>CAWVQQ010000274.1:35000-312500 GCA_963932295.1 Tipula lateralis
GAGAACCGGTATAATAAATATGGTATGGTCGTTGTCAAAAAACTAAGTGTTACCATTATTTCGAACAAAATATTAAATTTTTACTTGCAATATTTTTTTGGACCAAATTTTGCCAAAGCGTGGCGAAACAGAGGGCTTGTCACAGATTTTTGGGTCGCTTTGGTTGTTATTTTGGCTAAATTATATTTTTTTTGGTGTTTTTATTCAATATTTGTCTATTTGAACGTCATTTTGAACGATTTATATAAAAATCTTACCAAAGCGTTTGATCAGCACAAATTAATTTTTTTAATACTTCAATGGTTTTGTTTAAATCGTAATGTTAAAGGATTTTGGTATCAATCGTTCAAAACTACGTTCAAATGGATAAATAATGAATGAAAACACCAAAAAAATATAAATTTATATTTTTTTTGGTCATTTTATTCATTATATTTCCATTTGCACGTCATTTTGAATGATTTATACAGATATCCTACCAAAACGTGTGTTAAATGTAGTTCATAAAAACTCAATTTTTTAATATTTGATTGTTCAAAATTTTTTTTGACCAAAAATTTGCCAGTTTATGTCGTTTTATGCGAGAAAAGACAAAATCAAACAAAAAAAAAATAATTTTTTTTTTTGACTAAAATTTGTCAAATAGTGCTGAAACAGGCGGCCCGAAAAAGAATTTTGTGTCAAAAACAAATTTTTTTTATCTTAAATTTGCCAGTTTATAAAATAAAATGTTTTTTGACCCAAAATTCTCTGACGAACCCCCGGTTTCAGCACTTTTTGACAAATTTTAGTCAAAAAAAAAATTATTTTTTTTTTGTTTTATTTTGTCTTTTCTCGCATAAAACGACATAAACTGGCATATTTTTGGTCAAAAAAAATTTTGAACAATTAAATATTAAAAAATTGAGTTGTTATGAACTACATTTAACACACGATTTGGTAGGATATCTGTATAAATCATTCAAAATGACGTTCAAATGGAAATATAATGAATAAAAGACCAAAAAAAATATAAATTTATATTTTTTTGGTGTTTTTATTCATTATTTATCCATTTGAACGTAGTTTAGAACGATTTATACCAAAATCCTTTAACACCACGATTAATACAAAACCATTAAAGTATTAAAAAAATTTATTTGTGCTGATCAAACGCTTTGGTAAGATTTTTATATAAATCGTTCAAAATGACGTTCAAATAGACAAATATTGAATAAAAACACCAAAAAAATATAAATTAGCAAGAATTACTACCAAAGCGTGTGTTTTATCACCACAACTCAATTATTTTATATTAAAATTGTTCAAAATGTCGGTTTAATGGACAATTTCAACCAAAAAATTATAAAATTGATAAGTTTTGTCTAAGCTTGTCTATTTAATCGTTATTTCGAACAAAATATTAAATTTTTACGTGCAATATTTTTTTTGACCAAATTTTGCCACAGCGTGGCGAAACAGAGGGCTTGTCACAGATTTTTGGGTCGCTTTGGTTGTTATTTTGGCTAATTTATATTTTTTTTGTGTTTTTATTCAATATTTGTCTATTTGAACGCCAAAGCGTTTGATCAGCACAAATAAATTTTTGTAGTACTTCAATGGTTTTGTTTTAATCGTGGTGTTAAAGGATTTTGGTATAAGTCGTTCAAAACTACGTTCAAATGGATAAATAATGAATAAAAACACCAAAAAAATATAAATTTATATTTTTTTTTGGTCATTTTATTCATTATATTTCCATTTGAACGTCATTTTGAATGATTTATACAGATATCCTTCCAAAGCATGTGTTCAATGTAGTTCATAACAACTCAATTTTTTAATATTTAATTGTTCAAAATTTTTTTGACCAAAAATTTGCCATTTTTTCGTTTTATGCGAGAAAAGACAAAATCACACAAAAAAAAAAATTATTATTATATTTTTGACTTAAATTTGTCAAATAGTGCTGAAACAGGCGGCTCGAAAAAGAATTTTGTGTCAGAAACAAATTTTTTTTATCTTAAATCTACCAGTTTATAAAATAAAATGTTTTTTGACCCAAAATTCTCTGACGAACCCCCGGTTTCAGCACTTTTTGACAAATTTTAGTAAAAAAAAAAATTATTTTTTTTGTTTGATTTTGTCTTTTCTCGCATAAAACGACATAAACTGGCAAATTTTTGGTCAAAAAAAATTTTGAACAATTAAATATTAAAAAATTGAGTTGTTATGAACTACATTTAACACACGTTTTGGTGGGATATCTGTATAAATCATTCAAAATGACGTTCAAAAGGAAAATTTTTTTATTCATTTTATTTTTTTTTGACTAAAATTTGTCAAATAGTGCTGAAACCGGAGGTTCGTCACAGAATTTTGGGTCAAAAAAAATTTTATTTTATAAACTGGCAGATTTAAGATAAAAAAAATTTTTTTTTGACCCAAAATTCTTTGTCGAGCTGCCTGTTTCAGCACTATTTGACAAATTTTAGTCAAAAAAAAAATAATTTTTTTTTTGTTTTACTTGGTCTTTTCTCGCATAAAACGACATAAACTGGCAAATTTTTGGTCAAAAAAAATTTTGAACGATTAAATATTTAAAAATTGAGTTGTTATGAACTACATTTAACACACGATTTGGTAGGATATCTGTATAAATCATTAAAAATGACGTTCAAATAGAAATATAATGAATAAAAAGACCAAAAAAAATATAAATTTATATTTTTTTGGTGTTTTTATTCAATATTTATCCATTTGAACGTAGTTAAGAACGATTTATACCAAAATCCTTTAACACCACGATTAATACAAAACCATTGAAGTACTAAAAAAATTTATTTGTGCTGATCAAACGATTTGGTAAGATTTTTATATAAATCATTCAAAATGACGTTCAAATAGACAAATATTGAATAAAAACACCAAAAAAAATATAACTTAGCAAAAATTACTACCAAAGCGTGTGTTTTATCACCACAAATCTATTTTTGAATATTCCAATTGTTCAAAATTTGGGTACAATGGACAATATAACCCCACACAACATAAGAATGCGCTTAAAAATTTAATTTATTGTTCCTAATAACGGTGTAATAGACAAGTTTTGTTTAAATTTGTCTAATTACCGTTATTTCGAACCAAATTTAAAATTTTAAATTTTAAACTTTGATATTGCGTGGGGTAAATTGTGCATTTTACCCACATTTTGAAAATTTTAAATATTAAAAAATTAAATTACGGTGACAAAACACACGCTTTGGTAGTAGATTTTGCTTATTTATATTCTTTTTTGTGTTAGTTTGAACCAAATATTTACTTTTAAAGTGCAATTTTATGTCATTTGGGCTAAAATTCTCCATTTTACCGACATTTTGAAAAATTTCAATATGAAACAATTGAGTTGTTGTGATAAACCACACTTTGGTAGAATTTTGGTATTTATTGTTCAAAATGACATTCAAATGGACAAATATTGAACAAAAACGCAAGAAAAATACAAATTAGCAAAAATGTTTACCAAAGCGTGTGTTTTATCACCACAAATCATTTTTTTTCTATTTTTATTGTCAAAAATGTGGGTATAATGGACCATTCATCCCCGCGAATTATTAAATTGCAGGTAAAAATTAAATATTATGTTCGAAATAACGGTATTAAAGACAAGTTTTGTAAAATCTTGTCAATTAATCGTTATTTGGAACCAAATTTTAAATTCTTACGTGAAATTTCATGTTGCGTGGGTTTTAATTGTGCATTTTACCCACATTTTGAAGTTGTGGTGACAAAATACACTTTTTAGTAGTAATTTTTGCTAGTTAATATTTTTTGTGTTTTTGTTTATTATTTGTCCATTTAATCGTCATTTTGAACCATATGTACCAAAATCTTAACAAGATAATGGGAAAATGGAGAATTTTATCCCAAATAACATAAAATTGCACCTTAAAATTTAAGATTCTAATCGAAGTAACGGTTATAAGTTGACAAGTTATAATAGACAAGTTGACACAAAATTTATCGTTTTTACCGTTATTTTGAACCAAATTTTTAATTTTAAAGTGCAATTTAATGTCATTTGAGGTGAAATTCGCCATTTAACCGACATTTTGAACAATTTAAATATGAAACAATTGAGTTGTGGTGATAAAACAAACTTTGGTAGAATTTTGGTATGAATTGTTCAAAATGAATTTCAAACGGACAAATAATGAATAAAAACACAAAAGAATTATAAATTTGCAAAAATTACTACCAAAGCATGTGTTTTATCACCTCAACTCAAATTTTTTATATTTCAAATAACCAAAATGTGGGTAAAATGGACCATTTAACCCCGCGCAACATAAAAATGCACGTAAAAATTATTATTTTGTTCGAAAAAACGGTAAAACAGGCAAGTTTTGTGTAAACTTGTCTATTTACCGTTATTTCGAACCAAATTTTAAATTTAAACGTGCATTTTTATGTTGCGTGGGGTTAAATTGTGCATTTTACCCACAAATACAAATATAAAACAATACAAATTTAAAAAAATTGAATTGTGGTGACAAAACAAACGCTTTGTAGTAATTTTTGCTTATTAATATTTTTTTTTGTGCGATTTTGAACCAAATTTAAAATTTTTAAATGCAATCTAATGTCATTTGGGGTGCAATTCTCCATTTAACCGACATTTTGAACAATTTCAATATGAAACAATTGAGTTGTGGCGCTAAAATTAACTTTGGTAGAATTTTGGTATTAATTGTTCAAAATGACGTTCAAATGGACAAATAATGATTTAAAATACAAACAAAATATAATTAGCAAAAATTACTACCAAAGCGTGTGTTTTATCACCACAAATATGTTTTTGCATATTTCAATTGTTCAAAATTAGGGTAAAATGAACAATATAACCCCACGCAACATGAAAATGCACTTCAAAATGTAATATTTTGTTCGAAATAACGGTAAAACAGACAAATTTTGTGTAAACTTGTCTATTTGCTGTTATTTCGAACCAAATTATAAATAAAAACATGCATTTCCATGTTGCGTGGGCTTAAATTGTGCATTTTACCCACATTTTGAACAATTTAAATATAAAAAAATTGAATTGTGGTGACAAAACTCACGCTTTGGTACTATTTTTGCTAATTAATTTTTTTTTGTGTTATTTTGAACGTAATATCTAATTTTTTAGTGAAATTTAATGCCATTTAAGCTAAGGTTTTCCATTTTACCGACATTTTGAACAATTTTAAAATGAAAAAATTGAGAAGTGGTACTAAAATTAACTTTGCTAGAATTTTGATATTTTATTGTTCAAAATGACGTTTAAACGGACAAATAATGATAAAAATACAAAAATAACATAAATTAGCAAAAATTACTACCAAAGCGTGTGTTTTATCACCACAACTCAATTTTTTTATATTTCAATTGTCCAAAATGTGGGTAAAATTGACCATTTAACCCCACGCTACATACAAATGCACGTTAAAATTGAATATTTTGTTCAAAATAACGGTTAAAACCGACAAGTTTTGTCAAAACTTATCTATTGACCGTTATTTCGAACCAAAGTGTTTAATAAAAACGAAAACTTTTATGTGGCGTTGGGTGTAATAGTGCATTTTACCCATATTTTAAACAATACAAATATAAAAAAATTGAATTGTTGTGACAAAACACACAATTTGGTAGTAATTTTTGCTTATAAAAATTTTTTTTGTGTTATTTTGAACCAAATATTGAATTTTTAAGTGCAATTTAGTGTCATTTGGGCTGAAATTCTCCATTTAACCGACATTTTGAACAATTTCAATATGAAACAATTGAGTTGTAGTGATAAAACACACTTTGCTGGAATTTTGGTATTAATTGTTCAAAATGACGTTCAAATGGACAAATAATGAATAAAAACACAAAAAAAATATAAACTAGCAAAAATTACTACCAAAGCGTGTAGTCGTCACCACAACTCAATTTTTTTATATTTCAATTGACCAAAATGTGGGTTAAATTGACCATTTCACCCAACTCATCATAAAAATGCACTTAAAAATTTAATATTTTGTTCGAAATAACGGTAAAACAGACAGGTTTTTTGTAAACTGTCTATTTACCGTTATTTTGAACAAATTTTAAATTTAAACGTGCATTTTTATGTTGCGTAGGATGAAATTGTTCATTTTACCCAGATTTTAAACAAAAAAAATATAAAACAATTAAATTGTGGTGACAAAACACACGATTTGGTAGTAATTTTTGCTTATAAATATTTTATTTTGTGTTATTTGGAACCAAATATTTAATTTTAAAGTGCAATTTAATGTCATTTGGGCTAAAATTCTCCATTAAACCGACATTTTTAACAATTTTAATATGAAACATTTGAGTTGTAGTGATAAAACACACTTTGATAGAATTTTGGTATTAATTGTTCAAAATGCCGTTCAAATGGACAAATAATGAATCAAACAAAGAAAAAATACAAATAAGCAAAAAATACTACCAAAGCGTGTGTTTTATCATCGCAACTCAATTTTTTTTATATTTCAATTGTCCAAAATGTGGTTAAATGAACCATATAACCCAATTTACATAAAAATACACTTAAAAATTTTAAATTATGTTCGAAATAACGGTAAAACAGACAAGTTTTGTGAAAACTTGTCTATTCACCGTTATTTCGAACCAAATTTTAAATTTTAACGTGCATTTTTATATTGCATGGGGTTAAGTTCTGCATGTAACTCACATTTTGAACAATTGAAATATTTAAAATTGAGTTTGGTGACAAAACACACGTTTTAGTAGTAATTTTTGCTAATTAATATTTTTTTCTGTTTTTGTTCATTCTTTGTTCATTTGAACGTCATTTTGAACGAGATGTACCAAAATCTTAACAATATAATAGGTAAATGGAGAATTTTACCAGAAATTACATTAAATTGCACCTTAAAATTAAAAACTAATCGAAATAACGGTAAATAGACAAGTTCAAATAAAACTTGTTGTTCTTACCGTTATTTTGGACAAAATATTTAACTATTTAGTTCAATTAATTGTCATTTGGATTGAAATTCTCCATTTTACCGACATTTTGAACAAATTTAATATAGAAGAATTGAGTTGTGGTGATTTAACACACTTTGGTAGAATTTTGTATTAATTGTTCAAAATGACGTTCAAATGGACAAATAATGAATAAAAACACCAAAAATTTTTTCTATATTTCGATTGTCCAAAATAAAGGTGAAATGAACCATGCAACCCCGCGCTACATCAAAATGCAAGAAAAAAAAAAATATTTTGTCCGAAATAACGGTTTTGAAGAGAAGTTTTGTGTAAACTTGTCAATTAATCGTCATTTCGAACCAAATTTTAAAATCTTACGTGCAATTTTAATATTGCGTGGGGTTTAATTGTGCATTAAACCCACATTTTAAACAATTAAAATATATAAAAATTGAATTGTTGTGACAAAACAAACTCTTTGGTAGTGGTTAAAACGGACCATTTCACCCTACGCAATATCAAATGCACGTAAAAATTTAATATTTTATTCGAAATAATAAAAAACAGACAATTTTTGTGTAAACTTGTCTATTTACCGTTATTTCGAACCAAATTTTTAATTTAACCATGCATTTTTATATTGCGTGGGGTTAAATTGTGCACTTTACCTACATTTTGAACAATTTCAATATCAAAAAATTGAGTTGTGGTGACAAAAAACCCGCTTTAGTAAAAAGTTTTCCGTAATAATATTTTTTTGTGTTTTTGTTCATTATTTGTCCATTTCATCGTCATTTTTGAACGATATGTACCAAAATTTAAACAAGATAATGGAAAAATGGAGAATTTCACCCCAAATGACATAAAATTGCACCTTTAAATTTAATATTCTTATCGAAATAACGGTTAATAGACAAGTTGACACAAAACTTGTCGTTTTGACCGTTATTTTGAACCAAATATTTAATTTTAATGTGCAATTTAGTGTCATTTGGGGTGAAATTCTCCATTTAACCGACATTTTGAACAATTAAAATATGAAACAATTGAGTTGTGGTGATAAACTAACTTTGGTAGAATTTTGGTATTTATTGTTCAAAATGATGTTCAAATGGACAAATAATGAATAAAAACACAAACGAAATATAAATTAGCAAAAATTTCTACAAAAGCGTGTGTCCTATCACCATAACTCAATTTTTTTTAAATTTCAATTGTCCAAATGTGGGTAAAATGGACCATTAAACCCCGCGCAACATAAAAATGCACGTCAAAATGTAATATTTTGTTCGAAATAACGGTAAAACAGGCAAGTTTTGTGTAAACTTGTCTATTTACCGTTAATTCGAACCTAATTTTAAATTTTAACGTTGCATGGGGTTAAATTGTGCATTTAACTACAAACACAAATATAAAAACAAAACAAATATAAAAAAATTGAATTGTGGTGACAATACAAACGCTTTGGTAGTAATTTTTGCTTATTAATATTTTTTTTTGTGTGATTTTGAACCAAATATCTAATTTTTAAGTGCAATTTAATGCCATTTGGGGTGAAATTCTCCATTTAACCGACATTTTGAATAATTTAAAAATGAAAAAATTGAGTTGTGGTGATAAAATTAACTTTGCTAGAATTTTGGTATTTATTGTTCAAATGACGTTCAAACGGGACAAATAATGAATAAAATACAAAAATAATATAAATTAGCAAAAATTACTACCAAAGCGTGTGTTTTATCACCACAACTCAATTTTTTTATATTTCAATTGTCCAAAATGTGGGTAAAATTGGACTATTTAACCCCGCGCAACATACAAATGCACGTAAAAATTTAATATTTTGTTCGAATAACGGTTAAAATCGACCAGTTTTGTCAAAACTTATCTATTACCCGTTATTTCGAACCAAAGTGTTTAATAAAAACGTAAATTTTTATGTTGCCTTGGGTGAAATTGTGCATTTTACCCAAATTTTAAACAATACAAATATAAAACAATTGAATTGTGGTGACAAAGCACACGCTTTGGTAGAAAGTTTGGTTAGAAAAATTTTTTTTGTGTTATTTTGAACCAAATATTGCATTTTTTAGTGCAATTTAGGAACAATTTTAATATGAAACAATTGAGTTGTAGTGATTAAACACACTTGGGTAGAATTTTGGTATTAATTGTTCAAAATGACGTTCAAATGGACAAATAATGAATAAAAACACAAAAAAAATATAAATTAGCAAAATTACTACCAAAGCGTGTAGTCGTCACCACAACTCAATTTTTTTATATTTCAATTGTCCAAAATGTGGGTTAAATTGACCATTTCACCCATCTCAACATAAAAATGCACTTAAAAATTTAATATTTTGTTCGAAATAACGGTAAAACAGACAGGTTTTGTGTAAACTTTGCTTATTGTAATTAGTGTAAAATTAGTGTAAATATTTATAAGCAAAAATAAAGTAATTTTGCTTATAAATATTTTATTTTGTGTTATTTTGAACAAATATTTAATTTTTAAGTGCAATTTAATGTCATTTGGGCTAAAATTCTCCATTAAACCGACATTTTGAACATCTCAGGTACATTTGGAAAGGTTGGCTCTCTATAGAGGAAGGGAATTGGATCCTGTTCGGAACGGTATATAGAGAAGATTAAACAAAACTTGTCTATTTTACCGTTATTTCGAACAAAATAAAAATTTTCATGTTCAATTATTGTTTCGTGGGGTTATATTGTCCATTTTACCTTAATTTTGTACAAGTGGAATATACAAAAAAAAGATTTTCGGTGATAAAACACACGCTTTGGTAGTTATTTTTGCTAATTTATATATTGTTTGTATTTTATTCATTATTTGTCCATTTGAACGTCATTTTGAACACTTTTTACCAAAATTCTACCAAAGTGTGTTTTATCACCACAATTTAATTGTTTTATATTGAAATTGTTCAAATGTCGGTTAAATGGAGAATTACATTCCAAATGACATTAAATTGCACTTAATAACTAAATATTCGGTTCAAAACACCGTTTAAACGACAAGTTTTGTGTCAACTTGTTTAATAACCATTATTTTGATTAAAATATTAAATTTTTAGGTCTAATTTATTGTCATTTCGGGTGAAATTTTCCATTCACCCATTATTTTGATGAGATTTTGGTACATGTCGTTCAAAATGACGTTCAAATGGACAAATAATAAACAAAAACACAAAAAAATATTTATTCGCAAAAATTGCTACAAAAACGTGGGTTTTGTCACCACAACTCAATTTTTTGATATTTAATTTGTTCAAAATGTGGGTTAAATGCACAATTTTACCTCATTCAATATAAAAATGCACGTCAAAAATTTATATTATGTTCGAAATGACGATGAATAGACAAGTTTACATTAAACTTGTCGGTTTAACTATTATTTCGAAATAACTATTAAATTTTACGTGCATTTTAATGTTTCGCGGTGTTAAATGGTCCATTTTACCCACATTTAAGACAATTCAAATATATAAAAAATGAGTTATGGTGATAAAACACACGCTTTGGTAGAAATTTTTGCTAATTAATATTATTTTTTTATATTTATTCATTATTTGTCCATTTGAAAGTCATTTTGAATAAGTTATACCAAAATTATACCAAAGTTCATTTTATCACCACAACCGAATTGTTTCATATTAAAATTGTTCAAAATGTCGGTTAAATGGAGATTTTCACCCAAAATGACATTAAATTGCACTCAAAAATTAAATATTTGGTTCTTAATGACGGTAAAAACAACAAGTTTTGTGTCAACTTGTCTATTGACCGTTATTTTAATTAGAACATCTAATTTTAAGGTGCAATTTTATGTCATTTTGGTTGAAATTCTCCATTTTCATTATTTTGTTAGGAGTTTGGTACATATCGTTCAAAATGACGTTCAAATGGACAAATAATGAACAAAAACAAAAAAAAAATATTTATAAGCAAAATTTACTACAAAGCGTGGGTTTTGTCACCACAACTTATTTTTTGATATTTAAATTGTTAAAAATGTGGGTAAAATGCACAATTTAACCCCACTCAATATTCAAATGCACGTTAAAATTTAAAATTTGGTTCGAAATAACGATAAATAGACAAGTTAACACAAAATTGGTCGGTTTACCAGTTATTTAGAAAAAAATATTAAATTTTTACTTGTATTTTTATGTTTTGCGGGGTTCACTGGTCCATTTTACCCACATTTTGGACAATTGAAATATAAAAAAATTGAGTTGTGGTGATAAAACACACGCTTTGGTAGTAATTTTTGCAAATTTATATTTTTTTTGTGTTTTTCTTCATTATTCAAAATTTGGGGAAAATTCACAATTCAACCCCACGCAATATGAAAATGCATGTTAAAATTTTAAAATAAATTTTCAAATTAATGTGTAACAGACAAGTTGAAACAAAACTGGTTTATTTTACCGTTATTTCGAACAAAACATTAAAATTTTAAGTGCATTTTTATGTTTCGTGGGGTTAAATGGTTCATTTTACCCAAACATTGTTCAATTGGAATATACATTAATAGATTTGTGGTGATAAAACTTACGCTTTGGAAGTATTTTTTGCTAATTTTTATAATTTTTGTATTTTTATTCATCATTTGTCAATTTTCAAGTCTTTTTTAACAATTATTTCCAAAACCCATGCAGAGACTAAAGAGAAATCGTTCACCAGGAGTTGATTACATTAATTCAGAGCTCTTGATATTCGGAGGGCTCACTTTGTGGAACTGTCTTTTCGACCTTGTTCGATTGGTATGTTGAAATGAAGTTATGTTTGACGAATGGAAAGTTGCTGCGTTATGCCCAATATTCAAACAGGGTGATCGCATGAAATGCGAGAACTATCGCGGTATAGCTCTCCTTTGCACAGCATACAAGTAACTGTCTCACATTATCTTGGGAAGAATTACTCCTTTAGCGTAGGAAATTGTCGGTGACTACCAAGGAGGATTCCGTCCAAATCGGTCAGTCACTGATCAAGTTTTTTCGCTGCGGATGATTCTTTCCAAGTACTACGAAACATCTCGCGATGTACACCAGGTATTCCTAGATTTCAAGCAAGCCTATGACTCGATCAATCGAGAGAGACTATGGTACGCACTTGAATATTTAGGAATACCACAAAAATATGTACATCGGTGTAAAATGACAGTTACGCAGTCACAATGAACAGGCTATCAAAAATTTTTGCAATTTCTTCTGGTGTTCGACAAGGAGATGCGCTGTCCCCGATACTTTTAAATTTCATGTTGGAATACATCCTTCGTTAAAGTGCAACAACTCAGGACAATATCTTATTCCGACAATCCAATCATTTTCTTGCTTATGCAGATGATATCTGTGTGATTGGATTAAATGGCAACGGAGTGAAAGAGATACTTGATCCACTGGAACAGTTTTCAGCTTCCGTTGGTCTCAAAATCAATGAGTCCAAAACCAAATATCTGATATCTGGTTTTCAAGATCAAGACGCAAGTGATTTCCGTAGTGGAAAGCACACGTTTGAAGGAGTGATGAGATTCAAGTATCTTGGATCTCTCATTTTCATGATAATAATGTGGGAGAGAATATCAAGGTTCGCCTTGCCGCTGGCAATCGGGCTTTATATCCTCTACGTCCACTGCTAAAATCAAAATATCTTTTAGATACGGATAAGCTGAAACTTTACAGAGTGTTGATCAGACCCGTTGTCATGTATGGATGTGAGAGTTGGACCTTGACGGATGAGTACGAAAGATGGCTTTTAACACTCGAGAGAAGAATCATGCGTGTGATATTTGGTCCAAAACGCGACGTTGATGGCACATACCGAGTTCTATTCAATCACGATATCAGAAATTTAATGCAAATTCCTGATATCGTGCATGAAATCAAAGGACAGCGAGTACGCTGGCTCGGACACGTTCTGCGTGCTGATCCAAAACGAATGATACAGCAATCTTTAAAGGGAGAACCGCCTTTCGGTAGGCGAAGAGGTCGCTGTCGGCGACGACGGCTCCAAGGCGTAAAGAGCGATCTGGCATCTTCCGGTTGTTGCAACAATATGAAGAGCTGGCTCGTGATCGAAACCTATTAAGCCAGTTAGTTGACACGGTATGGGCCAATTATGGCCTGTAAAGACCGATAAAAAAAAAAATACCAAAACTTTACCAAAGTTACCTTTATCACCACAACTCAATTGTTTCATATTAAAATTGTTCAAAATGTCGGTTAAATGGAGAATTTCACCCCCAATGACATTAAACTGCACTCAAAAATTAAATATTTGGTTCAAAATAACGGTAAACACGACAAGTTTTGTGTCAACTTGTCTATGGACCGTTATTTTGATTAAAATATTTAATTTTTAGGTGCAATTTAATGTCAATTCGGTTGAAACTCTCCATTTTTCCATTATTTTGTTAGGATTTTGGTATATATTGTTCAAAATGCCGTTCAAATGGACAAATAATGAACAAAACCACAAAAATGATTAATTAGCAAAAAATACTACCAAAAAGTGGGTTTTGTCACCACAACTCAATTTTTTGATATCTTAATTGTTCAAAATGTGGGTAAAATGCACAATGTTACCCCACGCAATATAAAAATGCACGTATAAATGTAAAATTTGGTTCGAAATAACCGTAAATAGACAAGTTTAAACAAAATTTGTCTGTTTTACCGTTATTTTGAACAAAATATTAAATTTTTACGTGCAATTTTATGTTGCATCGGGTAAAATGGTCCAATTAATCCACATTTTGGACAATTTAAATATATTATAGAAAAATAGATTTGTGGTGATAAAACACACACTTTGGTAGAAATTTTGGCTTATTTATATTTCGTTTGTATTTTTTTTATTATTTGTCCATTTGACCGTCATTTTGAACAATTAATACGAAAATTCTACCAGAGTGTGTTTTATCACCACAACTCAATTGTTGCATATTGAAATTGTTCAAAATGTCGGTTAAATGGAGAATTTCAGCCCAAATGGCATTAAATTGCACTTACAAATAAATTATTTGGTTCAAAATAACACAAAAAAAATATTAATAAGCAAAAATTACTACCAAAGCGTGTGTTTTGTCACCACAATTTAATTTGTTCAAATGTGGGTAAAATGCACAATTTCACCCCACGCAATATCAAAATGCACGTAAAAATTTTAATTTTGTTGGAAATAACGGTTAATAGACAAGTTTACACAAAACTTATCTGTTTTACCGTTATTTCGAACAAAACATTAAATTTAAACGTGCACTTTTATAATGCGCGGGGTTGAATGGTCCATTTTACCAACATTTTGGAAAAGTTGATGAATTCAAAAATTGAGTTGTGGTGATAAAACACACGCTTTGGTAGTAATTTTCGCTAATTTATATAACTTTTGTATTTTTGTTAATTATTTGTCAATTTGAAAGTCATTTTGAACAATTAATACCAAAATCCTACCAAAGTGTGTTTTATCACCACAACTCAATTGTTTCATATTCAAATTGTTCAAAATGTCGGTTAAATGGAAAATTTCAGCCCAAAAGACAAATAATTGCACTCAAAAGTTATATATTTGGTTCAAAAAAACACAAAAAAAAAAATCAATAAGCAAAAATTACTACAAAAGCGCGTGTTTTGTCACCAAAATTCAATTATTTTATATTTAAATTGTTCAAATGTGGTTTAAATGCACAATTTTACACCACGACATATTAAAATGCTCGTTAAAATATAAAATTTGGTTCGAAATAACGGTAAATAGACAAGTTTTCACAAAACTTGTCTGTTTTACCGTTATTTCGATCAAACAATTAAACTTGTACGTGCATTTTTATGTTGCGCGGAGCTAGAAAGTCCATTTTACCCCATATTTTGGACTATTGAAATATTAAAAAATTGAGTTGTGGTGATAAAACACACGCTTTGATAGTAATTTTTGCTAATTTATATTATGTTTGTATTTTTTTCATGATTTGACCATTTGAACGTCATTCTGAACAATTAATACCAAAATTCTACCAAAGTTAATTTTAGCACCACAACTCAATTATTTCCTATTGAAATTGTTCAAAATGTCGTTTAAATGGAGAATTTCAGCCCAAATGGCATTAAATTGCACTTATAAATAAATTATTTGGTTCAAAATAACACAAAAAAATATTAATAAGCAAAAATTACCACCAAAGCGTGTGTTTTGTCACCACAATTCAATTTTTATTTTTAATTTGTTCAAATGTTAGTAAAATGCACAATTTCGCCCCACCTAATATAAAAATGCACGTAAAAATTTTAATTTTGTTAGAAATAACGGTTAATAGACAAATTAACACAAAACTTATCTGTTTAACCGTTATTTTGAACAAAATATTAAATTAAAACGTGCATTTTTATGTTGCGCGGGGTTGAATGGACCATTTTACCAACATTTTGGAAAAGTTGATGAATTCAAAAATTGAGTTGTGGTGATAAAACACACGCTTTGGTAGTAATTTTCGCTAATTTATATAACTTTTGTATTTTTGTTAATTATTTGTCAATTTGAAAGTCATTTGGAACAATTAATACCAAAATCCTACCAAAGTGTGTTTTATCACCACAACTCAATTGTTTCATATTCAAATTGTTCAAAATGTCGGTTAAATGGAAAATTTCAGCCCAAAAGACAAATAATTGCACTCAAAAGTTATATATTTGGTTCAAAAAACACAAAAAAAATATCAATAAGCAAAAATTACTACCAAAGCGCGTGTTTTGTCACCAAAATTCAATTTTTTTATATTTAAATTGTTCAAATGTGGTTTAAATGCACAATTTTACACCACGACATATTAAAATGCTCGTTAAAATATAAAATTTGGTTCGAAATAACGGTAAATAGACAAGTTTTCACAAAACTTGTCTGTTTTACCGTTATTTCGATCAAACAATTAAACTTTAACGTGCATTTTTATGTTGCGCGGAGCTAGATGGTCCATTTTACCCACATTTTTTACAATTGAAAGATACAAAAATTGAGTTGTGGTGATTAAACACACGCTTTGGTAGTTATTATTGCTAATTTATATTATGTTTGTATTATTTTTCATTATTGGACCATTTGAACGTCCTTCTGAACAATAAATACCAAAATTCTAACAAAGGTAATTTAAGCACCACAACTCAATTATTTCATATTGAAATTGTTCAAAATGTCGGTTAAATGGAGTATTTCACCAAAAATGACATTAAATTGCACTTAAAAGTTGAATATTTGTTTCAAAATTAAACAAAAAAAAATATAAATAAGCAACACTTACTACCAAAGCGTGTGTTTTGTCAACACAATTCAATTTTTTATATTTAAATTATTTAAATGTGGGTAAAATGACCAATTAGAACCCACGCAATATAAAACTGCACGTAAAATTTTAAAATTTGGTTCAAAATAACGGTAAATAGACAAGTTTACACAAAACTTGTCTGTTTTACCGTTATTTCGAACAAAATATTAAATTTTAACTTGCATTTTTTGTTGCATGGGGATAAATGGTCCATTTTACCCACATTTTGGACAATCGAAATATAAAAAAATTGAGTTGTGGTGATAAAACACACGCTTTAGTAGAAATTTTTTGTTGAAATGCATATTAAGAACTTCTCTTTTGTGTGACTAATTCCTTCTTAAAATTCAATCAAATAAAAAATTTGATATTTTAAGTTCAAAACTATTCCTTATAGTGGAATTGTTATTTTTTATATTATAAATATATTTCGGCAAACAAGTTGCCATCTTCAGTATTTATCATGAGTTCATGATAAATATTGAAGATGGCAACTTGATTGCCGAAAGAAATTGATAATATAAAAATTTAAATTCCACTATAAGGAATATTTTTAAACTTTAAATATCAAATTTTTCTTTGATTGTAAGTAATTTTTTGCTAATTTATATTTTTTTTGTGTTTTTATTGATTATTTGTTAATTTGAAAGTCATTTTGAACAAATAATACCAAAATCCTACCGAAGTGTGTTTTATCACCACAACTCAATTGTTTCATATTTAAATTGTTCAAAATGTCGATTAAATAGAGAATTTCTCTCCAAATGACATTATATTTCACTTTAAAATTAAAAATTTAGTTCAAAATAATACAAAAAAAATTATAAATAAGCAAAAATACTACCAAACCGTATGTTTTGTCACCACAATTCAATTTTTTTATATTTAACTTGTTCAAAATGTGGGTTTAATGCACAATTTAACTCCACGCAATATAAAAATGCACTTTTAAATTAAAAATTTGGTTCAAAATAACGGTAAATAGACAAGTTTTATAAAAACTTATCGTTTTATCGTTATTTCGAACAAAATATTCAAATTTTTAGTACTTTTTTGTTGCGTGGGGTTAAATGGTCCATTTTACCTAAATTTTGAACAATTGGAATTTATAAAAAAAGATTTGTGGTAATCAAACACACGTTTAAGAAGTAATTTTTGCTAATATACATTATTTTTGTGTTTTTAATCATTATTTGTCCATTTGAACGTCATTTTGAACAATCAATACCAAAATTCTACCAAAGTGTGTTTTATCACCACAACTCAATTGTTTCATATTGAAATTGTTCAAAATGTCGGTTTAATCGAGAATTTCAGTCCAAATGACATTAAATTGCACTTCAAAATCAAATATTTGGTTCAAAATAACACAAAAAAATATTTATAAGCAAAAATTACTACCAAAGCGTGTGTTTTGTCACCACAATTCAATTTTTTTATATTTAAATTGTTCAAATGTGGGTTTAATGCACATTTTAATCCCACGCAACATACAAATGCACGTCAAAATTACAAATTTTGTTCGAAATAACGGTAAAAAGACAAGTTTGTTTTGTTGCCTGGTATTTTGGCTCTACTTCACAGAATACAACTCATGTAAATAGTTTTTGTTTTTATCTAGTTAACTTTGAAAAACAATTGTTTTTTGTATTATTCAAGTTAACTTTTAAAAACCATATTTGTTAGTTTTATATGTAATATAGAAAGGAGTCGTTTCTGTTCCTTCTTCCGAGTAACTTGTATTTTTAAAATCTAGAAAGATTAAAAAGTAAAAATTAAAAGAGATTTTTGTTATTAAATAAATAGTTTATTTTAATTTCAATAAATAATTTATATCGCAATAAAGATCAAAACTATGAAGTCACGTTTTATCGAAATTATTAAGTCACGTGAATTATCGGATAATAGAAATTCATCATACCTTATAATCATTAAATACCACATACACATAAATTTGTAAAGAGTTTAAACAAAACTTTGCTATTTTGCCGTTATTTCGAACAAAATAATAAATTTTAACGTGAATTTTTATGTTGTGCGGGGTTGAATGGTCAATTTTGCCCAAACTTTGGACAATAGAAATATAAAAAACTTGAGTTGTGGTGATAAAACACACGCTTTGGTAGTAATTTATACTAATTTATATAATTTTTGTGTTTCAATTCATTATCTGTCCATTTGAACGTCATTTTGAACAATTAATACCAAAATTCTACCAAAGTGTGCTTAATCACCACAACTCAATTGTTTCATATTGAAATTGTTCATATTGAAAAAATAAATATTTGGTTCAATTAACACAAAAAAATATAAATAAGCAAAAACTTTTACCAAAGCGTGTGTTTTGTCACCGCAACTCAATTTTTTTCCATTTAAATTTTTCAAATGTGGGTAAAATGCACAATTTAACCACACACAACATACAAATGCACGTCAAAATTACGAATTTTGTTCCAAATAACGGTAGATAGACAAGTTTACACAAAACTTGTCTGTTTTACCGTTATTTCGAACAAAATATTAAATTTTAACGTGCAATTTTATGTTGCGTGGGGTTAAATGGTCCATTCTTCCTAAATTTTGAACAATTGGAATATACCAAATAGATTTGTCGTGATAAAACACACTTTTTAGTAGAAATTTTTGCTAATCTATTTTTTTTGTTGTGTTATTATTTATTATTTGTCCATTTGAACGTCATTTTGAACAATAAATACCAAAATTCTACCAAATTGTGTAATATCACCACAACTCAATGGTTTTATATTACAATTGTGCAAAATGGCGGGTTAATGGAGAATTTCAGCCTTAATGACATTAATTTGCACTTAAAATTAAATATTTGGTTAAAAAACATTAAGAAAAATATTAATAGGCAAAAATTACTACCAGGGCGTGTGTTTTGTCACCACAATTCAATTTTTTTATATTTTAATTGTTCAAATGTAAGTTAAATGCACAATTTAACCCCAAGAAATATTAAAATGCACGTTAAAATATAAAAATTTTTTTGAAGCAACGGTAAATAGACCAGTTTAAACCAAACTTGTTTATTATACCGTTTTTTCGAACAAAATAGTAAATCTTACGTGCATTTTTATGTTGCATGCGGTTAAATGGTCCATTATACTCAAATTTTGAACAATTGAAATATATTTAATAGATTTGTGGTGCTAAAACACACGCTTTAGTAGTAATTTTTTCTAATTTATATTTTGTTTGTATTTTTTCTCATTATTTGTCATTTGAACGTCATTTTGAACAATTAATACCACAATTCTACCAAAGTTAATTTTATCACAAAAACTGAATTGTTTCATATTAAAATTGTTCAAAATGTCGGTTTAATGGAAAATTTCAACCCAAATGACATTAAATTGCACTTAAAAATTAAATATTTGGTTCAAAATAATAGTTAAAATGACAAGTTTTGTGTCAATTTGTCCATTTACCAATATTTGGATTAAAATATTTAATTTTTAGGTGCAATTTTATTGTTTTTTATTGTTTAATAAGGTTTTAGTACATATCGTTCAAAATGACGTTCAAATGGACAAATAATGAACAAAAATACAGAAAAATTAATAAACAAAAATTTCTACCAAAGCGTGTGTTCTGTCCCTCCAACTCAATTTTTTGATATTAAAATTGTTCAAAATGTGGGTAAAACACACAACTTAACCCCACGCAATATAAAAATACACGTTTAAATTTAAAATTTGGTTCGAAATAACGGTAAATAGACAAGTTTACACAAAACTTGTCTGTTTAACCGTTATTTCGAACATTTTGGACAATTAAAATAATCAAAAATAGATTTGTGGTGATAAAACACACGCTCTGGTAGTAATTTTTGCTAATTTATATTTTGTTTCTATTTTTTTGTTTGCATATACGCTTTGGTAGTTATGGTTGCTTATTTATATTATTTTTGTATTTTTATTCATTATTTGTCCATTTGAACGTCATTTTGAAAAACTAATACCAAAATTCTACCAAAGTGTGTTTTATAACCACAACTCAATTGTTTTATATTGAAATTGTTCAAAATGTCGGTAAAATGGAGAATTTTAGCCCTAATGACATAAAATTGCACTTAAAAGTTATATATTTGGTTCAACAAAAAAAATAACACAAAAAAAAATATTAATAAGCAAAAATTACTACCAAAGCGTGTGTTTTGTCACCAAAATTCAATTTTTTTATATTTAGATTGTTCAAATGTGGGTTAAACGCACAATTTTACCCCACGCAACATAAAAATGCAGGTAAAAATTTAAAATTTGGTTCGAAATAACGGTTAATAGACAAGTTTAAACAAAACTCTATTATACCGTTATTTGGAACAAAATTTTAAATTTTACGTGCCTTTTTATTTTGCGTGGGGTATAATTGTGCATTGCACCCTAATTTTGGACAATTGAAATACAAAAAAAATTGAATTGTGGTGACCAAACACACGCTTTGTTAGTAATTGTGAACCACATAAATTTTGAACCAAATATTTAATTTAAAAGAGCAATTTTATGTCATTTGGGGTGACATTCTCCATTTAACCGACGTTTTGAACAATTTCAATATGAAACAATTGAGTTGTGGTTATAAAACACACTTTGGTAGAATTTTGTAATTATTGTTTAAAATGATGTTCAAATGGACAAATAATGAATAAAAATACAAAATTAATATAAATTAGCAACAATTACTTCCAAAGCGTATGTTTTATCACCACAAATCTGTTAATTTTTTTTATTATTTTCCAAAATTTGGGTAAAATGGACCATTTCACTCCGCGCAACATAAAATTGCACGTTAAAATTTAATATTTTGTTCGAAAAAACGGTTAAACCGACAAGATTTGTGTAAACTTGTCTATTCACCGTTATTTCAAACCAAATTTTGAATTTTTACAAGTTTTTTTATATAACGTAAAGTTGTGCATTTTACCCACATTTTGAACAATTTAAATATCAAAACATTGAGTTGTGGTGACAAAACACACGCTTTAGTAGTTTTTTTTGCTAATTAATATTTTTCGTATTTTTGTTCATTATTTGTCCATTTGAACGTCATTTTGAACGACATATTCCAAAATCTAAACAAGACAATGGGTAAATAAAGAATTTTATCCGAAATGACATTCAATTGCACTTGAAAATTACATATTTAATTCGAAATAACGATAAAAAGACAAGTTAACAAAAAACTTGTCGTTTTAACCGTTATTGAGAACCAAAAATTTGTTTTTTAAGTGCAATTTAATGTCATTTAGGGTAATATTCCCCACTTAACCGACATTTTGAACAATTTAAGTATGAAACAATTGAGTTGTGGTGACAAATCACACTTTGGTAGAATTTTGGTATTAATTGTTCAAAATGACGTTCAAATGGACAAATAATGAATTAAAACACAAAAATTATATAAATTAGCAAAAATTACTACCTAAGCGTGTGTTTTATCACCACAACTCAAGTTTTTTATATTTCAATTGTCCAAACATTGTGTAAAATTGACCATTTTACCCCGCACAACATAAAAATGCACGTAAAAATTTAATATTTTGTTCGAAATAAGGGTATAATAGAACTTTTTACGGAAGTTTTGTAACTTTTTACGGATATATGTGTATGTGGTATTTTATGATTATAAGGTATGATGAATTTTTATTATCCGATAATTCACGTGACTTAATAATTTCGATAAAACGTGACTCCATATTTTTGATCTTTATTGCGATATAAATTATTTATTGAAATTAAAATAAACTATTTATTTAATTTCAATAATCTCTATTTATTTTTACTTTTTAATCTTTCTACATTTATTAAAATACAAATTATGAAGACAAAGGAACAGAAACGACTTCTTTCTATATTATAAGAAACACTAACAAATATGGTTTTTCAAAGTTAACTTGAAAAATACAAAAAAACAATTGTTTTTCAAAGTAAACTAGTATTATACAAAAACTTTTTACATGAGTTGTATTCTGTGAAGTAGGGCCAAAATATCAGACAACTAAACAAGCTGGTCTTTTTACCGTCTCTTTGAAATTTTTTTTAAATTTTTACGTGCAATTTTATATTTCGTGGGGTTATATTGTGCATTTATCCCACATTTGAACAATTTAAATATAAAAAAATTGAACTGTGGTGACAAAACACATGCTTTGGTAGTAATTTTTGCTTATAAATATTTTTTTTATTGTTATTTCGAACCAAATATTTAATTTTGAAGTGCAATTCAATGTCATTTGGAATGAAATTCTCCATGTAACCGACATTTTGAACAATTTAAATATGAAACAATTGAGTTGTGGTGATAATACACACTTTGGTAGAATTTTGGTATTTATTGTTCAAAATGTCGTTCAAATGGACAAATAATAAATGAAAATACAAAAATTTGAAAAAAAGCAATAATTTCTACCAAAGCTTGTGTTTTATCACCAAAAATCTATTTTTGTATATTTCAATTGTCCATAGTGTCGGTAAAATGGACCACGTTACCCCGCGCAACATAAAAATGCAATTTAAAATTTAATATTTTGTTCACAATAACGGTAAAACAGACAAGTTTTGTGTAAATTTGTCTATTTACCGTTATTTCGAACCAAATTTTAAAGTAAACGTGCATTTTCATATTGCGTGGGGTTTTATTGTGCATTTTATACACAATTGAACAATTTAAATATAAAAACATTGAATTGTGGTGACAAAACACACGCTTTGGTAGTAACTTTTGCTTATAAATATTTTTTTGAGTTATTTTGAACTTATATTTAATTTTTAAGTGCAATTTAATGTCATTTGGGTTAAAATTCTCCATTTTTCCGACATTTTGAACAATTTTAATACAAAACAATTGAGTTGTGGTGGTAAAATTAACTTTGGTAGAATTTTGGTATAAATTGTTCACATTGACCAATAATGAAAACAATACAAAAAAAATATAAATTAGCAAAAAATACTACGAAAGCGTGTGTTTTATCACCACAACTCAATTTCTTATATTTCAATTGTCCAAAATGTGAATAAAATGGACCATTTAACCCCGAGCAACAAATCAAACTCGAGACCGTGGCGTGATGAGAAACTCTGTTAACCATTAAGCAACGACTAAAACGTGTGTTTCGTCACCCCAACTCAATTTTTTGATATTTAAATTGTTCAAAATGTGGGTAAAATGCAAAATTTTACCCCAAGCAACATAGAAATGCACGTAAAAATTTAAAATTTGGTTCTAAATAACGGTTATTAGTCAAGTTAACACAAAACTTGTCTGTTTAACCGTTATATCGAACAAAATATTTAATTTTTACGTGCATTTTTATGTTGAGTTGGGTTCAATGGTCAATTTTACCCACATTTAAGACAATTGAAATATAAATAAATTGAGTAATGGTGAAAAAAATTACGCTTTGGTAGTATTTCTTGCTAGTTTATATTTTTTTGTGTTTTTATTCTTTATTTGTCCATTTGAACGTCATTTTGAACAACTAATACCAATAATCTACCAAAGTATGATTTGTTTTCATTACTCAATTGTTTCATATTAAAATTGTTCAAAATGTCGGTTAAATGGAGAATTTTAGCCCAAATGACAATAAATTGCAGACAAAAGTTAAATATTTGGTTCAAAATAAGACAAAAAAAATATTAATTACAAATATTACTACCAAAAAGTATGATTTGTCACCACAATTCAATTTTTTTATATTTAAATTGTTCAAATGTGGGTTTAATGCACAATTTAACCCCACGCAATATAAAAATGCACGTTTAAATTTAAAATTTGGTTTAAAATAACGGTAAATAGACTAGTTTACACAAAACTTGTCTGTTTTACCGTTATTTTGAACAAAATATTTCAATTTAAAGTGCATTTTTTTGTTGCGTGGGGTTAAATGGTCCATTTTACCCAAATTTTTAACAATTGGAATATACAAAAATCGATTTGTGGTGATAAAACACACGCTTTGTTAGTTATTAATGCTTATTTATATTATTTTTGTATTTCAATTCATTGTTTGTTTATTTGAACGTCATTTTGAACAATTAATACCAAAATTCTACCAAAGTTAATTTTATCACCACAACTCAATTGTTTCATACTGAAATTGTTCAAAATGTCGGTAAAATGGAGAGTTTTACCCCAAATGACATTTAATTGCACTTAAAAATTAAATATTTGGTTCAAAATAACGGTTAGAACGACAAGTTTTGTGTCAACTTGCCTATTTACCGTTATTTTGATTAGAATATTTAATTTTTAGGTACAATTTAATGTAATTTCGAGTGAAATTCTCCATTAACCCTTTATTTTGTTTAGTTTTGGTACATGCCTTTCAAAATGACGTTCAAATGGACAAATAATAAACATTTAACCAAAAAAAAATGTATAACAAAAATTGCTACTAAAGCGTGTGTTTTGTCACTCCAACTCAATTTTTTGATATTTAAATTGTTCAAAATGTGGGTAAAATGCACAATTCAACCCCAGGCAACATTAAAATGCACGTACAAATTTTAATTTTGTTAGAAATTACGGTGAATAGACAAGTTTACACAAAATTTGTCTGTTTAACCGTTATTTCGAACAAAATATTTAATTTTTTCGTGCATTTTTATGTTAAGTTGGGTTTAATGGTTAATTTTACCCACATTTTGGACAATTGAAATATAAAAAATTGATTTAAGGTGAAAAAACACAAGCTTTGGTAGTATTTCTTGCTTGTTTATATTTTTTTTGTGTTTTTATTCATTATTGGTCCATTAGAACGTCATTTTGAACAATTAATACCAAACTTCTACCAAAGTGTGATTTATTACCAAAACTCAACTGTTTTATATTAAAAATGTTCAAAATGTCGGTAAAATGGAGAATTTCAACACAAATGACATTAAATTGCACGTAAAAATTAAATATTTCGTTCAAAATAACACAAAAAAAAATATTAATAAGCAAAAATTACTACCAAAGCGTGTGTTTTGTCACCACAATTCATTATTTAGATACTAAATTTGTTCAAGTGTTAATTAAATGCACAACTTAACCCCACGCAATATCAAAATGCACGTTAAAATTTAAATTTTGTTGGAAATAACGGTTAATAGACAAGTGTTCACAAAACTTATCTGTTTAACCGTTATTTCGAACAAAATATTAAATTTTTACGTTTTTTTTTATGTTGCGCGGGGTTGAATGGACCTTTAAACCCACATTTTGGAAAAGTTGAAATATACAAAAATTGAGTTGTGGTGATAAAAAACACGCTTTGGTAGTAATTTTCGCTTATTTATATAATTTTTGTATTTTTAATTAATATTTGTCCATTTGAAAGTCATTTTGAACAATTAATACCAAATTATTTGAACAATTTATCACCCCAACTTAATTGTTTTATATTCAAATTGTTCAAAATGTAGGTTCAATGGAGAATTTCAGCCCAAATGACATTCAATTGCACTGAAAAATTATATATTTTGTTCAAAATAACACAAAAAAAATATTAATAAGCAAAAATTACTACCAAAGCGTGTGTTTTGTCACCACAATTCAATTTTTATATTAAAGTTGTTCAAATGTGGGTTTAATGCACAATTAAACCCAACGAAAAATAAAAATGCACGTAAAAATATAGAATTTGGTTCGAAAAAATGGTTAATAGACAAGTTTACAAAAAACTTGTCTCTTTCTACGTTATTTCGATCAAACAATTAAATTTAAACGTGCATTTTTATATTGCGCGGGGTTGAATGGTCCAGTTTACCCTCATTTTGGACAATTTCAATATAAAAAAATTGAGTTTTGGTGATAAAACGTACGCTTTGGTAGTAATTTTTGCTAGTTTATATTTTGTTTGTATTTTTTTTTCATTATTTGTCCATTTGAACGACATTTTGAACAATAAATACCAAAATTCTACCAAAGTTAATTTTATCACCACAATTCAATTATTTCATATTAAAATTGTTCAAAATGTCGGTTAAATGGAGAATTTCAGCCCAAATGACAATAAATTGCACTTTAAAGTTAAATATTTGGTTCAAAATAAAACAAAAAAAATATTTATAAACCAAAATTACTACCAAAGCGTGTGTTTTGTCAACACAATTCAATTTTTTTATATTTCAATAATTCAAATGTGGGTAAAATGCCCAATTAGAACCCACGCAATATAAAAATGCACTTAAAAATTTAAAATTTGGTTCAAAATAACGGTAAATGGACTAGTTTTATTAAAACTTGTCTGTTTTATCGTTATTTCGAACAATTGATTCATATTTTAATTTCATTTTTTGTTGCGTGGGGTTAAATGGTCCATTTTACCCAAATTTTGAACAATTGAAATATATAATACAAAAAAAGATTTGTGGTGATAAAACACACGCTTTGGTAGTCATTATTGCTAATTTATATTATTTTTTTTTTTCATTATTTGTCCATTTGAACGTCAGTTTAAACAATTAAAACCAAAATTCTACCAAAGTTAATTTTATCACCACCACTCAATTAATTCTTATTTAAATTGTTCAAAATGTCGGTTAAATGGAGAATTTTACAAAAAATGGCATTAAATTGCACTTAAAAATTAAATATTTTGTTCAAAATAACGGTTAGAACGACAAGTTTTGTGTCAACTTGCCTATTTACCGTTATTTCGATTAGAATAATTAATTTTAGGTGCAATTGAATGTCAATTCGGGTGAAATTCTTTTATTTTCCCATTATTTTGTTCAGATTTTGGTACATGTCATTCAAAATGACGTTCAAATGGACAAATAATAAACATAAACACAAAAATATATTAATTTGCAAAAATTACTACTAAAGCGTGTGTCTTGTCACCCTAACTCAATTTTTTGATCTTAAAATTGTTCAAAATGTGGGTTAAATGCACAATTTATTCCCAAACAATATAAAAATGCACGTTAAAAGGTAAAATTCGGTTCGAAATAACGGTAAATAGACAAGTTTACACAAAACTTGTCTGTCTAACCGTTATTTCGAACAAAATATTAAATTTTTACGTGCATTTTTATATTGAGATGGGTTAAATGGTCCATTGAACCCACATTTATGACAATTAAAATAAATAAAAATTGAGTTGTGGTAATAAAACACACGCTTTGGTAGTATTTTTTGCTTGTTTATAATTTTTTTGTGTTTTTATTCATTATTTATCCATTTGAACGTAATTTAAAACAATTGATACCATAATCTACCAAAGTGTGATTAATTACCACTTCTCATTTGTTTGATATTAAAATTGTTCAAAATGTCGGTTGAATGGAGAATTTCAACCCAAATGACATAAAATTGCACTTAAAAATTAAATTTTTTGTGCAAAATAAAACAAAAAAAATATGAATACTCAAATATTACTACCAGAGTGTGTATTTTGTCACCACAATTCAATTTTTATTTTAAAATTTTCGCGGGTTTGATCACGATTAAAATTTGGTTCGAAATAATGGTAAATTGACAAGTTAACACAAAACTTGTCTGTTTAACCGTTATTTCGAACAAAATATTAAATTTTTACGTGCATTTCGATGTTTCGCGGGGTTAAATGGTCCATTTTATCCACATTTGGACAATTGAACAATACAAAATAGATTTGTGGTGATAAAACACACGCTTTGGTAGTAATTTTTGCTAATTATATTTTGTTTGTATTTTTTTTCATTATTTGACCATTTGAACGTCATTTTGAACAATTAATACCAAAATTCTACCAAAGTTAATTTTATCACAACAACTCAATTGTTTCATATTAAAATTGTTCAAAATGTCGGTTTAATGGAGAATTTTAGCCCAACTGACAGTAAATTGCACTTAAAAATTTAATATTAGGTTTAAAATAACACCAAAAATAATTCAAAAAATATGAATAAGCAAAAACTACTACCAAAGCGTGTGTTTTGTCACCACTGTTTCGATTTAGATGCAAAAATAAACACTTCTTATCACTAGTCTTTGGTCAAGCGATTAATTGTGTTTATATCATAAATAAATAATTTGCATTTTTTGTAAAAAGAAAAAGGTAATTAAGTCCAGTTCAAGTTTGTACGTCGAGTTTGAAGTATCAAACAATTGAAATATCACTACCAGCTTAAGTATTATAATAATAATAAAAATAATAATAAAAAATAACACGTCATTGTCATATATGCAATAAATTAACGCTAACAGCCCAAACATTAGTCCTTCGAGCCGGATAATTCCGAAATAGCAGCCGTAAGTCCGTAGCATCGTGACAAATAATAGTGTTTGTGTTTTATTTCGCCATATAAACGGAAGAAATATCGCCGCAAAACAACGGGAATCCATATGCAAAGACATCAAACACGCGGTCACACATACGAAAGGTGATTATATGTTCCCTTTATACTTGGTGGCGCTGCATAGTCAATTTTTACGCGAACCGTATGTGACAAATAAATTTATAATCTACAATACACGTGCAACCGACTCAAAACTTATTTGTTCGAACTATCCTTTATCGGGATGGTTATAAACATCTATAGTGCAGCCTAATAATATTTATAGTGTACAGAAATCAAGCAGTAAATGAAAATGGCGATGTTGGAACTCGAGAGTTTGAAGAAATTGCGTGCCACCCAAAAGGGTAGCATGACAAAACTATTGACATTCGTGAGCGAGCAAAGAGGAGACTGTTCTCAAGATATCGAACAGCTTAAAACTTTTTGATATTGGAGAAAAAAATTATACGTTGTGATCCCAACGAAGAGTCCGATCTGGGTCCATTCGAAGACAAATATTATACGGTGGTTTCTACGCTGAATTCGTAAATCAGAAAGAAAAACGTAGCAGAGGGCGTGCTGCATCACGTCGGGAATGATACAACCAACTTTTCGAAAAACAGCACTGCCGATGTCAAGCTACCAAGAATAAACATTCCTATATTCACGGGGGTATACAAACAATGGCAAACATTTTTCGAATTATTTTCGTCAACAGTTCACGAAAAGGAATATTTAACATCATCGCAAACATTTCAATATCTGAAAAGCTACCTTAGAGGAGATGCAGAGCGATTCTTACGAAACACAAATATATCGGAAGCTTATTACAACGAGGAATTACAAAAGCTTATCAATAGGTATGATACAAAGCATCACACCATCACAGCGCACATTGAGATTTTAAAGCAGCCAGCAATCACGATGCCAACAGCAGCAAACATTCGATCGCTCTTCGATACGTTGGACGAAGCACTTAGGGGACTTAAATGTCTAGGTACAAATGCGAAACAGCGCGACCCATGGCTTATTTACATCCTTCAAAATAAACTGGATGCAGAAACGCAAACATTGTGGTCGCAGCAACATATAAAAAACCAGGATTTTCCAATATTAGCAAAATTTTTTGAATTGCGCACGGATGCGCTGGAGTCTTTAAAGGCTTATTCCTCAAAAAAATCAGCTCTTATTTCACTAGCAAAGCCCGGTTAATCCATTGCATTTGCCACTAGAATCAATAACAGTGCTACCCAATTTTCATGCCCTCTATGCAGCACCAACGACCTCAAGCTTTTCGATTGGGAAAAATTTAAGGCAATGGACACACAGAGGC
The DNA here is from genome assembly GCA_963932295.1 of Tipula lateralis. Taxonomy (NCBI): domain Eukaryota; kingdom Metazoa; phylum Arthropoda; class Insecta; order Diptera; family Tipulidae; genus Tipula; species Tipula lateralis. Next base: position 64,936 of record CAWVQQ010000274.1, read on the forward strand.
GTGAAGAAGTTATCAAAGGCGAGAAACGATGCTTTAATTGTCTTAATTTTAACCATAGCGGCATATGTGCAGATCAAAGGCCAGATGTTGTTACGAAACTTAAGTTAACGCAACCTGGCATTTCTATCCGGCTATAAAAATACTCAGCTTGGTCGTGGATAAGAAGAATTACAAAACAAAATTAATAAAAAAAAACACAGACAAAGTTTTAATTTGCTAGTTAGTAAATTAATTTAAATAAAAATAAACGATATTTTAACGTTTTATTAATAAAAAAAATTGAACATACAATGAAATACATACAACACTTACACATTATATACGAAGACGTCTAATTACTTATTAACTTATTTTACTCATAATACGAACTAATCAAAATTCTATTTTAAAGAATTTATTTGAAAAAACTGTGAAAAAACCTAAACAGTGATCTTATTTATTCTAATTAAGATAAAAAAAAACTTGCAAAATAAATGTTTGAGTGCTTACCACAAGATATGTATAGTTATATTGGCTACCAAATCCTAAAAAAAATAATCACCAGTGATATTAACAACACGAAATCGCTTTAAGTTTCTAAACCTGGCCAAATTCAATATGGAGAGCTAATAGCAAAACTTGAAGATATGCGTCCTTCCAATTCCAACCAATCAACCGTAAGTTTAAGAATCACTAGAAATAAGTTTTTTTTGTTGTAATTGATTTTAATTAATGTATTATTATTATTCCTACATAATTTCATAAAAAAGATATATTTTATCTTGTTTTATAATGATATGGGTGATAAATTTAAGATTTAATCACATTAATAATATTTAATATAGTTATTTGTCACAGTTGTTTCAAATAAATTCTTTAAAATAGAATTTTGATTAGTTCGTATTATGAGTAAAATAAGTTAATTAGTAATTAGACGTCTTCGTATATAATGTGTAAGTGTTGTATGTATTTCATTGTATGTTCAATTTTTTTTATTAATAAAACGTTAAAATATCGTTTATTTTTATTTAAATTAATTTACTAACTAGCAAATTAAAACTTTGTCTGTGTTTTTTTTTTATTTATTTTGTTTTGTAATTCTTCTTATCCACGACTTAGCTGAGTATTTTTATAGCCGGATAGAAATGCCAGGATGCGTTAACTTAAGTTTCGTAACAAAAATGGCGCCCAACGTGGGGCCAGGAAGAATTAATTTTTTATTCTAATTTTTTTTAAATTATTTTTCATTTAACTTAATTTAGTTTTAGTTCGGTTTTGATTGGAAAGATGGCGAAGTGAACGGATATCTATTTCTATAATATATATAAAATACACATTTTCTTAAATTTTCATTAAAATTACATATACACCTAAACATTTAAAAGAAAAGCAACAAAAACAAAACTATAGATTTGGTATAATATTAATAATATATTTATTTATATCTTAACATTCAATCATTACATTTATTTACTTCTTAAATATTCAAATAATTTACTTTCGTTATAATTTATTTTTTTTTTTTGTAAATCTGATTTTTTTTATTATTATTGTTGTAAAAAAAAAAAAAAAAAAATCAGTGGTGCCCAACAAAAATTATTATTTTTTATATAATATTATCAAGGTATTTAAATTCAAAGTTTTTATTCATTAAACCAATTAAATCATGTATGTAGAAGGATTAAATGATCAAGAGCTCCAATATGAATTGGATCTTCGAAATGTTGACCTTAACCAATATTCTGAAAGTCCTTTGTTTATTTTAAATAAATTGTTAGAAGAAGAACAAAACTCTCCTAGCTTAATTCCTAATGATCAGATTAGTGAAGATATTCCAAATTTAATTTAATCAGTAGAAGCTAGACTTAGTGAGATAGAAAAATTTCCGTTAAATAGTCAATTAAACATAGTAAAACACCTTAATGGACGATTAACAAGAACAAAAATTGAAGACGCACAAAAACCCGAAATTCAAAATCTTTTACGTAGACTTCGTGTTATTCGAAAGGAAATTATGAAAAATATGGAATCACAAAAAGAAGTTAAACTAATAGATTCAACCAATGCTACCCAAACTTATGTATCACCGTCTAATGATGATATTGAAATTCTACATTCTGATGCAAATGTGAATAATTGTGTTTCATTTAGACCAAGTTCACAATCAGCTCCAATATTTACTAGTACAACTAATTTAAATTTCCCAATATATTCAAGTAGCCAATCGAATATTCCACTCCAAAGCTGCAGTACAGTTAAAGAAACTACCAAATGTGTTCCTAGTTATAGATCGATAATGCCTTCACAAAAAAATTTTAATTACATACCCACTTCTCAGGTCACTTCAACTTCGTGGTCTAATGGAAACCATTTCAATTATTCATATGGTACACCAGTATCTAATTTTAAAACTTCAAATTTTGGCGTCATACCTAAGTATTCATTAAATACAAATAATCCTTGGTTACAACCTAATTTACAAACAACTTTTTCTCAACCAGTCAATTTAGCAGAAGCTTACTATAATCAACCTACATATTCTCCAGTTCCGTTAAAAGTAACAAGTTATGAAAATCAAATTACTCATAATAAATTTGAAGATAGACGGTGGAAACCAGTACCAATTCAAGACTGGAAATTAAAATTTTCTGGTAGAAATGGTGAAAATATAAATGAATTTCTTACCAAAGTTAATCGCATGAGGAAGTCTCAAAAAATATGTGAGGAAGAACTATTAGGATCGATTTTCTTATTATTAGATGGTAGTGCTCTTCACGATGCTTTTATTGAAAATTTTAATACTTGGTTTGAGTTTTCCGAAGCGCTTAGGTGGGAATATTCTGATCCCGATTACGATGAAAAGATTAAAGACGCCATACGTAACCGCAAACAGCAACGGTTTGAAACGTTTGGAGATTATCGTTCAGCTATGGAATTATTGTTCAAAGAATTGCGACAGAGCCCTAGTCCACAAGAAAAACTTAGATATTTATATAATAATTTATGGCCAACCATTTTAAGGGGTCTCAGTTTCAAAAATTTAAACAATATCGCATCTGTGGAAGAATTGACGGTATTGTGTAAAGATATAGAACGCATGGAAAAGTTATGTAAAGAAAATGCACAGATAAGTCTTAACCGACGTATGCAGCAAGTTAATATAATGGACCAGGATAATTCTAATCAAACTTCCTATATAAATAAAAAAAATTCGGTTAATTACAATCCAGATTCGTTTAAAACTTCTGTTCAATCTCACACATCATTTCGTAATTCAAAATTTTCTGATACAAAACCTATGCAATCACCATTAAAACAAAAGTCTCAATACTCAAACACAAAGTATAGAAATTCGAAACGCTCTCAAAATTATAGCTCACCAACTTATAACAATCAAAATAATTTTAAAAGTGATAACATACCAGAAAAACGTGAAAATAAGACACAAATGTTTTTCAGTTGTGTGAACTGTTTTGAAAATGGTCATAAACCAGATGTTTGTCCTAAACCTCGCCGAGCTATGTATCTATGTTATAGATGCGGTAGAGAAAATACCATATTTCCTCATTGTCAGACTTGCCATCCCCATTTATTTTCTAAACCAGTTTCAACTTCAAATATGGCTTCTGTTCCAATATCACCTAAACCACAAGCAAATTCACGTGCTAGTACTTTGGAAACCAGTAATCCAATAGAATCTAGTTCGGGAGATTTTAGTAATTCAAATCATAATATTTGTTCAATATTTATTCAAAAACCCGGCGATAATCGATTATATCTACAACCTAAAATTAACAATATACCTATTACGGGTCTATTAGATACGGGTGAAAAATTTTTGACCGAAAGTGGATTAAAGGTTCGTAAAGAGTTCACCAAGATTTTTGTAGCAAATGGTGAATCATTGTAAGGATGCACGGTGGTTGACGTAACAATCAATTCCAATAATTGTCAAAGAAGTTTAACCTTGTATGTGCTACCACAAGTAACGCAAGAATTAATATTAGGAATGGATTTTTGGCAAGCCTTTGATTTAAACCCAACTCTATTTTACCTTCATACCGATTCTCCTGATAATCAGAAAATAGATAATCATTCTGAATTTTTTTTGACAAAAAAACAAGTAGAAGAGCTTAAACAAACAATTAGTAAATTTCCAATTACCACAAATACCAATTTTGGCTGTACATCGTTAGTCACACATACCATAAATACAGGTGATAGTTCTCCTGTTATACAACGATGCTATCCAATTTCTCCACATGTGTTAAAGGCTGCAGATGCTGAAATAGAACGTATGTTACAATTAGGAGTTATTAAACCATGTCAAGCTTCGCCATGGAGATCTCCAATGACAATTGTATACAAACCAAACGGAAAAATTAGAATGTGCCTTGATGCACGCAAACTAAATTCTGTCACTATTAAGGATTCATATCCTATGCCACACCTAGAAAATATTATTTCAAATTTAAAAGGAACTGCTTATTTGACGGCTATAGATCTCTCTGACGCTTATTGGCGAATATCTTTAGACACAGAATCGCAACCTAAAACAGCCTTTGCGTTATCTGGCAGACCGTTATACATGTTCGCTCGTATGCCATTTGGCTTAGTAGGTGCCCCTGCTACAATGTCAAGATTAGCTGATGCCATCATAGGTCCTGAATTACACCCATACGTATGGTCCTAATTAGATGACATTATAATTGCCACAGATAATTTTGAAAACCACTTAAAATATTAAAAAATAGTCGCTCAGAAACTTCGAGAAGCTAATCTTACGATAAATGAAACCAAATCAAAATTTTGTGTAAATGAACTAAATTATTTGGGATTTGTAGTAAATAAAAATGGATTTAAAATTGCGCCAGATAAAGTTGATGCAATTATAAACTATCCCGTTCCAAAAACTGTACGGCAAATTCGTCAATTTCTAGGAGTTGCTGGATGAAATAGACGTTTTATAGCTAATTATTCAACCATAGTTTCGCCTATAACAGATCTTTTAAAAGGAAAGCCCACCAAAGTTAATTGGACAATAGATGCAAATAAAGCTTTAAATGAATTAAAAGAGGCAATTGCCAAAGCACCGCCATTACGTAATCCCGATTATACACAACCATTTTATGTTTGCACAGATGCCTCCAACATCGGAATAGGAAGCCAACTTTACCAAAAAGTAGATGACAATAACTTTCCAATCGCCTATATTTCACAAAAACTTTCCCCCACACAGCAGAAATATACCACGCTAGAACAGGAATGTTTAAGTATTTTAATCGCTCTCACCAAATGGCGACATTTCTTGGAAGGTTCCAAATTTTTTATAATTACTGATAGCTCAGCACTTAAATGGTTGCTTCGCCAAGGAGATTCAGTAGGTCGTGTCGGACGATGGGCTCTTAAAATACAACATTATAATTTTGAAGTAATTCATCGTCCAGGCAAGGAAAATATTGTTCCAGATGCTCTCTCTAGATGTCTAGAGGAGATTACTCAAGATAACTGGTATAACGATTTGTTCGCAAAAGTTTCTAAAAATCCACAAGAACACCCTAATTTTTGAATTATAAATAATAAATTATATCAAATGTTTCAAAACTCAGACAAATATAATATAGAAAATGTTAGATGGAAAGAATTAGTATCCGATAACGAACGTCAAACTTTATTACAGAAATTTCATGATGAGCCCAGAGCTGGACATTTTGGAAATTTTAAAACCTACCATAGAATTTCAGACCAATACTACTGGCCAAACATAGGCAAAGATATTCAAAACTATATAGCAAATTGTGACATATGCAAGTCTTCCAAATCGCCTACAATATCACTAAGACCACCCATGGGAAAGATGCGGAAAGCGAATAGACCATGGGAAATTATAAGTATAGATTATATGGGTCCATTTCCCAGGTCAAAGCAGGGAAACGTTTTTCTTCTAGTCATTAAAGATAATTTCACAAAATATCCAATTATCTTTCCAGTAAGAAATTCTAAAGTTTTAATTCTAAAAAGAAAGTTAGAAGATGTTATTTTCAGTTTATTTTCTGTCCCACGTATCATTATTACAGACAACGGTCCCCAGATTATAGGGAAAGAGTTTGAAAAATTACTCAACGATTATCACCTACAGCACTATAAAACTGCCGTTTATTCGCCGCAAGCAAATCCAACAGAGCGCGTGAATCAGGTTATAGGCAACACAATTCGTGCATTTGTGAAGTGTAATAATCATAAAGATTGGGATAAATATATTACACAAATTGGGATCGCAATACGATCAGCCGTACATGAAGCAACACTTTGTACTCCATATTTCTTAAATTTCGGTATGGAAATGATTTTGGACGGAGATGAATATACTCGTCTTGACCATTTTCCACCTCCTAGCCTAGAAGAACGAATTGTAAAACTTTCCAAAATTCGAAGATGTGTATCAATTAATTTAGAAAACGAATTTAATAAAACTACAAATCGGTATAATTTGCGAGCTAGAGCGTCACCTTTTTATAAAGGTCAAACAGTTTGGAGAAGAAATTTTACCCTATCTGATGCTAGTAAGGGTATCATTTCTAAACTTCTTCCAAAATGGGTTAAAGCAAAAGTTAAGAAAAAAATAGGTTCTAATGTATACATCGTGCAAGATGAAAACTATAATAGAACTTCTACATACCATGGAAAAGATTTAAAAACTTAAATTTAATTAACCTTATTATTTTTTTTTATTTTTTTTTTGTATATTATTAAAGAATTTTTTTCTATTACGAAAGAATTCGCATAGTTATTTAATTTTATTTTAGAATAATAAAATTATTCACTAAAATTTATTAAATTTTTTTTTATCTTTATACCAAAATATTCTTTTGGTTTAGAAACCTTGTTTCTGAATTTTTTTTTTGTTATTAAAATAAAACAAGTAAGGGGGCAATGTAACGATCCGGTTTTAATAAATTAAAAGTCGTTACAAGATATTAATTATTTGGATATTTGGATTAATAATAAATTTGTTATCAATTGAAAGAAAACAGTAGTATATAAATTTTATTAAATGCGTACCTAAATATATTTTGTGGTAAAGAAGGTACACAGATGTTGTTTTGTTTTAAAGAAAAAAAAATATAATTTCCTAAATTCTGTTTGTTTAGATAGGTTTGTTTAATTGGTTTTTTTTTTTTAAAACCTATTTGAAATGAATATTTATAAAAAGTAATAAAACCATAAAAGTGACACTAAATTATTAAATTGGTACTAATAAAATAATTTAGTGTCACTTTTATGGTTTTATTACTTTTTATAAATATTCATTTCAAATAGGTTGTAAAAAAAAAAACAAATTAAACAAACCTATCTAAACAAACAGAATTTAGGAAATTATATTTTTTTTTCTTTAAAACAAAACAACATCTGTGTACCTTCTTTACCACAAAATATATTTAGGTACGCATTTAATAAAATTTATATACTACTGTTTTCTTTCAATTGATAACAAATGTATTATTAATCCAAATATCCAAATAATTAATATCTTGTAACGACTTTTAATTTATTAAAACCGGATCGTTACAATGTAACCATTGTTGGCGAAATCAACATACCGTGCTACACGGAGAAAACATCGAACCTCGCTCAGTAAAAGGTTGAACCTGGATCAACATTTAAAGGAGCAGCTAGTCAATTAAAAACAGCCAGAAGTTCAGAAATCTACCAGGTAGCAACGACATCGCAAGTCATATTGCCCACAGCGGTAGTATGGCTGAAAGGCAGCAACGGAATTGAAATAAAGTGTAGGGCACTATTGGATTCGTCATCACAAGAGTTGTTTATTACTGAAGAATGTGCGCAGAATCTACGGTTACGGAGAACAAATGGGCGACTGTTGTTGAAAGGCCTTGGAGATGCAAAACTGGGACAATCGAGAGGAAAGGTCCATTTTTCATTGCGGCCAATTCGTACGCCTCATCCAGAATTGGAAGTTGAAGCAAAGGTCGTTCCAAAAATAGCATCATTTATTCCATAGATTGATTTTGATCCGTTTAATTGTGAACAAATAAAGTGGATGATGCTTGCTGACCCACTGTTTAATATTAGGGGATCAGTGGATGTGTTGCTTGGCACCAAAGTATATTATACAGTAAAGAGGGGGCAAAAGACAACAATTAATTAATCGGTTAATAGCAGAGGAAACATCGCTGGGGTGGGTGTTAGCTGGAAGGTTCGCTGATCCGCAGCAAAGCGAGGCAGCTTGCTTCAATGTACTGATCGATCTTGATGCGTCGTTACGCGCATTTTGGGAAGTTGAATCGGTGCCAACTAAACCTCAACTATCAGAGGAAGAGCAGAGATGCGAGGAGTTATTTTGCACAACAACAAAGAGAAGCACAGACGTTAAATTTATCGTTCGTTTGCCATTCTCCGAGTCTACGAATACGATTGGTTCATCATTACACCTAGCAGAATGCCGATTAAGAGCTATGGAACGGAAATTTGATCGAGATAGCGCGTTTCGAGAATCATACATTGATTTTATGAGTGAGTACGAAGAATTGGGTCATATGGAGGAGATACCTAGAGACCAAGTTTCTCAACGATAGTATTATCTTCCACACCATGGGGTCATTAAAACCTCTAGCACGACGACGAAATTGCGTATCGTCTATGATGCCTCAGCCAAGTCAAATACTGGAAAATCGTTGAACAATATCCTGCGTGTCGTTCCAAGCGTGCAATCATCTTTAATGGACGTACTCTTGCGGTTTTGCCAGCATCAATTTGTTTTGATTGGCGAGATCGAAAAAATGTACCGTCAGGTGTTAGTCGATGATGAGAGTGCAAGAATGCAGAATTGTGTTTGGCGAAATGATAAAGGGCAACCAATTAGACATTATCGATTGAAGACTCTAACGTACGGAACAGCATCCGCAGCCTTTCTGTCCACGCGGTGCCTGAAAGAATTAGCGATATCGAGTAATGAACGGTGTAATACAGCAGCAACAGCAATCATGCGTGACATTTACGTGGATGATTTAATGACAGGAGTAGATTCAAAGCAAGAGGTAATACAATTAAAGGCCACTATTGAGAAAATTCTTCAATCCGCCAGGTTCAATATGAGGAAGTGGTCTTCAAATAATGAAGAAATTTGGCGGGCCATCTGTGACTGTGAGGGATATGAGAACGCAAGCACTTTCAGAACAACAGAGCATCCGGATTCAACAAAACTTTTGGGATTGAAGTGGAGTCCTCAAACAGATAAATTCTACTTTTTCACGAATTTTGAATGCCGTATGAAGCACACGAAACGAACAATGTAATCGGAATCCAATAAAGTTTTCGACCCACTTGGTTGGCTATCCCCTACGACAGTGCAAATAAAAATACTGTTCCAAAGCACGTGGGTCCAAGGTTTTGATTGGGATGATGAACTGCCAGCACCAACGCGTAATCGTTGGGAAGATTTACGTCGAGATCTAGAGAACTTGAAACATATACGAGTTCCACGGTGGCTTGAATCTCATAAAGACATCGAACTACATGGGTTCTGTGACGCCAGTCAATGGGCATATGCTGCAGTCGTATATTGCCGCACTTCTTACGGAGGCCAAACTGTCACGCATCTAATAACAGCCAAGACGAAAGTAGCACCTGTTAACCAACTGAGCATTCTAAAATTGGAACTAAATGGTGCGTTCTTACTAACAAAACTAATGTTAGGAATGCAAGGTTCATTGACGGTAAATATTGAAGGTATAACTCTATGGTCTGACTCAAAAATCGTTCTTGATTGGTTGGCATCACATCCGAGAAAATGGCCAACATTGGTCGCCAATCGCACATCAGCAATCTTGACTCGCTTCAGAAGAGAACGTTGGAAGCACGTAAGTTCAGCAGATAATCCCGTGGACTATGCTTCGCGAGGAATAGGCGCAATCGAATTAAACGGGAATAAGCAGTGGTAGCACGGTCCCCCATGGTTGATGAAATCTCGTGAAAATTGGCCGGCACAGCGTGTATTGTACGACACCAACGAGGAAGTAAGGATTGAAACGTTCGCTTTCAAGGTAACTATCGAGAATTACGTTATCCAAGATATTATTGTCAGATGTTCCAGTTTCTACAAAATGTCCAAAACACTGGCACATATTCTAAGGTTTGCACGCAATTGTCGGGAGCCTAAACCACAACGAAGCATTGGTTCATTATTACCACAAGACGTGGAAAAAGCATCCATGATGATAATCCGATATGCACAAGGTGTGTCATTTGATGAAGACTTGAAGAACCTAACAGAAGGCCCTCCAATAATGAATTCCAGCAAGCTGAAAACGCTCAATCCATTTTTCGATGAAACAGGGATCCTTTGAGTGGGAGGCAGAATCGATAAATCAGCAGCACCATATAACAAAAGGCACCCCATTATTTTGCCTTGCAAATCCGAGATCACCAAAGCAGTCGTACGACATTACCACAACAAGTTTTATCACACCGGTATTAATTTAACCACCAATTTGTTACGCAATAAATACTGGATTATACGAGCGAAGGATGTCGTACGTCAAATTGTGTCAAATGTATGAAGCAAGCTCCCATACTCCAGGAGCAATTCATGGGAGATCTCCCAAAAGAAAGAGTTACGTTTGCGGACGCATTTGTAAATATAGACGTAGATTATGCAGGGCCGTTTAGAGTGACTCCTGTGTGAAGAAGAGGTCAGCAGGCAGTAAAGGCATACATATGCATATTTGTATGCATATTTGTCTTAGCACGAAAAGTGTGCATATTGAAATCGTGAGTGATTTGACTTCACAAAGCTTCCTCGCTTCTTTTAGTCGAATGATAGCAAGACGCGGGCTGTGCCGTGCAATTTTCAGTGACAATGGCTCCAATTTTTTTGGGCGCTTGTAATCTGTTAAAGAATTTGTATGCGTTCTTGCGTCAGAATCAACCTTATATTACTTCTCATCTTTTAAGGCAAGAGATCATATAGCATTTTAATCCGCCTGGCGCATCTCACATGAACGGGCTATGGGAGGCGGCCGTAAAATCTGTGAAGACACATCTAAAGCGGATCGTTGGTGAGTCCATAATGTCGCTTGAAGAATTCGGGACTCTAATGACTGGGATTGAAAGTATTCTCAATGCACGTCCTCTATGCGCGAATACTTCTTCAGTCGATGACATGAACGACCTGACTTTGACCCCGGCGCACTTTATCATTGGTCGAGCGCCTCACACATTACCGGAAGATGATCTTCTTAAGCCAAAATTGTCAACTAATGCCAGGTGGGAGTTAATCCGGAAGTTAAAACAGAATTTTTGGGTGCGTTGGCACAGAGACTACCTTATTAGACTACAAAAAAGAACCAAATGGACGAACAAACATAACAATATGAAATTCAACGACATTGTTATCATAAAGGATGAGCAGTTGCCTTCGACCAAATGGGTAATCGGACGGATTGTCGAATTGCACCCAGGAAGCGATGATGCAGTACGAGTGGTAACAATCAGAACAGCTGTAGGCACATACAAGCGCCCAATTCATAAACAATACAATGCCTCTTTCCAGTTGATTAAAACTATATGTTTCAACGCCGGCGGTATGTTTCGGTATAGATGCAAAAATAAACACTTCTAATAACTGGTCTTTGGTCAAGCGATTAATTGTGTTATTATCATAAATAAATAAATTTCAATTTTTGAAAAAAGAAAAAGGTAATAAAGTCCAATTCAAGTTTGTACGTCGAGTTTGAAGTATCAAACAATTGAAATATCACTACCAGCTTAAGTATTATTATAATAATAAAAATAATAATAAAAAAACCACGTCATTTTAATATATGCAATAAATAAACGCTAACGTAAATTAACGCTCAATCAACCACAATTCAAATTTTTTATATTAAAATTGTTCAAATGTGGGTAAAATACACAATTAAACCCCACGCAATATAAAAATACACGTTAAATTTAAAATTTGGATCGAAATAACGGTAAATAGACAAGTTTTTACAAAACTTGTCTGTTTTACCGTTATTTCGAACAAAATATTAAATGTTTACGTGCATTTTTATGTCGCGCGGGGTTCAATGGTCTATTTTACTCACATTTTGAAAAATTGAAACATAAAAAAATTGAGTTGAAGTGATAAAACACACGCTTTAGTAATTTTTGCTAATTTATATTATTTTTGTGTTTTTTTTCATTATTTGTCCATTTGAACGTCATTTTGAACAATTATTACCAAAATTCTACCAAAGTGTGTTTTATCACCAGAACTTAATTGTTTCATATTGAAATTGTTCAAAATGTCGGTTAAATGGAGAATTTCAGTCCAAATGACATTAAATTGCACTTCAAAATTAAATATTTGGTTCAAAATAACACAAAAAAAATATTTATAAGCAAAAATTACTACCAAAGCGTGTGTTTTGTCACCACAATTCAATTTTTTAATATTTAAATTATTCAAATGTGGGTAAAATGCCCAATTAAAACCCACGCAATATGAAAATGCACGTACAATTTTAAAATTTGGTTCGAAATAACGGTAAATAGACAAGTTTACACAAAATTTGTCTGTTTTACCGTTATTTCGAACAAAATATTAAATTTTAACTTGCATTTTTATGTTGCATGGAAATAAATGGTCCATTTTACCCACATTTTGGACAATCGAAATGTAAAAAAATTGAGTTGTGGTGATAAGACACACGCTTTAGTAGAAATTTTTTGATGAAATGCATATTTAGAACTTCTCTTATGTGTGACTTATTTCTTTTTTAAATTCAATCAAATAAAACATTTGATATTTTAAGTTCAAAAATATTCCTTATAGTGGAATTTTTATTTTTTATATTATAAATAAATTTCGAAAAACAAGTTGCCATCTTCAGTTTTTATCATGAGTTCATGATAAATACTGAAGATGGCAACTTGATTGCCGAAATAAATTAATAATATAAAAAAATAAAAATTCCACTAAAAGGAAAAATATTCAACTTAAAATATCAAATTTTTCTTTGATTGTAAGTAATTTTTTGCTAATTTATATTTTTTTTGTGTTTTTATTGATTATTTGTTAATTTGAAAGCCATTTTGAACAAATAATACCAAAATCCTACCAAAGTGTGTTTTATCACCACAACTCAATTGTTTCATATTTAAATTGTTCAAAATGGCGGTAAAATTGAGAATTTCTCTCCAAATGACATTAAATTTCACTTTAAAATTAAATATTTAGTTCAAAATAATACAAAAAAAATTATAAATAAGCAAAAATACTACCAAACCGTGTGTTTTGTCACCACAATTCAATTTTTTTATATTTAACTTGTTCAAAATGTGGGTAAAATGCAGAATTTAACCCCACGCAATATAAAAATGCACTTAAAAATTTAAAAAATTTTTCGAAATAACGGTGTTGAGATTACAACAATAATTATTACAAAAAACTGCGGGTGAATAACTTACATGCTGATAAGCCATTATTCACACATAATCTTTTTCATTTGCATCTCGTTTTAAGTAACTTGAGTAAGCATTGCATACAAATATTTATTCTCATACAGTTTTTGTTTAGCATTATAAATTTCTTATTTTCTATTAAAAATGAAATGCTGACTAGGCTGTTTAGATAATAAAATCATGTATATAAACCGTAGAATTATTAAAATAAAGGAGAATAGATTTAAATCACCATAACGTTAAGTTTATTTTCAACTCAAATTAATTTAATTCAGTGTTAAATTAACATGGTCCTTCGAGCCTAAGAACAACTTAAAATAAAAGTGAACTATTAACCAGCAAACAACAACAGCCAAAAACAAAATATACAGTCCACGAACAAAAAGCTATTGAACAACTAAATAGCTATTAAACAACTTAAATACAAATCAGCCAACCAACAACAGGCAAAATGGATGAAGTTCTACAAAAACAAGAGGAAATAGCAGAGAAGCTGTTTCAACTTTATTCAAATTATAAAAAAAACAGAGAAGCCAGGAAAACCATCAGGTATCTCGAAGCCAAGATAGTCGCATTGAAAACATTATATGCCGACTACAAAGGCAATGATGACAAAATACTACAATCGGTTCCCCAATTAGAAGGAACAAATGAGTACTACGAACAACGGAAAAAGGTTTGAGATACGTATACGACCTTCATCGAGGAAATGCGTACCCGACTTCATAACGGTGCGCCATCCACACCAACGCTACAAACAACCAGTTTCAGCTTCAACCCACCTGACGGGATGGAGAAAGAAAATACAGAACAACAAGATGATTCAACAACAAAATATAAACCAGCAATAGAAGAAAGTATATCTCCCAGATTATTAAAACAACAAAATATAAAAATGCGGAGTTTATACAAGGAAATAAGGTCAACACAAACCAAGCTGGAAGATGGAGCACAAGAACCAGCCCTAAAGCTTGCCTTATCGCACATGGAAAAAGCGATGAATGGAATAATAGAGCTACACGAAACAATATGCTTAGAAGCAACAGATGTCGATGAAGCAAATATCAAGTACTTCTTGGAAGAACATTTCGATAATATAAAGAAGGCATACGATGACATGGCAATAGACGTCGTAACAGCAATCAAGCAGCAACAAGCTGGTATCAACCACTCAACTGAAATAAAATTACCACAAATACAAGTACCGTACTTTACGGGAGAGTATATGAAATGGATGGCATTTCGTGATGTTTTTGAGAAACTAGTACACAACAACAAAGAACTAACCAACATACACAAAATCAGCTATCTAAAACAATGCGTTAGCGGTCAAGCTGCTAAACTAATAAGCCACTTGCAGTCCATAGGTGAAAACTACGAGGATGTGTGGAAAATCATCAAAGACAGGTATGATAATCGCAGGGCGATTCTTACAAAATATATTCATACCTTAATGTCACAACCAACGATCAACACGGAATCAGCTTCAGCCCTGAGAACACTTTACGACACGATCAACGAGTGTTTACATGCGATCAAAAACCTAGGAGTTGATACAGATTCTTGGGATTAAATAGTGATCTATGTCCTCGAAAAGAAATTAGATCATGATTCACACATAGCGTATGAGATGACACTCGAAAATTCAAGAGAAATTCAAACTCTAAAAAACTTCATGAAGTTTCTCGAAACACGTTTTTCGGCACTGGAAGCAATTTTACGGGAGAAATCTACAAGCTTTCGCAAAACTGCAGTAATACCGATACGAGCAAGTTCAAGTGGAACAACCTTTTTAACATCAAACCAAGCTCCAACATGTGACCTATGCAAGCTAAAACACCAAGTATCAGATTGTGTCAAATTCAAAGGAATGAACATATATAAAAAAATCAGCTTGTAACACTCTTACAGTTATGCAGGAACTGTTTGAAAAGCAATCATCAGCTACCTGATTGTAAGACTGTCCAAACGTGCACCATATGCCAAGGCCGACATAACACGCTATTGCACAATCCGAAGAACGGAAATTTTAAAACAACCACTTCTACGTCAACAAGTCAAGGAAACACATCATTACACACCACAGAGAAGAAAAACAAAAAACAACATGTATTACTCGCTACAGCTTTGTTCAAAGCCGAAGCTGAAAATGGGGAGGAAATCACATTAATCGATCAAGGCTCCCAAGTGACTCTTATTACGGAAGAAGCATGCCAGCGACTTCTTGTAAAAAGGTCCAAAATCTACGCTAAAATAGATGGACTAGGAGCAAATGAAACTGGAATTTCGAAATCGAGCATAGAACTGAAAATAAAGTCAAACTGGCCATCTACATTCTCGACAACGGCAACAGCTTTAGTCCTCAATAAAATAACGGGACTAACACCGTCAAGTAAAATATACAAGAGTCAGTACAATCATGTGCATCATTTGATGTTAGCTGATCCCAACTACAATGTACCAGCTCGGATTGATGTTCTAATTGGAGCAGATGTATTTTACAATATCATCCTTCCTGGAGTATTAAAAGGGGATGGTACTACACCTGTTGCACAGCACACGGAATTGGGATGGATTTTATCTGGCCCAACAACAAAATTATACCTCACATCATCACCGAAAGTTCTAGTGCTGCAAACGGATTTAGAAAAACAAATTCACAAGTTCTGGGAAGTATCTGAATTTCAAGAAAAAACAGAATATTCGATGGAAGAAATTCAATGTGAACGATTATATAAGGAAACGACAACACGAAATGCAGAAGGACGTTATACAGTGAGGTTACCTTTCAATGATGCGGCAGAAGCATTAGGAAAATCACGAGGTCAAGCAGCATCAAGACTCCTACAAATAGAGCGTAAATTGATTAATAACCCAGCAAAAAACGATTATAAAAGTTTCATGAACGAGTATGAATCATTAGGTCATATGAAGTTGACAACGTCTATGAACAACAACGTTGAAGGAGAAATATACTATTTACCTCATCATGCTGTTATTAAAGAAGAAAGTACTACTACAAAATTGAGAGTAGTATTCGACGCATCTGCAAAAACCACGTCGAAGTTAAGCCTGAATGACAATCTATTAAATGGGCCTATATTACAACAAGACCTGGTGCACATTCTAATGAGATGGCGCACTCATAGAATAGCATTCTCAGCCGACATCGAAAAAATGTTCAGGCAAATCAAAATGCACGAGAACAATCAAAACTATCAAAGAGTTTTGTGGAGAGACTCATTTTCTGAACCCATAAAGGAGTACAAGTTAACAACGGTTACATATGGAACAACCCCCGCATCATATCTGGCAATAAAAACACTACAACAACTAGCGGATGATGACGTAAAACTTTTTCCCAATGCGGCAAAAATAACAAAGCAAGATTTCTATGTCGATAATGTAATGTCTGGAAGTGAGACCTTAGAAGAAGCTAAGGCAGCACGAGACGAACTTATCAATTTGTTGAAAGGAGGAGGTTTTCCGTTACGAAAATGGATCATCAATGAAACATCACTTTTAGAGGAACTACCGTCAGAGCTAAAGGAACTTGGTCCAAGACAGATTCAAGAAGATGACAGCATAAAAACACTTGGCATATTGTGGTATCCAGTAACTGATTCATTTCAATTTAAAATTAAATTCCCGAAATCAAACAAGCATCAAACAAAAAGGTCGTTTTTATCGCAAATATCAAAAATTTACGACCCGTTGAGATGGCTTTCCCCAGTTCTAATTATCCCTAAAATAATGTTCCAAGAGCTATGGCTACAAAACTTATCATGGGATGATGAATTACCATCGGAATTCGAACAAAGGTGGGAAAAATTACGACACAACTTAAGCGCAATAGAAAACATCAACATACCGAGATGGAATAATGGACTCAAAACTAACATCAAATACGAACTTCATGGATTTGCCGATGCTTCAGAGAAAGCATATGGAGCTGTCGTTTATACGAAAGTAACAACATTCGACAACAAAATCATTCCTACTCTTATAGCGGCAAAAACAAAGGTAGCTCCAGTCAAAAGCAAAATTTCACTTCCAAGGTTAGAACTTTGTGGAGCACTCTTAGTGGCAAAACTATTGGATCAAGTATCATCAGCCATGGAATTGAAAAATATACCATCCTTCGCTTGGACCGATTCAACAATTGTACTGGCATGGCTTAACAAGCCACCAAGCAAATGGAAAACATTCGTCGCTAATAGAGTAGCACAAATTCAACAACTTACAAAAAACAGCAAATGGTGCCACATTAATTCTGAAGAAAATCCCGCAGATTGTGCCACAAGAGGTTTAAATCCAGACAAGCTCCAGGAGCACATTCTGTAGTGGAAGGGACCAGACTGTCTAAATAAAGACCATTCAAAACATGGACATCCAAATGTCGAAACACACTTAGAAGTAAGATGTCACCTAGTTGCAGCTCCCGAGATAAAGGAAGCAGATGAATACATGAAACAATTTTCTACTCTAACTCGCCTATTACGAGTTACATCCCTTTGTCGACGGTTCATCACGAAGAAAACAGGTCCAATCACAACAACAGAATTAAACGAAACAATGAATAAATTAACCAAAATGGTCCAAAAAGAAGAATTCGGGGTAACGGAAGCTAATATTGAGCAACTCAAAGGTAAACATAAATTGGTTTCCCTTTACCCATTTCTGGATAACAAGGGTATTCTATAAGAGTTGGAGGAAGGTTAGAAAACACCATTCTCAACTTTAATCAAAAACATCCTGCAATTTTACCGGCAAAACATCATTTCACGTCACTGATAGTTGACAATTCACATAGAAATACAATGCATGGAGGAAAAACTTTAACATTAGCCAATGTCAGACAAAAATTTTGGATTATCAAGGGTGCCAGAACAGTAAAACAACAATTACAAGAATGTGTCAAGTGTACGAGACTGAAAATGAACATGTCGCAACAGTTAATGGGAAATTTGCCAACTGTAAGAACAACAATAACGAGGCCATTTACTAACACAGGCATCGATTATGCCGGACCGATGGAACTAAGGGTATCAAAAGGACGTGGGGTAAAGTCACATAAAGGATACATTGTTATTTTCGTATGTTTAAGTACGAAAGCGGTTCATCTAGAAGTGGCTAGTGACTTAACAGCACAAGCATTCATAGCTGCCTACAAACGTTTCATTGGAAGAAGAGGACCGGTTAAAAATCCCTATAGCGATAACGGTACGAATTTTGTATCAGCAAACAAGATATTAAAACACAATATTAACTTACAAGCTGCAGAGTATAACGAACAAATATACAACGAATTAACAACATCCGAAGTCAACTGGCATTTCCCCCCCCCCCCCCCCCATTCACCACATATGGGAGGACTTTGGGAAGCTGGAGTAAAATCAATAAAGTACCATTTAAAACGAACTCTTGGAAACACAAGGCTTACATTTGAAGAATTTACAACGACCCTTATTCAAATAGAAGCCTGCCTAAATTCTAGGCCACTATGTCCTATGACTGAGGATCCTGAAGATTTAGAAGTATTAACTCCTGGACACTTTCTCATCGGAAGTGCCTTATTAGCGCCACCGGAATCTAATGAAACAGCCATAAGTATCTCACACCTATCAAGATGGAAATTGTTAGAACGATTGCAGAACGAGTTTTGGAGAAAATGGCGAGACCAATACCTAAGTAGACTACAACAACGGACTACAACTCCCCCCATCGTGTTGAGGGGAGCAGCTCCCCTCAACACGATGGGCACTAGGAAGAATAGTACAGACTCATCAAGGAAAGGATGATTTAGTACGTGTAGTAAGCGTAAAAACAGGCAGAAACACGATCAAGCGACCAGTGACAAAAATCTGCAAATTGCCTATTGAAAATATAGAACAATTGAAGCCGTTAAGTCCAATAAAACAACCGCAAGAGCTGCAACAGAAGCGAACAACCAGATCAAGCAATAATTCAAACTTCTTGCTATACTCACTTCAAATAATCTGTGTAATGAGATTAGTAGCAGCAGGGACAGCGCCCAAATTCAACATAACAAGATTCACTGCACATCCTGGTATTTACTTTGATAAAATCGGCCAGGCCAATTTAATCAATAGCGAATGGAGGATCATAGCATACTACAATTTAACAACGTATTGGGCAGAACTAAAACATCTCGAAGAAACCACTCGACAGTTACACGATTTTTGCGAGAACAGATCTTTCATCGATACCAATACTCTCCATGTACACGTAAAAGACCACTGCAGGGAAATTTCATATCAAATTCGAAATTTCTACCTTGAATTGAAGGAACAAAACGAGATACTAAGCACTCTTGGAAAAAATGATAATTCTCGTCAACGAAGATCACCGTTCGACTTTGTTGGTACAATAGCCAATGAACTTTTTGGTGTACTCGACCAACGTGCTGTAAACCTCTACAAGGAAAACATAGAACATCTAAATCAAAACCAGCAACATCACCAAAAGCTCTTAAGACAGCAGATATCAATAGTAGAATCCACGATCAACATCATGAAGCATGATCATGAAGAAACAAATCAAAGGTTCCAAGAATTCTATAGGATAATAAACGATGTCATATTTCACGAAGAATATATGGACATGACCCTTCAGACCATGTTGGAAATGATGAAACTACGGTCCTTCCAATCAGCAGTAATCGACACTATCAGGGAAGTACACCAAGGCAGACTCAATCCGCTTATCCTGACACCAAACCAACTCCGCGATCAAATCGGGCAAATAATTGGTAATCTAAAAACCATGCAAGATATACCTTATCGCCAAAAAGGTTTTGCTGCATTATATAGGATCATCACTGTAAAAACCATAAAAGTGGAAGAAACGATAATCTTCGAAGTAAAAATTCCGTTGGTGCAAAGAATCCGATATTCATTATATAATATCATACCGGTGCCCACACTACATCATCAACAGTATGTCTACATCCAACCATCTTCAAGCTATCTGATGATATCAATGCAACAAGATCAATACTTACCGCTCAGTTCCGAGGAGTTCAACGCTTGTACATACCTTATGGAGGAATACCTTTGCAACACACGTCAGCCACTCTATGGATACAATTCCAATATAAGCAATTGTGAAATTCAATTGCTTAAACAGGTTGATGAAATACCAACAAGTTGCCAGATATTCACGAGGACTATCACCACCATATGGAAACCGTTGCACACAAATAATGCGTGGATCTTTGTAGTAAACAGCAGAACAACTGGTAATATAATTTGTGAAAATAAAAGCGATAGTCCGCCAGAATCAACCACAATAATAATTAAAGGCGAGGGAATTTTCGAGCTACATCCAAACTGTATACTAAAAGGGGATTCATTTACAATCTCAGGATATAAAACATTCAGCAGTGAATATAAGCTTCCCTTTGTGCCCCAGTTCAACTTAAGCGAGAAAATAAATACAACACAAAATATCCTGAACTTAACCACAACATCAACAATTCCAGAAATCAAGGCTATTGAGAGCACCATTCAAAAACACAAAAATTTATTGGAGTCCTCCATAGATAATGCGAACTTCCATGATTACCATCACTATCTTGCAATATACTTATTGATACCAGTTTTATTAGTTATAATTGGTTGGTATATAATCCGAAGAATACAAGCATTGGCGCCACCAAGAGAAGTACATCAAATAGAAGCTCTCCCTCCACACTAAACTACTATACAGCATATTGATCATTCCGATCAATGACCCGGGAATATGTTGAGATTACAACAATAATTATTACAAAAAACTGCGGGTGAATAACTTACATGCTGAATAGCCAATATTAACACATAATCTTTTTCATTTGCATCTCGTTTTAAGTAACTTGAGTAAGCATTGCATACGAATATTTATTATCATACAGTTTTTGTTTAGCATTATAAATTTCTTATTTTCTATTAAAAATGAAATGCTGACTAGGCTGTTTAGATAATAAAATCATGTATATAAACTGTAGAATTATTAAAATAAAGGAGAATAGATTTAAATCACCATAACGTTAAGTTTATTTTCAATTCAAATTAATTTAATTCAGTGTTAAATTAACAAACGGTTAATAGACTAGTTTTATTAAAACTTGTCTGTTTTATCGTTATTTCGAACAAAATATACAAATATTGAGTTCATTTTTTGTTGCGTGAGGTTAAATGGTCCATTTTACCCAAATTTTGAACAATTGGAATATACAAAAAAAGTTTTGTGGTGATAAAACACACGCTTTGGAAGTAGTTATTGCTAATTTATATTATTGTATTTTTTTCATTATTTGTCGCTTTGAACGTCATTTTAAACAATTAATACCAAAATTCTACCAAAGTTTATTTTATTACCACCACTCAATTAATTCTTATTTAAATTGTTCAAAATGTCGGTTAAATGGAGAATTTCAGTCCAAATGACATCAAATTGCACTTCAAAATTAAATATTTTCTTCAAAATAACGGTTAGAATGACAAGTTTTGTGTATTTACCGTTATTTCGATTAGAATATTTAATTTTAGGTGCAATTGAATGTCAATTCGGGTGAAATTCTTTTATTTTCCCATTATTTGGTTTTGATTTTGGTACATGTCATTCAAAATGACGTTCAAATGGACAAAGAATAAACATAAACACAAAAAAAATATTATTTTGCAAAATTTACTACTAAAGCGTGTGTCTTGTCACCCCAACTCAATTTTTTGATCTTAAAATTGTTCAAAATGTGGGTAAAATGCACAATTTAACCCCACGCAATATAAAAATGCACGTTAAAATGTAAAATTTGGTTCGAAATAACGGTAAATAGACAAGTTTACACAAAACTTGTCTGTTTAACCGTTATTTTGAACAAAATATTAAATTTTTACGTGCATTTTGATGTTTCGCGGGGTTAAATGGTCCATTTTACCCACATTTGGACAATTGAACAATACAAAATAGATTTGTGGTGATAAAACACACGCTTTGGTAGTAATTTTTGCTAATTATATTTTGTTTGTATTTTTTTTCATTATTTGACCATTTGAACGTCATTTTGAACAATTAATACCAAAATTCTACCAAAGTTAATTTTATCACAACAACTCAATTGTTTCATATTAAAATTGTTCAAAATGTCGGTTTAATGGAGAATTTTAGCCCAACTGACAGTAAATTGCACTTAAAAATTAAATATTAGGTTGAAAATAACACCAATAATAATGCAAAAAATATTAATAAGCAAAAACTACTACCAAAGCGTGTGTTTTGTCACCACTGTTTCGGTTTAGATGCAAAAATAAACACTTCTTATCAGTAGTCTTAGGTCAAGTGATTAATTGTGTTTATATCATAAATAAATAATTTTCATTTTTTGTAAAAAGAAAAAGGTAATTAAGTCCAGTTCAAGTTTGTACGTCGAGTTTGAAGTATCAAACAATTGAAATATCACTACCAGCTTAAGTATTATAATAATAATAAAAATAATAATAAAAAATAACACGTAATTGTAATATATGCAATAAATTAACGCTTACAGCGCAAACATTAGCCCTTCGAGTCGGATAATTCCGAAATAGCAGCCGTAAGTCCGTAGCATCGTGACAAATAATAGTGATTTGTGTTTTATTTCGCCATATAAACAGAAGAAATATCGCCGCAAAATAACGGGAATCCATTTGCAAAGACATCAAACACGCGGTCACACATACGAAAGGTGATTATATGTTCCCTTTATACTTGGTGGCGCTGCATAGTCAATTTTTACGCGAACCGTATATGACGAACAAATTTATAATCTACAATACACGTGCAACCGACTCAAAACTTATTTTTTCGAACTATCCTTTATCGGGATGGTTATTAACATCCATAGTGCAGCCTAATAATATTAAAAGTGTACAGTGATCAAGCAGTGAATGAAAATGGCGATGTCGGAACTCGAGAGTTTGAAGAAATTGCGTGCCACCCAAAAGGGTAGCATGACAAAACTATTGACATTCGTGAGCGAGCTAAGAGGAAATGGTACTCAAGATATCGAACAGCTTAAAACAAGGGCAAAGAGAGCGCAAGAAATATTCGACCACTTTTTGATATTGAAGGAAAAAATTATACGTTGTGATCCCAACGAAGATTCCGATCTGGGTCCATTCGAAGACAATTATTATTCGGTAGTTTCTACGCTGAATTCGTTAATCAGAAAGAAAAACGTAGCAGAGGGCGTGCTGCATCACGTCGGGAATGATACAACCAACTTTTCGAATAACAGCACTGCCGATGTCAAGCTGCCAAGAATAAACATTCCTATATTCACGGAGGTATACAAACAATGGCAAACATTTTTCGAATTATTTTCGTCAACAGTTCACGAAAAGGAATATTTTACATCATCGCAAACATTTCAATATCTGAAAAGCTACCTTAGAGGAGATGCAGAGCGATTCTTACGAAACACAAATATAACGGAAACTTATTACAACGAGCCATTACAAAAGCTTATCAATAGATATGATAAAAAGCATCACACCATCACAGCGCACATTGAGATTTTGAAGCAGCCAGCAATCACGATGCCAACAACAGCAAACATTCGATCGCTCTTCGATACGTCGGACGAAGCACTTCGGGGACTTAAATTTCTAGGTACAAATGCGGAATAGCGCGACCCATGGCTTATTTACATTCTTCTAAATAAACTGGATGCAGAAACGCAAACATTGTGGTCGCAGCAACATATAAAAAACAAGGATTTTCCAACATTAGCAAAATTTTTTGAATTTTTGGAATTGCGCACGGATGCGCTGGAGTCTTTAAAGGCTTATTCCTCAAAAAAATCAGCTCTTATTACACTAGCAAAGCCCGGTTAATCCATTGCATTTGCCATTACAATCAATAACAGTGCTACCCCATTTTCATGCCCTTTATGCAGCACCAACGACCTCAAGCTTTTCGATTGTGAAAAATTTAAGGCAATGGACACACAGAGGCGTGAAGAAGTTATCAAAGGCGAGAAACGATGCTTTAATTGTCTTAATTTTAACCATAGCGTGCATATGTGCAGATCAAAGGCCGGATGTAAGCATTGTTGGCGAAATCAACATACCGTGCTACACGGAGAAAACATCTAGCCTCGCTTAGTAAAGGTAGAGCCTGGATCAA
Organism: Tipula lateralis; assembly: GCA_963932295.1. Lineage (NCBI taxonomy): Eukaryota > Metazoa > Arthropoda > Insecta > Diptera > Tipulidae > Tipula > Tipula lateralis. The sequence continues at coordinate 89,554 of CAWVQQ010000274.1, forward strand.
CATTTAAAGGAGCAGCTAGTCAATTAAAAACAGCCAGAAGTTCAGAAATCTACCAGGTAGCAACGACATCGCAAGTCATATTGCCCACAGCGGTAGTATGGCTGAAAGGCAGCAACGGAATTGAAATAAAGTGTAGGGCACTATTGGATTCGTCATCACAAGAGTTGTTTATTACTGAAGAATGTGCGCAGAATCTACGGTTACGGAGAACAAATGGGCGACTGTTGTTGAAAGGCCTTGGAGATGCAAAACTGGGACAATCGAGAGGAAAGGTCCATTTTTCATTGCGGCCAATTCGTACGCCTCATCCAGAATTGGAAGTTGAAGCAAAGGTCGTTCCAAAAATAGCATCATTTATTCCATAGATTGATTTTGATCCGTTTAATTGTGAACAAATAAAGTGGATGATGCTTGCTGACCCACTGTTTAATATTAGGGGATCAGTGGATGTGTTGCTTGGCACCAAAGTATATTATACAGTAAAGAGGGGGCAAAAGACAACAATTAATTAATCGGTTAATAGCAGAGGAAACATCGCTGGGGTGGGTGTTAGCTGGAAGGTTCGCTGATCCGCAGCAAAGCGAGGCAGCTTGCTTCAATGTACTGATCGATCTTGATGCGTCGTTACGCGCATTTTGGGAAGTTGAATCGGTGCCAACTAAACCTCAACTATCAGAGGAAGAGCAGAGATGCGAGGAGTTATTTTGCACAACAACAAAGAGAAGCACAGACGTTAAATTTATCGTTCGTTTGCCATTCTCCGAGTCTACGAATACGATTGGTTCATCATTACACCTAGCAGAATGCCGATTAAGAGCTATGGAACGGAAATTTGATCGAGATAGCGCGTTTCGAGAATCATACATTGATTTTATGAGTGAGTACGAAGAATTGGGTCATATGGAGGAGATACCTAGAGACCAAGTTTCTCAACGATAGTATTATCTTCCACACCATGGGGTCATTAAAACCTCTAGCACGACGACGAAATTGCGTATCGCTTATGATGCCTCAGCCAAGTCAAATACTGGAAAATCGTTGGACAATATCCTGCGTGTCGGTCCAAGCGTGCAATTATCTTAAATGGACGTACTCTTGCGGTTTTGCCAGCATCAATTTGTTTTGATTGGCGAGATCGAAAAAATGTACCGTCAGGTGTTAGTCGATGATGAGAGTGCAAGAATGCAGAATTGTGTTTGGCGAAATGATAAAGGGCAACCAATTAGACATTATCGATTGAAGACTCTAACGTACGGAACAGCATCCGCAGCCTTTCTGTCCACGCGGTGCCTGAAAGAATTAGCGATATCGAGCAATGAACGGTGTAATACAGCAGCAACAGCAATCATGCGTGACATTAACGTGGATGATTTAATGACAGGAGCAGATTCAAAGCAAGAGGTAATACAATTAAAGGCCACTATTGAGAAAATTCTTCAATCCGCCAGGTTCAATATGAGGAAGTGGTCTTCAAATAATGAAGAAATTTGGCGGGCCATCTGTGACTGTGAGGGATATGAGAACGCAAGCACTTTCAGAACAACAGAGCATCCGGATTCAACAAAACTTTTGGGATTGAAGTGGAGTCCTCAAACAGATAAATTCTACTTTTTCACGAATTTTGAATGCCGTATGAAGCACACGAAACGAACAATGTAATCGGAATCCAATAAAGTTTTCGACCCACTTGGTTGGCTATCCCCTACGACAGTGCAAATAAAAATACTGTTCCAAAGCACGTGGGTCCAAGGTTTTGATTGGGATGATGAACTGCCAGCACCAACGCGTAATCGTTGGGAAGATTTACGTCGAGATCTAGAGAACTTGAAACATATACGAGTTCCACGGTGGCTTGAATCTCATAAAGACATCGAACTACATGGGTTCTGTGACGCCAGTCAATGGGCATATGCTGCAGTCGTATATTGCCGCACTTCTTACGGAGGCCAAACTGTCACGCATCTAATAACAGCCAAGACGAAAGTAGCACCTGTTAACCAACTGAGCATTCTAAAATTGGAACTAAATGGTGCGTTCTTACTAACAAAACTAATGTTAGGAATGCAAGGTTCATTGACGGTAAATATTGAAGGTATAACTCTATGGTCTGACTCAAAAATCGTTCTTGATTGGTTGGCATCACATCCGAGAAAATGGCCAACATTGGTCGCCAATCGCACATCAGCAATCTTGACTCACTTCAGAAGAGAACGTTGGAAGCACGTAAGTTCAGCAGATAATCCCGTGGACTATGCTTCGCGAGGAATAGGCGCAATCGAATTAAACGGGAATAAGCAGTGGTAGCACGGTCCCCCATGGTTGATGAAATCTCGTGAAAATTGGCCGGCACAGCGTGTATTGTACGACACCAACGAGGAAGCAAGGATTGAAACGTTCGCTTTCAAGGTAACTATCGAGAATTACGTTATCCAAGATATTATTGTCAGATGTTCCAGTTTCTACAAAATGTCCAAAACACTGGCACATATTCTAAGGTTTGCACGCAATTGTCGGGTGCCTAAACCACAACGAAGCATTGGTTCATTACAACCACAAGACGTGGAAAAAGCATCCATGATGATAATCCGATATGCACAAGGTGTGTCATTTGATGAAGACTTGAAGAACCTAACAGAAGGCCCTCCAATAATGAATTCCAGCAAGCTGAAAACGCTCAATCCATTTTTCGATGAAACAGGGATCCTTTGAGTGGGAGGCAGAATCGATAAATCAGCAGCACCATATAACAAAAGGCACCCCATTATTTTGCCTTGCAAATCCGAGATCACCAAAGCAGTCGTACGACATTACCACAACAAGTTTTATCACACCGGTATTAATTTAACCACCAATTTGTTACGCAATAAATACTGGATTATACGAGCAAAGGATGTCGTACGTCAAATTGTGTCAAATGTATGAAGCAAGCTCCCATACTCCAGGAGCAATTCATGGGAGATCTCCCAAAAGAAAGAGTTACGTTTGCGGACGCATTTGTAAATATAGACGTAGATTATGCAGGGCCGTTTAGAGTGACTCCTGTGTGAAGAAGAGGTCAGCAGGCAGTAAAGGCATACATATGCATATTTGTATGTCTCAGCACGAAAAGTGTGCATATTGAAATCGTGAGTGACTTGACTTCGCAAAGCTTCCTCGCTTCACTTAGTCGAATGATAGCAAGACGCGGGCTGTGCCGTGCAATTTTAAGTGACAATGGCTCCAATTTTACGGGCGCTTGTAATCTGTTAAAGAATTTGTATGCGTTCTTGCGTCAGAATCAACCTAATATTACTTCTCATCTTTTAAGGCAAGAGATCATATAGCATTTTAATCCGCCTGGCGCATCTCACATGAACGGGCTATGGGAGGCGGCCGTAAAATCTGTGAAGACACATCTAAAGCAGATCGTTGGTGAGTTCATAATGTCGCTTGAAGAATTCGGGACTCTAATGACTGGGATTGAAAGTATTCTCAATGCACGTCCTTTATGCGCGAATACTTCTTCAGTCGATGACATGAACGACCTGACTTTGACCCCGGCGCACTTTATCATTGGTCGAGCGCCTCATACATTACCGGAAGATGATCTACTTATGCCAAAATTGTCAACTAATGCCAGGTGGGAGTTAATCCGGAAGTTAAAACAGAATTTTTGGGTGCGTTGGCACAGAGACTACCTTATTAGACTACAAAAAAGAACCAAATGGACGAACAAACATAACAATATGAAATTCAACGACATTGTTATCATAAAGGATGAGCAGTTGCCTTCGACCAAATGGGTATCGGACGGATTGTCGAATTGCACCCAGGAAGCGATGATGCAGTACGAGTGGTAACAATCAGAACAGCTGTAGGCACATACAAGCGCCCAATTCACTATGCCTCTTTCCAGTTGATTAAAACTATATGTTTCAACGCCGGCGGTATGTTTCGGTATAGATGCAAAACTTAACACTTCTAATAACTGGTCTTTGGTCAAGCGATTAATTGTGTTATTATCATAAATAAATAAATTTCAATTTTTGAAAAAAGAAAAAGGTAATAAAGTCCAATTCGAGTTTGTACGTCGAGTTTGAAGTATCAAACAATTGAAATATCACTACCAGCTTAAGTATTATTATAATAATAAAAATAATAATAAAAAAACCACGTCATTTTAATATATGCAATAAATAAACGCTAACGTAAATTAACGCTCAATCAACCACAATTCAAATTTTTTATATTAAAATTGTTCAAATGTGGGTAAAATACACAATTAAACCCCACGCAATATAAAAATACACGTTAAATTTAAAATTTGGATCGAAATAACGGTAAATAGACAAGTTTTCACAAAAGTTGTCTGTTTTACCGTTATTTCGAACAAAATATTAAATGTTTACGTGCATTTTTATGTCGCACGGGGTTCAATGGTCTATTTTACTCACATTTTGAAAAATTGCAACATAAAAAAATTGAGTTGAAGTGATAAAACACATTATGGACAAATAATGAAATGTGTAACACATTACACATTTCATTATTTGTCCATTTGAACGTCATTTTGAACAATTAATACCAAAATTCTACCAAAGTGTGTTTTATCACCAGAACTCAATTGTTTCATATTAAAATTGTTCAAAATGTCAGTTAAATGGAGAATTTCAGTCCAACTGACATTCAATTGCACTGAAAAATTAAATATTTGGTTCAAAATAACACAAAAAAAATATTTATAAGAAAAAATTACTACCAAAGCGTGAGTTTTGTCACCACAATTCAATTTTTTTATATTTAAATTATTCAAATGTGGGTAAAATGCCCAATTAAATCCCACGCAATATGAAAATGCACGTACAATTTTAAAATTTGGTTCGAAATAACGGTAAATAGACAAGTTTACACAAAATTTGTCTGTTTTACCGTTATTTCGAACAAAATATTAAATTATAAGTTCATTTTTATGTTGCATGGGGATAAATGGTCCATTTAACCCACATTTTGGACAATTGAAATATAAAAAAATCGAGTTGTGGTGATAAAACACACGCTTAAGTAGAAATTTTTTGTTGAAATGCATATTTAGAACTTCTCTTATGTGTGACTTATTCCTTTTTTAAATTCAATCAAATAAAACATTTGATATTTTAAGTTCAAAAAAATTCCTTATAGTGGAATTTTTATTTTTTATATTTAAATAAATTTCGAATAACAAGTTGCCATCTTCAGTATTTATCATGAGTTCATGATAAATACTGAAGATGGCAACTTGATTGCCGAAATAAATTAATAATATAAAAAAATAAAAATTCCACTAAAAGGAATATTTTTAAACTAAAAATATCAAATTTTTCTTTGATTGTAAGTAATTTAAATGGTCGGGGTAAAATTGTCCATTTAACCCACATTTGGACAATTGAACAATACAAAATAGATTTGTGGTGATAAAACACACGCTTTGGTAGTAATTTTTGCTAATTATATTTTGTTTGTATTTTTTTTCATTATTTGACCATTTGAACGTCATTTTGAACAATTAATACCAAAATTCTACCAAAGTTAATTTTATCACAACAACTCAATTGTTTCATATTAAAATTGTTCAAAATGTCGGTTAAATGGATAATTTCAGCCCAACTGACAGTAAATTGCACTTAAAAATTAAATATTAGGTTTAAAATAACACCAAAAATAATTCAAAAAATATAAATAAGCAAAAACTACTACCAAAGCGTGTGTTTTGTCACCACTGTTTCGGTTTAGATGCAAAAATAAACACTTCTTATCACTAGTCTTTGGTCAAGTGATTAATTGTGTTTATATCATAAATAAATAATTTTCATTTTTTGTAAAAAGAAAAAGGTAATTAAGTCCAGTTCAAGTTTGTACGTCGAGTTTGAAGTATCAAACAATTGAAATATCACTACCAGCTTAAGTATTATAATAATAATAAAAATAATAATAAAAAATAACACGTAATTGTAATATATGCAATAAATTAACGCTTACAGCGCAAACATTAGCCCTTCGAGTCGGATAATTCCGAAATAGCAGCCGTAAGTCCGTAGCATCGTGACAAATAATAGTGATTTGTGTTTTATTTCGCCATATAAACAGAAGAAATATCGCCGCAAAATAACGGGAATCCATTTGCAAAGACATCAAACACGCGGTCACACATACGAAAGGTGATTATATGTTCCCTTTATACTTGGTGGCGCTGCATAGTCAATTTTTACGCGAACCGTATATGACGAACAAATTTATAATCTACAATACACGTGCAACCGACTCAAAACTTATTTTTTCGAACTATCCTTTATCGGGATGGTTATTAACATCTATAGTGCAGCCTAATAATATTAAAAGTGTACAGTGATCAAGCAGTGAATGAAAATGGCGATGTCGGAACTCGAGTGTTTGAAGAAATTGCGTGCCACCCAAAAGGGTAGCATGACAAAACTATTGACATTCGTGAGCGAGCTAAGAGGAAATGGTACTCAAGATATCGAACAGCTTAAAACAAGGGCAAAGAGAGCGCAAGAAATATTCGACCACTTTTTGATATTGAAGGAAAAAATTATACGTTGTGATCCCAACGAAGAGTCCGATCTGGGTCCATTCGAAGACAATTATTATACGGTAGTTTCTACGCTGAATTCGTAAATCAGAAAGAAAAACGTAGCAGAGGGCGTGCTGCATCACGTCGGGAATGATACAACCAACTTTTCGAATAACAGCACTGCCGATGTCAAGCTGCCAAGAATAAACATTCCTATATTCACGGAGGTATACAAACAATGGCAAACATTTTTCGAATTATTTTCGTCAACAGTTCACGAAAAGGAATATTTTACATCATCGCAAACATTTCAATATCTGAAAAGCTACCTTAGAGGAGATGCAGAGCGATTCTTACGAAACACAAATATAACGGAAACTTATTACAACGAGCCATTACAAAAGCTTATCAATAGATATGATAAAAAGCATCACACCATCACAGCACACATTGAGATTTTGAAGCAGCCAGCAATCACGATGCCAACAGCAGCAAACATTCGATCGCTCTTCGATACGTCGGACGAAGCACTTCGGGGACTTAAATGTCTAGGTACAAATGCGGAATAGCGCGACCCATGGCTTATTTACATTCTTCAAAATAAACTGGATGCAGAAACGCAAACATTGTGGTCGCAGCAACATATAAAAAACAAGGATTTTCCAACATTAGCAAAATTTTTTGAATTTTTGGAATTGCGCACGGATGCGCTGGAGTCTTTAAAGGCTTATTCCTCAAAAAAATCAGCTCTTATTACACTAGCAAAGCCCGGTTGATCCATTGCATTTGCCACTACAATCAATAACAGTGTTATCCCATTTTCATGCCCTCTATGCAGCACCAACGACCTCAAGCTTTTCGATTGTGAAAAATTTAAGGCAATGGACACACAGAGGCGTGAAGAAGTTATCAAAGGCGAGAAACGATGCTTTAATTGTCTTAATTTTAACCATAGCGTGCATATGTGCAGATCAAAGGCCGGATGTAAGCATTGTTGGCGAAATCAACATAACGTGCTACACGGAGAAAACATCGATTCCGCTCAGTAAAGGAAGAACCTGGATCAACATTTAAAGGAGCAGCTAGTCAATTAAAAACAGCCAGAAGTTCAGAAATTTACCAGGTAGCAACGACATCGCAAGTCATATTGCCCACAGCGGTAGTATGGCTGAAAGGCAGCGACGGAATTGAAATAAAGTGTAGGGCACTATTGGATTCGTCATCACAAGAGTTGTTTATTACTGAAGAATGTGCGCAGAATCTACGGTTACGGAGAACAAATGGTCGACTGTTGATAAAAGGCCTTGGAGATGCAAAACTGGGACAATCGAGAGGAAAGGTCCATTTTTCATTGCGGCCAATTCGTACGCCTCATCCAGAATTGGAAGTTGAAGCAAAGGTCGTTCCAAAAATAGCATCATTTATTCCATAGATTGATTTTGATCCGTTTAATTGTGAACAAATAAAGTGGATGATGCTTGCTGACCCACAGTTTAATATTAGGGGATCAGTGGATGTGTTGCTTGGCACCAAAGTATATTATACAGTAAAGAGGGGGCAAAAGACAACAATTAATTAATCGGTTAATAGCAGAGGAAACATCGCTGGGGTAGGTGTTAGCTGGAAGGTTCGTTGATCCGCAGCAAAGCGAGGCAGCTTGCTTCAATGTACTGATCGATCTTGATGCGTCGTTACGCGCATTTTGGGAAGTTGAATCGGTGCCAACTAAACCTCAACTATCAGAGGAAGAGCAGAGATGCGAGGAGTTATTTTGCACAACAACAAAGAGAAGCACAGACGTTAAATTTATCGTTCGTTTGCCATTCTCCGAGTCTACGAATACGATTGGTTCATCATTACACCTAGCAGAATGCCGATTAAGAGCTATGGAACGAAAATTTGATCGAGATAGCGCGTTTCGAGAATCATACATTGATTTTATGAGTGAGTACGAAGAATTGGGTCATATGGAGGAGATACCTAGAGACCAAGTTTCTCAACGATAGTATTATCTTCCACACCATGGGGTCATTAAAACCTCTAGCACGACGACGAAATTGCGTATCGTTTATGATGCCTCAGCCAAGTCAAATACTGGAAAATCGTTGGACAATATCCTGCGTGTCGGTCCAAGCGTGCAATTATCTTTAATGGACATACTCTTGCGGTTTTGCCAGCATCAATTTGTTTTGATTGGCGAGATCGAAAAAATGTACCGTCAGGTGTTAGTCAATGATGAGAGTGCAAGAATGCAGAATTGTGTTTGGCGAAATGATAAAGGGCAACCAATTAGACATTATCGATTGAAGACTCTAACGTACGGAACAGCATCCGCAGCCTTTCTGTCTGATGAATTGTTGTACATAAATTTTTAGAATATAAGAAAAATTCGTTTAAAACTATAGAATTAACATATTTAAAAAAAAAAGTTTTGGAACCATTATATTGTTAAGTTTATTATTTTCTATTTTTAGACATTGTTACATTTCCAACCAATAAAAAACTAGATAATTGTCCCGTTCGTTAGTATATATATGTATTAACCATTTATGTTATGTATCCCTTCTCTTACCTAAATTCCGTTTTTGTTTTAAATTTCATGTACATAGCTATAGTATTGGTAATTGGTTATTGTTTCTAAATGTAATAAAAGAATGTATTGTGAAATTTTATAAAAAATAAAGAATTATTATCGTTGTGAAATCCGTCATTGGTGGTTCTTTTATTTAAAAAAGAAATTTTTCGTTGGTATAATTCATTTATCAATTCCATTTTTGGTCCTTCGAGCCGGATATACCGATTATAGTTTAGTTTTTGATAAGAAAATAAAACACAAAGTTCTTAATCCAATTTAATTTATATAATATTAAATTGATGCCATTTAATTATAAAAATAATTAATTTTTTTGTAACCACAAAAATACCAGTTTGGGCATAAGTTTAAAAAAATTCACATAAAGGTGTTATACGTGCCAACACAATCAGAGTTATAAGTCCAGTATAAGTTCCAGTATAAGTTTCAGTATAAATTCCAGTACAAGTTCCAGTATATGTTCCAGTACAAGTTACAGTAAAAGTTCCAGTACTAGTTCCAGTATAAGTTCCAGTACAAATTTTAATGTACAATAAGTTCCAGTGCAGACAGTTCCAGTACGACAGTTATCCAGAAGAGTATAATTCATCATTTTAATCATAGGTATTTCTTAAAATTATTTTACATATTAGAATTTATTGTTTTGTTGTAAGTTAATTAGTTATAATATCTGTATATTATTCATTGGATTCGGTAAAATTAAGTAATTTTCAAAAATGGGTAAAACCAAGTTCTCGATTGATAAGTTTAAACTAAAATTAAAGTTACTCAAAATTAGAGTAGGTCCGTTAGAAAATGTTGAATTTGAATCATATAGTTTATCTGAAATAAATTGTAAGTTGGAGTTCTTGAATTCCATACAATTGCAATTTGAAATAGAGTTGTCTGATTTTAGTTATCAAATTAGTGAAGTTGATTCTGATGAATTAACAAATTCAATTTTGGAATTTGAAGAGTATATCCAATCATTTAAAGTGAAATTAATGTGTTTAAAAGATGACCAATTTTCAAAACCCAGTAATAAAATTAACACAAATAAAACGCAAATTAAACTTCCAGAAATTTACATTCCTATTTTTGATGGTAAACCGAATGAATGGTTAACGTTCAAGCAAACATTTGAGTCAGTCGTTCATAATAACATCAATTTGGATAATAGTGTTACAAAATTTAATCTTTTAATAAAATACCTCAAAGGTGATGCTCGTGCTTCAATTGGACACATTGATCTTTCCCATAATGGATATATTAAGGCTTGGGATGAATTAAATTTAAGATGCAATAATAAAAAGGTACTAATAGATATCCATATAGATGGTCTTTTAAATTTGCCTCCAATCGTGAAAGGAAATAACCAAGAATTAAAAGAACTATTGAACCAAGCCATAGGTCATACGTCATCTTTAGAAGCCTGTGATCAACAAGTCGATAAACTTGGCGAACTTTTCGTTATCAATTGTATTGCTCGTAAATTAAATTTCAATCTTAGAAAAGATTGGGAAAATCAATACAATGTAAATACATTGCCAACATGGATACAATTAAAACAATTTCTAGTTGAAAAATCTCGGGTAATCGATATTGTTCAACCAGTTAATTTAGTTAAGTCTCAGACTTCATTTCAACATCCAAATAAATCAAATTTTCCAAAAAGTAATTCCTATTTTAAGAATAATCCTAATATTCCTTATCGTAGTTCTGCCTTTACAAATTCAAATTCATCAGAGCCTAGTTGTAGTTCTAATAGTCGTTTTAATTCCCAAAATAATTCTCTAAACTGTGTATTTTGTAACTTACCTTTTCACAGATTTATCGAATGCAAGAAGTTTAATGAAATGTCAACTCACGAGAGATATGACAAAGTCAAAAAACTAAATCTTTGTTTAAATTGTTTTAGTTCTAAACATTTTACGTCAAAATGTTCCCTCCATGGTTGCAAAATATGTTCAAACAAACATAATACCCTGCTTCACCACAACTCAACAAACCAACTTTCGGCCGATAAAAGTAATATAATTTCTAATCCAGGTCCTGCTCAATCCACCATTCAATCTGATAAAAATCCAAACAAAAATTTTTGTGCATTACAAAATAACATTTCTAGAATGACATTTTTATCAACAGCCATCGTTTTGAAAAAGGATAAATATGGCAAACCTCGAGAAGCACGTGCTCTTTTAGACAGTGGTAGTCAGTCAAATTTTATTTCATCTAGCTTTGCAAATAAATTTCAATTTTCTAAATCTCAAATTAATCAGTTTTCAGTAGCTGGTCTTAATGATAATCCAACAATTATAAATGAACAAATCACTTCTGAAATAAGTTCAAAACATTCCTCGTTTAGTACCAAATGCAAATTTTTACTAGTTGATAGCATTTCCGAAGCACTTCCACAAAGTTCCATAAATATTTCTCTATGGAATATCCCGTCAGATATAAAATTAGCTGATCCATTTTTTAACATGTCAAGGCCAATTGACATTCTTTTAGGAGCCCAAGTATTTTTTGATATCGTTAAGAATCAAAAAATTAAATTAAATTCCAATTTACCAGTTCTTGTTGAAACAGTTTTCGGATATATTATTAGTGGCAATTATGAAAATTATAAACCACAAAACTTCTGTTTAACCAATAATTCCAACGTACTTCAAGATTCAATAGAAAGATTTTTCGCATTAGAATCCATTCCTAATAAAAAGCATTTATCCAAGGAAGAACAAATCTGTGAATCGTATTACTCACAGACGACCTATAAAGATAATAATAACAGATATGTAGTTTCGTTGCCCTTATCAGAGAAAGTTTCAAATTTAGGTGATTCAAAATCCCAAGCAATAAAACGATTTAGCATTTTAGAACAACGTTTAAATTCCAATCCCGATATTAAAACACAATATTTTGATTTCATGAACGAATATTTGACAAGTAACCACATGAAAATTATCGATGAAACATTAGACGATCAGAACTCTCTTTGTTATTATATGCCACATCACTTTGTTTTAAAACCAAGCAGTTCGACTACAAAGTTACGCGTAGTTTTCGACGCTTCCGCGAAGACCACATCAAATTTATCTTTAAATGATGTAATGCTAATAGGACCCACAGTACAAGATGATTTATTTAAAATTATTTTAAGATTTCGAAAATACAAATACGTATTCACAGCAGATATCTGCAAAATGTATCGACAAATCGCTATTCATCTCTTGAACACCAAATTACAGCGAATATTGTGGCGTTTTAACCCGACAGAATCAATAAAAGTATGTGAATTAAACACTGTAACATACGGCACTGCTTCAGCACCATACCTTGCGACCAAAACATTAATTCAATTGGCAAACGACGAATCCAAACAATTTCCATTGGCAGCGTCTGTTTTAAAAAAGGATTTTTACGTTGACGATGTGCTCACCGGAGCAAACAATCTAACAGACTTAATAACGTTGAAAAATGATCTGGTCAATTTGTTGAAACTAGGTAAATTTGAACTTCATAAATGGAGCTCAAATACCTCTAAGTTGTAAGAAACTATCCTACCTAATCTTCACGAAATACTTCAAAGTAATGAAACCAGTTCTCAAAAATCTATTAAGGCACTAGGAATTGAGTGGATTCCTAACGAAGATATTTTTATTTTTAATATTAAAAATATGTTGTCTAAAACTAATCAAAATACCAAACGAGCCATTATTTCTGATATTTTAAAAATTTATGACCCTATGGGTCTTATATCACCCATTATTGTAACCGCAAAAATAATCATACAATCACTTTGGCAATTAAAGCTTGATTGGGATACGCCTATTCCGAAAACTTACAAGTACTTTGGAACGAATATAAATTACAATTGGATCATATTAATCATTTGAACATACCTCGTTCAGTAATAAATTGCACACCAGTTACTATTGAGCAACACGGCTTCTCTGATGCGTCAGAAAAGGCATATGGAGCATGTTGTTATTTAAGATCCATAGATAAAAATAAAAAAGTACATACCGCTCTATTGTGTAGTAAATCAAGAATTTCACCAGTTAAGACTTTAACGATTCCCCGCTTAGAATTATGCGCCGCACATTTGTTAGCCAAATTATATAGTTCCGTTCAAGATGCCTTAAATATCAAATTTGATAAAGTTGTTTTGTGGTCCGATTCAATGATCGTGCTACATTGGATTAAAATGTCTCCACACCAACTTAAAATATTTGTCGCAAATAGGATTAACGAAATTCAAGAACTTACTGAAAATTGTTCGTGGAAATATATTAATACTTTCGATAACCCTGCCGATATTATTTCCCGTGGTGTCATGCCTAGCGAATTGAAAGATAACATAAAATGGTGGAATGGTCCAAATATATTACAATCACATCATGAGGACACAGTAATTCCTGAATTAGTATTTGATCCATGTTTATTAGAATTAAAACCATCTGAATCATTAAAGATATTTTTTCAAAATAATTTGTCAAATTTCATATTAAAATACAGCTCATATACAAAATTAATTCGTGTTACAGCGTTTTGCAAAAGATTTATCAACAACTGTAAAAATAGCGTCAAACAATCTGGAATCCTTACAATACAAGAATTAGATGATGCATTATTTAGCATTATTAAAATTATTCAATTGGAATGTTTTAAAGATGAAATCGCTAACATTTCCAAAACCGGAATATGTCCAAATAAAAGCAATATTTACTCTCTTACACCATTTTTAGATAAAAATAATATACTTCGAGTTGGAGGTAGACTTGAAAATGCAAATATAAGTTATGACTCCAAACATCAAATACTACTTCCTAAAAATCATCATTTCACAAAACTAGTTTTCAGATTTGAGCATCTTAAAAATTTTCATATTGGTCCAAGTCTTTTAGTCTCTATTGTTCGCAAAAAATTTTGGCCTATTAATGCCCTCAATACAGCAAAATCGATTGGCCGTTCTTGCATTGTTTGTTTCAAATTTAAGCCTAAGCTTTCTGAACAGTTAATGGGAAACCTTCCGGAAGATCGAATCAAGCCAACAAAGCCATTCAATACCACTGGCATTGACTTAGCTGGTCCTTTTTACATAAAAAATAAATCAATCCGGAATAGTTCACCTTTAAAAATTTTTATTGCCCTTTTCGTTTGTTTTGCTACAAAAGCAATTCATTTAGAACTGGTATCTGACTTAACAGCAAATTCATTTCTTAATTGTTTAAAACGATTTTTAAGCCGTAGAGGTAAATGCACTACCATTTGGACGGATAATGCTGGAAATTTCATTGGTTGCAATAACGAACTTAAACAAACATTTCAATTGTTCAAAGAAACTACCATGGATGCGAAAATTGTAGAATTTTGTAATAGTGAACGTATTTGTTGGAAATTCATTCCCCCTAGATCGCCTAATTTCGGAGGAATATGGGAAAGTAATATAAAATCTGTTAAGAGACACATCAAAAAGGTAGCATCAAATGTTTTACTTTCGTACGAAGAAATGAATACTTTAATTATCCAAATTGAAGCTATTATCAATTTCCGACCGTTAACTCAAATGTCAAATGATCCAAATGAACTTGAACCACTCACTCCAGCTCATTTTTTAACTGGAGGTCCAATAGAATTACCACTTGAACCATCAGTTATTGAAACTCCTATGAATAGGTTATCTAATTGGAAATTGGTCACACAATTAATGCAAAAATTTTGGAAAAGGTATTCTGTAGAATATCTTCATACTCTTCAACAAAAAACTAAATGGAAATCTAGCTTACAAAATATCGAGATAAATGATATTGTTTTGATATCAGATGATAACTTGCCATCGACCAAATGGTTACTAGGCATTGTTGTAAAAGTATATCCAGGTCAAGATAAAAAAACGAGAGTCGTTGACGTTAAAACCAAATCTGGAATATTTAAACGTGCAATTACAAAATTGTGTAAATTACCTATATCCAATGAATAAAAAATTTAAATTTAAGTTAGTCTTTAATATTATTAATAAATTTACAGTTCACAAAAAACAATTATGATAAATATACATATAATATTAACTTTTTTAATAACTAAGTTATCGTTGAATTAAGAATTAATTTCTTTGAAAGCCAAGCCTTTCAAGAGGGCCGGTATGATGAATTGTTGTACATAAATTTTTAGAATATAAGAAAAATTCGTTTAAAACTATAGAATTAACATATTTAAAAAAAAAAGTTTTGGAACCATTATATTGTTAAGTTTATTATTTTCTATTTTTAGACATTGTTACATTTCCAACCAATAAAAAACTAGATAATTGTCCCGTTCGTTAGTATATATATGTATTAACCATTTATGTTATGTATCCCTTCTCTTACCTAAATTCCTTTTTTGTTTTAAATTTCATGTACATAGCTATAGTATTGGTAATTGGTTATTGTTTCTAAATGTAATAAAAGAATGTATTGTGAAATTTTATACAAAATAAAGAATTATTATCGTTGTGAAATCCGTCATTGGTGGTTCTTTTATTTAAAAAAGAAATTTTTCGTTGGTATAATTCATTTATCAATTCCACTGTCCACGCGGTGCCTGAAAGAATTAGCGATATCGAGCAATGAACGGTGTAATACAGCAGCAACAGCAATCATGCGTGACATTAACGTGGATGATTTAATGACAGGAGCAGATTCAAAGCAAGAGGTAATACAATTAAAGGCCACTATTGAGAAAATTCTTCAATCCGCCAGGTTCAATATGAGGAAGTGGTCTTCAAATAATGAAGAAATTTGGCGGGCCATCTGTGACTGTGAGGGATATGAGAACGCAAGCACTTTAAGAACAACAGAGCATCCGGATTCAACAAAACTTTTGGGATTAGAGTGGAGTCCTCAAACGGATAAATTCTACTTTTTCACGAATTTTGAATGCCGTATGAAACACACGAAACGAACAATGTTATCGGAATCCAGTAGAGTTTTCGACCCACTTGGTTGGCTATCCCCTACGTCAGTGCAAATAAAAATACTGTTCCAAAGCACGTGGGTCCAAGGTTTTGATTGGGATGATGGACTGCCAGCACCAACGCGTAATCGTTGGGAAGATTTACGTCAAGATCTAGAGAACTTGAAACATATACGAGTTCCACGGTGGCTTGAATCTCATAAAGACATCGAACTACATGGGTTCTGTGACGCCAGTCAATGGGCATATGCTGCAGTCGTATATTGCCGCACTTCTTACGGAGGCCAAACTGTCACGCATCTAATAACAGCCAAGATGAAAGTAGCACCTGTCAACCAACTGAGCATTCTAAAATTGGAACTAAATGGTGCGTTCTTTCTAACAAAACTAATGTTAGGAATGCAAGGTTCATTGACGGTAAATATTGAAGGTATAACTCTATGGTCTGACTCAAAAATCGTTCTTGATTGGTTGGCATCACATCCGAGAAAATGGCCAACATTGGTCGCCAATCGCACATCAGCAATCTTGACTCACTTCAAAAGAGAACGTTGGAAGCACGTAAGTTCAGCAGATAATCCCGTGGACTATGCTTCGCGAGGAATAGGCGCAATCGAATTAAACGGGAATAAGCAGTGGTAGCACGGTCCCCCATGGTTGATGAAATCTCGTGAAAATTGGCCATCACAGCGTGTATTGTACGACACCAACGAGGAAGCAAGGATTGAAACGTTCGCTTTCAAGGTAACTATCGAGAATTACGTTATCCAAGATATTATGGTCAGATGTTCCAGTTTCTACAAAATGTCCAAAACACTGGCACATGTACAAAGGTTTGCACGCAATTGTCGGGTGCCTAAACCACAACGAAGCATTGGTTCATTATAACCACAAGACGTGGATAAAGCATCCATGATGATAATCCGATATGCACAAGGTGTGTCATTTGATGAAGACTTGAAGAACCTAACAGAAGGCCATCCAATAATGAATTCCAGCAAGCTGAAAACGCTCAATCCATTTGTCGATGAAACAGGGGTCCTTTGAGTGGGAGGCAAAATCGATAAATCAGCAGCACCATATAACACAAGGCACCCCATTATTTTGCCTTGCAAATCCGAGATCACCAAAGCAGTCGTACGACATTACCACAACCAGTTTTATCACACCGGTATTAATTTAACCACCAATTTGTTACGCAATAACCTATTGCAATAATTTATTGCGATTAGTTACGCAATAACTTATTGGATTATACGAGCGAAGGATGTCATACGTCAAATTGTATGAGAATGTGTCAAATGTATGAAGCAAGCTCCCATACTCCAGGAGCAACTCATGGGAGATCTCCCAGAAGAAAGAGTAACGGTTGCGGACGCATTTGTAAATATAGACGTAGATTATGCAGGGCCGTTTAGAGTGACTCCTGTGTGAAGAAGAGGTCAGCAGGCAGTAAAGGCATACATATGCATATTTGTATGTCTCAGCACGAAAAGTGTGCATATTGAAATCGTGAGTGATTTGACTTCTCAAAGCTTCCTCGCTTCACTTAGTCGAATGATAGCAAGACGCGGGCTGTGCCGTGCAATTTTCAGTGACAATGGCTCCAATTTTACGGGCGCTTGTAATCTGTTAAAGGATTTGTATGCGTTCTTGCGTCAGAATCAACCTAATATTACCTCTCATCTTTTAAGGCAAGAGATCATATGGCATTTTAATCCGCCTGGCGCATCTCACATGAACGGGCTATGGGAGGCGGCCGTAAAATCTGCGAAGACACATCTAAAGCGGATCGTTGGTGAGTCCATAATGTCGCTTGAAGAATTCGGGACTCTAATGACTGGGATTGAAAGTATTCTCACTGCACGTCCTCTATGCGCGAATACTTCTTCAGCCGATGACATGGACGACCTGACTTTGACCCCGGCGCACTTTATCATTGGTCGAGCGCCTCACACATTACCGGAAGATGATCTTCGTAAGCCAAAATTGTCAACTAATGCCAGGTGGGAGTTAATATGGAAGTTAAAACAGAATTTTTGGGTGCGTTGGCACAGAGACTACCTTATTAGACTACAAAAAAGAACCAAATGGACGAACAAACATAACAATATGAAACTAAAAGACATTGTTATCATAAAGGATGAGCAGTTGCCTTCGACCAAATGGGTAATCGGACGGATTGTCGAATTGCACCCAGGAAGCGATGATGCAGTACGAGTGGTAACAATCAGAACAGCTGTAGGCACAAACAAGCGCCCAATTCATAAACTATGCCTCTTTCCAGTTGATTAAATTTATATGTTTTAAACTAAACGCCGGCGGTATGTTTCGGTATAGATGCAAAAATAAACACTTCTAATAACTGGTCTTTGGTCAAGCGATTAATTGTGTTATTATCATAAATAAATAAAATTCATTTTTTGTAAAAAGAAAAAGGTAATAAAGTCCAATTCGAGTTTGTACGTCGAGATTAAAGTATCAAACAATTGAAATATCACTACCAGCTTAAGTATTATTATAATAATAAAAATAATAATAATAAAACCACGTCATATTAATATATGCAATGTTTTAACGCTAACAGCCCAATCAACCACAATTCAATTTTTTTATATTAAAATTGTTCAAATGTGGGAAAAATGCAAAATTTAAACCCACGCAACATAAAAATACAAGTAAAAATTTAAAATTTGGTTCGAAATAACGGTGAATAGACAAGTTTACACAAAAGTTGTCTGTTTTACCGTTATTTCGAACAAAATATAAAATTTTTTCTTGCATTTTAATGTTGCGCGGGGTTTAATGGTCCATTTTACCGACATAATGGACCATTGAAATATACAAAAATGGAGTTGTGGTGATAAAACACACGCTTTGGTAATAATTTTTGCAAATTTTTATTATTTTTGTATTTTCATTCCTATTTGTCCATTTGAACGTCATTTTGAACAATAAATACCAAAATTCTACCAAAGTGTGTTTTATCACCACAACTCAATTTTTTCATATTAAAATTGTTCAAAATGTCGATTAAATGGAGAATATCAGATCAAGTGACATTAAATCGCACTTAAAAATTAAATATTTTGTTCAAAATAACACAAAAAAAAATATTATTAAGCAAAAATTACTACCAAAGCGTGTGTTTTGTCACCACAATTCAATTTTTTTATATTTAAATTGTTCAAATGTGGGTTTAATGCACAATTAAATCCCACGCAATATGAAAATGTACGTAAAAACTTAAAATTTTGTTCGAAATAACGGTAAAAAGACAAGTTTGTTTTGTTGCCTGGTATTTTGGCTCTACTTCACAGAATACAACTCATGTAAATAGTTTTTGTTTTATTCTAGTTAACTTTGAAAAATAATTGTTTTTTGTATTATTCAAATTAACTTTGAGAAACCATATTTGTTAGTTTTTCTTATAATATAGAAAGAAATCGTTTCTGTTCCTTCTTCCGCATAACTTGTATTTTTAAAATCTAGAAAGATTAAAAAGTAAAAATTAATAGAGATTATTGTTATTAAATAAATAGTTTATTTTAATTTCAATAAAAAATTTACATCGCAATAAAGATCAAAACTATGGAGTCACGTTTTAACGAAATTATTAAGTCACGTGAATTATCGGATAATTTAAATTCATCATACCTTATTATCATTAAATACCACATACACATAAATTTGTAAAGAGTTTAAACAAAACTTTGCTATTTTGCCGTTATTTCGAACAAAAAAAATAAATTTTAACGTGCATTTCTATGTTGTGCGGGGATAAATGGTCAATTTTACCCAAACTTTGGACAATTGAAATATAAAATAACTTGAGTTGTGGTGATAAAAACACATGCTTTGTAGTAATTTTTGCTAATTTATATAATTTTTGTGTTTTAATTCATTCAACTTAATTGTTCCATATAGAAATTGTTCAAAATGTCGGTAAAATGGAGAATTTCAGCCCAAATAACATTAAATTGCACTTAAAAATTAATATTTGGTTCAAAATAACACAAAAAAAAATATTAATTAGCAAAAATTACTACCAAGGCGTGTGTTTTGTCACCAACATTCTATTTTTTTGATATTTGTATTGTTTTTATAAATAATTTTGTGGGTAATATAGTGCATATAAACCCCACGCAACACAAAAATGCAAGTAAAAATTTAATATTTGGTTCAAAATAATGGTAAATAGACAAGTTTACACAAAACTTGTCTGTTTTACCGTTATTTCGAACAAAATATAAAATTTTTTCTTGGATTTTAATGTAGCGCGGGTTAAATGGTCCATTTTACCGACATAATGGACCATTTAAATATACAAAAATGGAGTTGTGGTGATGAAACACACGCTTTGGTAGTAATTTTTGCTAATTTTTATTATTTTTGTATTTTCATTCATTATTTGTCCATTTAAACGTCATTTTGAACAATAAATACCAAAATTCCACCAAAGTGTGCTTAATCACCACAACTCAATTGTTTCATATTGAAATTGTTCAAAATGTCGGTTAAATGGAGAATTTCAGCCCAAATAACAATAAATTTCACTTAAAAATTAAACATTTGGTTCAAAATATCACAAAAAAAATATTTATTAGCAAAAATTACTACCAAGGCGTGTGTTTTGTCACCACAATTCAATTTCTTTGATATTTACCAAATTTTAAATTTTTACGTGCATTTTTATGTTGCTTGGGGTTAAATTGTGCATTTTTCCCACATTTTGAACAATTTAAATATCAAAAAATTGAGTTGGGGTGACAAAACACACGCTTTAGTAGTAATTTTTGCATGTCGCCGGTCGTAGCTTAATGGTTTACAGAGTTTCTCATCACGCCGCGGTCTCGAGTTTGTATGCGTTCTTGCGTCAGAATCAACCTAATATTACTTCTCATCTTTTAAGGCAAGAGATCATTTGGCATTTTAATCCGCCTGGCGCATCTCACATGAACGGGCTATGGAAGGCGACCGTAAAATCTGCGAAGACACATCTAAGGCGGATCGTTGGTGAGTCCATAATGTCGCTTGAAGAATTCGGGACTCTAATGACTGGGATTGAAAGTATTCTCAATGCACGTCCTCTATGCGCGAATACTTCTTCAGTCGAGGACATGGACGACCTGACTTTGACCCCGGCGCATTTTATCATTGGTCGAGCGCCTCACACATTACCGGAAGATGATCTTCTTAAGCCAAAATTATCAACTAATGCCAGGTTGGAGTTAATATGGAAGTTAAAACAGATTTTTGGGTGCGTTGGCACAAAGACTACCTTGTTACACTACAAAAAAGAACATAATTGACAAACAAACATAACAATATGATACAATAAAGTATGAGCAGTTGCCTTCGACCAAATGGGTAATCGGACGGATTGTCGAATTGCACCCAGGAAGCGATGATGTAGTACGAGTGGTAACAATCAGAACAGCTGTAGGCACATACAAGCGCCCAATTCAAAAACAATGCCTCCTTCCAGTTGATTAAAACTATATGTTTCAACGCCGGCGGTATGTTTCAGTATAGATTGAAAAATAAACACTTCAAATAACTGGTCTTTGGTCAAGCGATTAATTGTGTATTTAACATAAATAAATAAATTTAATTTTTTGTAAAAAGAAAAAGGTAATAAAGTCCAATTCGAGTTTGTACGTCGAGATTAAAGTATCAAACAATTGAAAGATCACTACCAGCTTAAGTATTATAATATAAATAAAAATAATAATAAAACAAACCACGTCATTGTAAAACAAGCAATAAATTAACGCTAACAGCCCAATCAACCACAATTCAATTTTTTTATATTAAAATTGTTCAAATGTGGGAAAAATGCAAAATTTAAACCCACGCAACATAAAAATACACGTTAAAATTAAAAATTTGGTTCAAAATAACGGTAAATAGACCAGTTTACACAAAAGTTATCTGTTTTACCGTTATTTCAAACAAACTATAAAATTTTTTACTTGCATTTTGATGTTCCGCGAGGTTAAATGGTCCATTTTACCGACATAATGGACCATTAAAATATACAAAATTGGAGTTGTGGTAATAAAACATACGCTTTGGTAGTCGTTTTATCTAATTTTTATTATTTTTGTATTTTCATTCATTATTTGTCGTCACTTTGAACAATTAATACCAAAATTCGACCAAAGTGTGTTTTATCACCACAACTCAATTGTTTCATATTGAAATTGTTCAAAATGTTGGTTAAATGGAGAATTTCAGCACAAATGACATTCAATTACAATTCAAAATTAAATATTTGGTTCAAAATAACACAAGAAAAATATTAATAGGCCAAAATGACTTCCAAGGCGTGTGTTTTATCACCACAATTCAATTTTTTGATATTTAAATTGTTCAAATGTAAGTTTAATGAACAATTTAACTCCACGAAATATAAAAATGCACGTAAAAATATAATATTTTGTTTGAAGCAACGGTAAATAGACAAGTTTAAACAAAACTTGTCTATTATACCGTTATTCCGAACAAAATAGTAAATCTTACGTGCATTTTTATGTTGCATGCGGTTAAATGGTCCATTTTACTCAAATTTTGAACAATTGAAATATATAAAATAGATTTGTAGTGCTAAAACACACGCTTTAGTAGTAATTTTTGCTAATTTTTATTTTGTTTGTATTTTTTCTCATTATTTGTCCATTTGAACGCCATTTTGAACAATTAATACCAAAATTCTACCAAAGTTAATTTTATCACAACAACTGAATTGTTTCTTTTTAAAAATGTTCAAAATGTCGGTTAAATGGAGAATTTAACCCCAAATGACAAAAAATTGCACTTGAAAATTAAAAATTTGTTTCAAAAAAATAGTTAAAACGACAAGTTTTGTGTCAATTTGTCCCATTTGCCCATTATAAATCGAAATAACGATTAAAATATTAAATTTTAAGATGCAATTTTATGTCATTTGGGGTGAAACTTTCCATTTACCCCTTATTTAATAAGGTGTTGGTACAAATCGTTCAAAATGACGTTCAAATGGACATTTAATGAAAAAAAACACAAAAAAATATTAGTTAAAAATATTAGTAAATGGTCCATTTTACCGACATAATGGACCATTAAAATATACAAAAATGGAGTTGTGGTGATAAAACACACGCTTTGGTAGTCGTTTTATCTAATTTTTATTATTTTTGTATTTTCATTCATTATTTGTCGTCACTTTGAACAATTAATACCAAAATTCGACCAAAGTGTGTTTTATCACCACAACTCAATTGTTTCATATTGAAATTGTTCAAAATGTCGGTTAAATGGAGAATTTCAGCACAAATGACATTCAATTACACTTAAAAATTAAATATTTGGTTAAAAATAACACAAGAAAAATATTAATAGGCCAAAATTACTTCCAAGGCGTGTGTTTTATCACCACAATTCAATTTTTTTATATTTAAATTGTTCAAATGTAAGTTTAATGAACAATTTAACTCCACGAAATATAAAAATGCACGTAAAAATATAATATTTTGTTTGAAGCAACGGTAAATAGACAAGTTTAAACAAAACTTGTCTATTATACCGTTATTCCGAACAAAATAGTAAATCTTACGTGCATTTTTATGTTGCATGCGGTTAAATGGTCCATTTTACTCAAATTTTGAACAATTGAAATATATAAAATAGATTTGTAGTGCTAAAACACACGCTTTAGTAGTAATTTTTGCTAATTTTTATTTTGTTTGTATTTTTTCTCATTATTTGTCCATTTGAACGTCATTTTGAACAATTAATACCAAAATTCTATCAAAGTTAATTTTATCACAACAACTGAATTGTTTCTTTTTAAAAATGTTCAAAATGTCGGTTAAATGGAGAATTTAACCCCAAATGACAAAAAATTGCACTTGAAAATTAAAAATTTGTTTCAAAAAAATAGTTAAAACGACAAGTTTTGTGTCAATTTGTCCCATTTGCCCATTATAAATCGAAATAACGATTAAAATATTAAATTTTAAGATGCAATTTTATGTCATTTGGGGTGAAACTTTCCATTTACCCATTATTTAATAAGGTGTTGGTACAAATCGTTCAAAATGACGTTCAAATGGACATTTAATGAAAAAAACACAAAAAAATATTAATTAGCAAAAATTACTACAAAAGCGTGAGTTTTGTCACCACAACTCCATTTTTTTTATATTTAAATTGTTGAAAATGAAGGGGTAATGCACAATTTAACCCCACGCAATATAAAAATGCAAGATTTGTGATGGTTAAACACACGTTATGGTAGTTATTATTGCTAATTTATATTATTTTTTTATTTTAATTCATTATTTGTCCATTTCATCGTCATTTAGAACAATTTATACCAAAATTCTACCAAAGTGTATTATATCACCACAACTCAATTGTTTCATATTTAAATTGTTCAAATGTCGGAAAAATGGAGAATTTCAAACCAAATAACATTAAATTGCACTTAAAAATTAGATATTTGGTTCAAAATAACGGTAAGAACGACAAGTTTGGTGTCAACTTGCCTATTTACCGTTATTTTGATTTAAATATTTCATTTTCAGGTGCAATTTTATTTCACTTTGGATAAAATTCTCCATTTACCCATTATTTTGTTCAGATTTTGGTACATGTCGTTAAATTTGACGTTCAAATGGACAAATAATGAACAAAAATACACAAAAATTAATAAACAAAAATTTCTACCAAAGCGTGTGTTTTGTTCCCCCAACTCTATTTTTTGATATCTAAATTGTTCAAAATGTGGGTTAAACACACAACTTAACCCCACGCAATATAAAACTGCACGTAAAAATTTAAAATTTGGTTCAAAATAACGGTAAATAGACAAGTTAACACAAAACTTGTCTGTTTAGCCGAAATTTCGAACATTTTGGACAATTGGAATAGTCAATAATAGATTTGTGGTGATAAAACACACGCTCTGGTAGTAATTTTTGCTAATTTATATTTTGTATGTATTTTTTTGTTTGAAGATAGTTATTGTTGCTTATTTATATTATTTTTGTATTTTTATTCATTATTTGTCCATATGAACGTCATTTTAAACAATTTATACCAAAATTCTACTAAAGTTTGTTTTATCACCACAACTCATTTGTTTTATATTGAAATTGTTCAAAATGTTGGTGATATGGAGAAGTTTAGCCCAAATGACATTAAATTGCACTTAAAAATTATTTATTTGGTTCAAAATTACAAAAAAAATATTAATAAGCAAAAATTACTACCAAAGCGTGTCTTTTGTCACCAAAATTCAATTTTTTTATATTTAACTTGTTCAAATGTAAGTTAAATGCACAATTTTACCCAACGCAATATGAAAATGCAAGTAAAAAATATAAAATTTGGTTCGAAATAATGGTTAATAGACAAGTTTACACAAATTTGTCTGTTTTACCGTTATTTCGAATAAACTAATAAACTTTTACGAGCATTTTTATGTTGCGCGGGGTAAAATTGTCCATTTTACCCACATTTTGGACAATTGAAATGTAAAAAAATTGAGTTGTGGTGTAAAACACACGCTTTGGTATTAATGTTTGCTAATTTATATTTTGTTTGTATTTTTGTTTATTATTTGTCCATTTGAACGTCACTTTGAACAGTTACTAACCGAAATTCTACCAAAGTGTGTTTTATTACCACAACTCAATTGTTTCATATTTAAAGTGTTCAAAATGTCGGGTCAATTGAGAATTTCACCACAAATAACATTAAATTTCACTTAAAAATTAAATATGATGATTCAAAATAACACAAAAAAAATATTAATAAGCTAAAATTACTACCAAACCGTGTGTTTTGACACCACAATTCAATTTTTTGATATTGAACAATTTATCAAATGTTGGTTAAATGCACAATTAGAACCCACGCAATATTAAATTGCACGTAAAAATTTAAAATTTTGTTCGAAATAACGGTAAAAAGACAAGTTTGTTTAGTTGCCTGATATTTTGGCTCAACTTCACAGAATACAACTAATGTTTATAGTTTTTGTATTATTCTAGTTAACTTTGAAAAACAATTGTTCTTTGTTTTACTCAAGTTAACTTTGAAAAACCATATTTGTTAGTTTTTCTTATAATATAGAAAGAAGTCGTTTCTGTTCCTTCGTCCGCATAATTTGTTTTTTGAAAATGTAGAAAGATTAAAAAGTAAAAATATAAAGAGATTATTGTAATTAAATAAATAGTTTATTTTAATTTCAATAAATAATTTATATCGCAATAAAGATCAAAAATATGGAGTCACGTTTTATCGAAATTATTAAGTCATGTGAATTATCGCATGGCCGATAATATACTCATACTAATATAATTTCCCCAAATTACATTTAATTGCACTTAAAAATCAAATTTTTGGTTCCAAATAACGGTTAAAACGACAAGTTTTGTGTTAACTTGTCTTTTTACCGTTATTTCGATTAAAATATTTAATTTTTCGGTGCAGTTTTATGTCATTTCGGATAAAATATTCCATTTACTCATTATCTTGTTTAGATTTTGGAATATGTCGTTCAAAATGACGTTCAAATGGACCAATATTGAACAAAAACACAAAAAAATATTGATTAGCAAAAATAACTACTAAAGCGTGTGTTTTGTCACCACAACTCAATTTTTTGATATTTTAATTGTTCAAAATGTGGGTAAAATGCACAATTTCACGCAATATAAAAATGCACGTAAAAATTTCAAATTTGGTTCGAAATAACGGTAAATAGACCAGTTTACACAAATCTTGTCGGTTTCACCGTTTTTCGAACAAAATATTTAATTTTTACGTGTATTTTAATGTTGCGCAGGTCGAAATGGTCCATTTTACCCACATTTTGGACAATTTATATATAAATTAAAAGATTTGTGGTGATAAAACATACGCTTTGGCTAATTTATATTATTTTTGTATTTTTATTCATTATTTGTCCATTTGAACATCATTTTGAACAATTTATACCAAAATTTTACCAAAGTGTGTTTTATCACGACAACTCAATTTTTTCATATTGAAATGGTTCAAAATGTCGGTTAAATGGAAAATTTCACCCCAAATGACATTAAATTGCTCTTAAAAATTAAATATTTGGTTCAATATAACATAAAATAAAATATAAATAAGCAAATACTACTACCAAAGCATGTGTTTGGTCACCACAATTCAATTTTTTTTGTATTTAAATTGTCCAAACTGTGGGTGAAATGAACAATTATACCCCACGCAGCATAAAAATGCACGTAAAATTTAAAATTTCGTTCGAAATAACGGTGAAACCGAAAAGATGTGTGTAAACTTTGTAGCCGTTCAGTGAACGAACACTTTATTTGGTTAACTCTTCGTCGGCTTAGGAGGTTCAGATATCGACCAGTACAGGCACCCATGGTACAAAAATTCACTAAGTGTGCATATAATGAACAAACCTTAGTGTAAAACGATATCAACAGAATTGATTTAACTAACCACAGTATGTTGAATTCACCATTTCACTGTATTGAACTCCTTTCCATTCACCTTACTCTTTCAATGACACATCTCACTTAATAATCCCAAGGGAAAGAAAAAAAATTATGGTATACGTGAACAGCAGAGAAACAATTAGGTCCCACCTCGAGTAACGAACATGCCAGTACACTTTAACCGAAATCACCAAAGCTATTCGCAGTTGTATGAGCTTACTAAATTTAACAAAAAAATTAATAAAAGTATACTTTATAAATTGAGGTCTTCTAGTTGACGATGATGCTAGTTGACCCCGATGACGATGTTGATGTCGATTCTGCTGTACTGCTGCATAACACAAAAACCGCGTTGTTGAATAACTTTTAATATCGTTGACTTTGATGTCGGTTTATAATGTCCGCCAGTGTGCACGGTATTAAACCACGCCGAGATCCATTATTATTAAAGATGAACCGTATTTGTATAACACCCCGGTTCGAATGGTAAGAACACGTGAAAAAGAAATGATTCCCTTCGTCTGCTTCGCCAACGGTTTTCCGCAAACAAATATATATCAAGCCGTTCTTCCCAGTTGTTCCACGCACTAATCATATACCTCATGCGATGCTTGAATTGTAAGTGGTTTATATTATACAGCCGGTGTAATGTAATATCGCAAATTATATTATCGCCTGATATTCGGATTTACAAGTATGAGTGAGGTTTGTACATCAGTCGATGTTGGTGTGACAGTAGGAAAACCCCCAGTCTGGATTTGATCGGAACTGTTTCGTGCGCCAATATTGGTTTCGTATGGTACGTGTTAATTTGTTTGTATTCCCGTACAGGGAAACGACTATTTCTTTTCATTTTTTTCCAAAGAACTTAACACTACCACCATCGATTTTATATGGTTCAAAAAATAACTTTTTTTATTATTTAAAATTTATAATTTTAAGACTACAATATATTATATTTAGGTTCAAATTTTCAATTTAATTTCATTATTTTTTTTGTTAAATTATTTATAATTAGTTTATATATTCATGAATCTCGACCTCCTTGGCTCGAATTCGTTTCTTGACTCTCGTCCAACATCACGAACTTTTTTCCTACACCTCGGACAAGAGTTGATATTACCGCTCATTTCCCCTATTTGCAAAATTGATACTCGCATACAAATTAATGAACAAGCTCGGACAGCTGTTCTTTGTTTTATCAACACAAAACCAAACCCGAAGTAAGTATATAACAAAATGTAAGTTTAAAAAAAATTACTGGTAAGTATAGGAAAAGTATTTATGTAAGTATTGTGGGAGCAAATCATTAAAGGTGAGTATATGCAAAAAAAAATTTTAATACGTATCGTTGGTAGGTATATTGATAAGGTTTAAACTGAGTTGATGCCAAATTTAGTAAATCTTTACAGGGAAGGTTAAAATTCCACTAAAGTACTATATAGGAATTTAAAGCTGAGGATTAACTGAATTTCGGACCAAGTACTTTTTATATGTCTTAATGTCCATTCGGTGCTAGACACCCAAATCTTTGTGATTTACGTCAACAAGGCGGTAATACACCCCACCAAGTTTTTCCTTGACGTAGGCTTTCTTATAAGGATACGCAAATTTGGAAGTAAACTGCTGTTTACTCGCGTCGCTCATCGGATGTTGCTTCACAAAAACAATTTGATCGACATTCAGCGTTCAGTGTCTTGTTCGTAGGTTGTATTGATTTGAAAATGTATTGTAAGCTTTAGTAAGATTACCTTTCATCTCATCATGTACGATCGCGAATCTATCCGGAGTGGTCATCCAGTCTAGGGAATTTGTTGACTGATGTATCAAGTTTCTTAGTGCACGTTCAATTTCTGGCAGA
Organism: Tipula lateralis; assembly: GCA_963932295.1. Taxonomy (NCBI): domain Eukaryota; kingdom Metazoa; phylum Arthropoda; class Insecta; order Diptera; family Tipulidae; genus Tipula; species Tipula lateralis. Next base: position 118,977 of record CAWVQQ010000274.1, read on the forward strand.
AACTTGTCCCAGGTTGAATGTTTACTACTAACGTAAGCTCTTAATGCTGCTTTGATAGACCGGTCTACCATTTCGGACGCATTACTTAGCGGGGAAAAGTAGGCCGTTTAAACATGGTTTATTCCAAAATCCTTAAGTAAAGTTGCGAATTCCTTTCCCACAAACTGGACATCATTATCCGAGTGTATGGTTTTCCGGCACGCTGAAGAGTGGAAATAATTCGTCCCGCAAGAGTTCCACAATTTTATACCCTGGTGCTTTGCCTAGGGGTTTGAGATATATGATTTTCGTGAGGCTATCCAGTACGATGAGAATGGTAGTTTTGCCACTTGATGTTCTTAGGTAGGGCCCTAACAAATCTTTTGTTTACCTAAAGGTGGTCGCAAGCATTGGTTCATGGCTTTTGTTTGTTTACACAAGTCACAACTATTGACATACTTATGAACGTCAAGTGAAATTTAAGGCCAATAAAAGACCCGCCTCAACCGGTCTAAATAATTTATTTTGTTGATCCCTCCATGGGCCCCGCTTGGTAGGTCGTGTTCCTTTGGGATCAGATTCGCACGCAATTCTGTAGGCACCCACAGCTTCCAGCAGGGAACATCAGTTAACGGCACGTTTGATTTTGGTTCAATCCTAATAAAGACTCGGCCATCAATCAACCTTAAATTCGGATAATCCCCTGGATTCAGTTTTAGCTTTGAGCAGAGCCGGCTGTACTCAGAATCCTGTGTAGTTTGAACTTGAAATTCTTCCGTGTCATGCAATTTTAGATCATGGAAAATTTCGGTAATAACATCGCAATCAACTCGGGGCAACGCATTAGGAACGATGTAAACTTTGCCCTTTTGGTGTATTACATTAAAGTCGAAGCCCTGCAGTTTCAGGCTCCATCTTGCTAGCCGTCCACTCAATTCTTTTTGTGACATAAACCATTGCAGGCTAGCATTATCCGTAATAAAAAAGAACCAGTAGCCTTCAATATACGGTTGAAATTTTTTCACACTGAAAATAGCCGCTAAACATTCTAGTTCCGTAACCGTATAGTAACCTTGGGCCGCGTTTAGTTTCTGCGACATAAACGCTATCGGCTTTTCGTTTTCCTCGCAGTCTTTTTGAAAAAGTTCTCCTCCAATGCCTTGAGTACTGGCGTCACACCGAATGTAGAAACATTTCGTGAAGTCGGGATTATGTAATACCGGTGCATTACTCAATAACCATTTTAATTTTGAAAAAGCCTCCTCAGCCTCCATTGTCTAGTTGAATTTAACTCCTTTCCTTAAAAGATTGGTCACTTGGGCTGTTACCTCAGCGTAGTTGCATATACAACGCCTTTACCAGCCGGCCATTCCCAGCAATCGGCGAGTTTGTTTCGTGGTCTTAGGAGCTGGAAAATTCGTGATAGCCTCGATTTTTGACGGGTCTGGCCTTAATCCACGTTCACCTATTAGGAACCCCAGACACCTCGTTTCTTTGAGTACGAAGTGACTTTACTCTACGTTTTTTGTCAGACCTGCATTGGACATGTAACGTGCCACGACGTTTAGGATTTCCAAGTGTTCGTCGATACCGGCCGAGATGATCAAGAGGTCGTCTTGGTAAACGAACACTCTGTCTCGAAGCTCGTGCGGTATCACTCTATCCATCAGCCTGCACATGGTTTGGAGCGCATTACACAGCCAAAACGGCATGACACAGAACTGATGGAGAGGACGCCCTGGCACCGTAAAGGCCATGATTTCCTTCGCACTCTCAGAGAGGGGTATCTGTCAGAACGCATCTTTTAAATCGAGACTACTAATGTATTGGGTTTCCTTCAATCTTCCCAATAACCCGTCTATTATTGGAAGTGGGTTTGCATCTTTTTTGTAACCGCGTTGACTTTCCTTTAATCCAAACACAATCGAGATTTGCTGTTTTCCTTTGTCACAAGTACGACAGGGGAACTCCATGAGCTCGTACTCTCCTCTATTACGCCCAACGAAATCATTCTGTCAATCTCCTGGAATATAAGGTCCTGTTTAATAGAAGACACTGGGAAGTGCCTCTGCATTATCGGTTCGGTACTTTCGACGTCTATATGATGCGTTATTAAGTTCGTCCTTCCAAGCCCTCGTTTGCCGAACGAAGGAAAACTATTCATTATTTCATCTTATTTCCAAGTACAATCGGCGCTCAATACGTGCTTGTTGCTTCCTCTTATCTCAGGTTGAACAGATAGCTATCCAATTATGTCCGGGGCTACTTCAAAATCTTTCAAACATCTTCTCCTAAATAAATTTCAGCCTGCAGGGTTGGCACCACACAAAATTTAAGAGTTTCTGTTTTTCTCATGTAAGATATTGGGAGAGATACGTATCCAATCACCTTGTTGATTGTACCGTCGGCTGTTTGTACCGTCGAATGTAGTTTTTTATCGACACTCCTAGAGATTTAAAAAATTCCTGGCTTTCCCGTCCCAAAATGCTTACACTCGCACCACTGTCAAGCAAGCCAAATTTTTCCTTACCAAAAATTGAAATTTTAGCATATGGTCGAGGATATTTCCTAGGAACTCAGTGATCATTGACACGCTGCATAGATGGTTGTTCTCCCTTAGTCATTTCCAATTGTTCCTCACACGATTAAGTCTATGGTTAAGTGTCTAGTCAAAGGTCGAATGAACAATGTTTGATGGAGCAAAATGCTCTCCTACTACTGATTGGCCATTGCTCTGGGGTTTGCTATTTTTCCGGAACGTGAGTCCCCAGTGTTTGTCGCACTCGGTTTGAAATAACCCATGTGGCGTCTCTTTTGGCATCGCAAGCAGTTTTTCACATCTCGGCTACCTAACCCACAACCTTCACAAAAATCGTGGGTTTTCTCCATCTGGCATGCGGAAAATCGATGTCCCAGATCCTAACAATTCCAACATACTATAATTTGGCTTCGGTTTACTGCGCTATTCTCCTGTGGTTCGTTACGGTTCAGTTCTCCGTCAGAGTTGGAGCTGTTTTCGACGGCTCGATACTACTGGCTGGACGAATCTTCTCTATGAGTAGAAATTTGAGCTATTGCTGATGTACGCCGTGGTCTCGTTTCGATCAGCTTTCGAGGATCAAATCCTGATGTATCCCACATACTTTCAAAATTATCACATATCTTCCGTAGTGAAGAAATCTTATCGATTTTCATATACTGGGTGGCACTCTTCAATACGGGATTCATGTTGTACCATAATAAGTCAAGAATTTGGTTTTCAGGAAGCGGATTTATTAACCGGTTCCCTAGTGTCTTGCGTGCGACTTCATATATATTTCCAGGTCTCGCGATCACCTTCTACACTACTTAAACTTTCTTGTTCATCTGCTCTCACGATGACTCTTTCATCTGATCTCACGATGCGTATTTATCACGTCTAATGAAATTGTCGTACCCTTTATCAGCCTTCTCGGTTACGAAATATCGCATCAAATGTACTTATTCATGCTGCGGTACGTCGTCCGTCCTGGTATGCATGATCTTCCAGTCTCATTATAAATTCCTGGAGAATTTCATCGCTTCGCTTGCTGTTTCGACCAGAAAACGTCAGTTTCCATTTTGTTGTATCACACCGTTTCCGATACTTTGAATGAAAACTTAACTGTTTATTAACTGTTTTTTCGAACCAAATTTAAAATTTTTACGTGCAGTTTTATATTGCGTGGGTTTAAATTTTGAAATTTTTCCACATTTCGAACAATTTAAATATCAAAAAATTGAGTTGTGATGACAATACATACGCTTTAGTAGTGATTTTTGCTAATTAATATTTTTTTTTGTGTTTTCGTTCATTTTTTGTCCATTTGAACGTCATTTTGAACGACATGTACCACAATCTTAACAAAATAATAGGTAAATGGAGAATTTCACCCGAAATGACATAAAACTGCACCTAAAAATTAAACATTTTAATCAAAAAAACGGTAAATTGACAAGTTGAAACCAAACTTGTCGTTTTTACCGTTATTTTGAATCAAACATTTATGATGTTGATTTTGTTAATCAAATATCGCGTTATCTAAATAACACTACATTATCTTACCAATGTTGATTACTGAAAATTATCCCGGCTTACAATATTGATGAAATCGATGATGAATATTTTAACCCAGATAATAAAGTACGTGCTTTATTATATAAAATTATACAATTAAAAAAAGGAAAACGCTTAATAGACATTATAATTTTTGATATAAATAAGTTATTAAATTCCATACATTGTATACCATTAGATTGATTCAATAAATATAAAATCACCAAATTTGATTAAATAATGTTTGTTCATAGAATTAATTTAAAATATGAAAACTATAAATAGATGTTGTGGACGAGAAGAGTGGTTTACAGTTATTAAGATGCTAAATCTTGAAACACCCTTTACAATGATGATTGCTGGACCGACTGGTGGTGGTAAAACATCATTTGTATTAAAACTCTTACCGTTTATTAACGGCTTTATTTAGATATTATGGTGTAATGCAGAACGGAATGCAATACCACAAATTAATTCGAATTGTGGTTGTGATGTTGAGGTGTTGGAAAATGCACCGGACTCTTTCGATCATGTTGAAAATACTTTAATCGTGCTCGACGATCTGATGACCAATGCTTATAACAAAAATGTATGTGAATTGTTTACGAAAGGTTCTCACCATAGACGAATTTCAGTTATACTAATAACACATAATATATTTCATCAAGGAAAATTTTGCCGAGATATTTCATTAGACTGTAAATATCTGATACTATTTAATAACCCACGAGATAAATCACAAATTAATCCGCTTGCGAAACAAATCTTTCCTGAAAACGTAAGTGAATTCGCGAAACTATATAAAGATGTTGCATCACTACCTTACGGTTATTTGTTTATGGATTTGACACATTCATGTAACGATTTATTTCGATTCCGATCGAATATATTTAATACCACTTATGATACATGTTATATACCAGCAAATTTGTTAAATAATTTAGAGCGGTATGAAACGATTGAGGACGCACAACAATTAATTACATGTATTAAAAAACTGTAAACCCTGTACACGTAAAAACATTTTAACCAATGGTAGTGAAGAGTTAATAAAAACATTTTGTGAAATATGTTTGAACGTATTGAATGGTAATGCTAAAATTTCTAAACCATGTCTAGAGCGATTACGCAAATATAAAATAATAATACGTCAGTTATCAAATTCGAAAACTCGAATAGCATCCAAACGAAAACTTTTACTTCAAAAAGGAGGGTTTCTCCCTATCCTGCTATCATCGTTGTTATCGGGTCTTGAAGGAAAATTAATTGAGAGGGCTACGCCATGAGCTTACGTACCAAGGTTAAAGCCTTTGGAACCAGTTTTCTTAATTTGGATTTGGGACTGCGTAGGATCTTCCAATGGACTTTCGTCATTGCTGACGTTTCTTCGCCAATAAAAGGAGCTGATTTTCTCAAAAACACAGGACTCTTGGTCGATATCCAAAAGAAACGGATCATAGATCCACTATCTTCAATTTACACCATTGGTAAAATTACTAATTCGTCCCATAGCTCCTTGACCAAGATAGACCAGTCACAATAACTGCCAGAAATTTCACATCTTCTTTCTCAATTCTCTGAACTAACTAGAGACAATTTAAAAGTACAGGCAGTAAAACATAACGTGACACATCATTTGGACACTAATGGTCCACCTTTTTCATTCAAAGCCCGCCGTTTACCAGCAGATAAACTTAAAATCGCTAAAGATGAGTTCCAATCCATGATGGAACAAGGCATTTGCAGACCTAGCAATTCCGCTTGGGCAAGCCTTCTTCATATGGTTAAAAAAAAAAATGGCACTTGGAGACCATGTGGTGACTATCGTGCGCTAAATAATGTAACCATTCCCGATAGATACCCGATACCTTATCTCCAAGATTTCACCCATCAACTAGCCGGTTGCAATGTGTTCTCCACACTTGATTTGGTACGAGATTACCACCAAATTCCAGTCGAACCAACCGACAAACCTAAAACAGCCATTATCACTCCTTTCGGTCTCTTTGAGTTCACCAGGATGCCGTTTGGCCTGCGTAACGCGGCTCAATCTTTTCAAAGGCTGATGCACAGAGTTTTATTTGGACTCTCATTCTGTTTCTGCTATTTGGACGACATTTTAATAGCATCCAAAAACCTAGAAGAACACATTAATCATCTCAGAATCATTTTTACCAAACTTACCGAATATGGACTAATTATTAACCCTGAGAAGTGCGTTTTTGCTCAATCTCAAGTTGACTTACTTGGTCACTCCGTTAATGCTGACGGTATACTTCCATTAAAGGAACGCGTTGAGGCTATCGACAAATTCGAACGACCTAAATGAGTCTGTCAACTCAAACGTTTATTGGGAATGATTAATTTTTACCGTCGCTTCATTCCTGGTGCAGCCAACGACCAAATTCTTCTTAATAACTTTCTTAAAAATTACAAAAAAAATTCAAAAGTTCCTATTATTTGGTCCGAAGAAGCCATTGGGGCCTTCGAAAGTTGCAAATCCAAATTAACCAATGCTTCTCTACTTGTCCACCCTTCTACTACTGCTAAATTAGCAATTATGGTAGATGCATCCGATACTGCAATCGGGGCTGTCGTTCAACAGTTAGTGTCTGGTTCGTGGCAACCATTGAGTTTCTTTTCAGTTAGATTAAATGAAACCCAGATGCGTTACAGTGCATATGACAAGGAGTTGTTGGCCGCATATTCCGGCATCAAACACTTCCGCTATTTGCTCGAAGGAAGAACCTTTACCCTGTACACTGACCACAAACCTCTTATTTATGCTTTCAACCAAAAACTAGACAAAGCATCTCCTAGACAATTCCGACACCTTGATTTTATCGGACAATTTACAACGGACATTCAACATAAATCAGGAATCGACAATGTTGTTGCAGACACTCTATCTCGAATTAATCAGATTTCACTACCTGAAAGTATTGATTATGAGTTAATAGCCAATGAACAATCTACGGACGACGAGCTTAAAGACTTATTAACTAACACCGATACTCTTAAATTTATTCAAATTCCAATTACTTTCAACTCGAATAAATCAATTTATTGCGAAGTATCATCTAAAAGTCCGAAACCATTTATTCCTAAAAAATTCAGACAGTCAGTGTTCGACTCCTTTCATAATTTGTTACACCCTGGCATTAAATCATCAGTAAAGATTCTTTCTGAAAAAGTGATCTGGCCTGGTATCAAAAAAGATGCCAGAATAATGGCACGTAATTGTTTATCTTGCCAAAAAGCCAAAGTCACTAAACATATCAAATCTTGTTGAAATTCATATTAAGAATTTCTCTAATGTGTGACTTATTCCACTTTTAAATTCAATCAAATAAAAATTTGATATTATAAGTTCAAAAATATTCCTTATAGTGGATTTTTATGTTTTTATATTATAAATATATTTCGGCAATCAAGTTGCCATCTTCAGTATTTATCCTGAACTCATGATAAATACTAAAGATGGCAACTTGATTGCCGAAATATATTTATAATATAAAAAAATAAAAATCCACTATAAGGAATATTTTTGAACTTATTATATCAAATTTTTATTTGATTGAATATCAAATCTCCCCTTGACACTTTTAAATTACCTACTCAAAGATTTGATAACGTACATTTAGATATTATTGGTCCACTTCCTATTTCCGAAGGTCAGAGCTATTGTGTCACTCTGATTGATCGTTTTACTCGATGAGCCGAGGCCATTCCGATTCCAGACATGACTGCACCGACAGTCGCTTTTGCAGTGTATTCAGGTTGGATTGCACGGTTTGAATTTCCATCTTTTATCCTCACTGATCAAGGTTCGCAATTCGAATCCCATCTTTTCACCGAACTATCTTAACTATTGGGTTTTGAACATCGTAGGACCACCAGCTATAACCCAAAGTGTAATGGAATTATCGAACGTTGGCATAGAACACTTCAAGCTTCGTTAATGTGTTACATTCGTCCGGATTGGACTCAATTCTTGCCTTCGGTTCTGCTTGGGTTACGTTCTACGTTTAAGGAGGATCTTCAAACCACTCCTGCCGAGTTAGTTTACGGTAGTACACTTCGTCTTCCGGGTCAAGTTTTGACGAGTCAAAGGAATTTTGACTCACTTTGACGAAATTCGTCCTACACCGGCATGAAACATTGTACCAATAAAATCTTTGTACATAAAGATTTATTTTCATGTTCGCATGTTTTTTTACGTACCGATGCAGTTAAAAAATCATTACAAACTCCGTATACAGGTCCTTATCCGGTAATCAAACGATTTGATAAATTCTTTGATATTAATATTAATGGTAAAACTTCCAAAATTTCGATAGATCGTCTCAAACCGTGTTACTCCGATTTCGAAAATATTCAATCATCAAATTTACCTATTTCCGGCGAAACTCCTTTACCAGATAAATCTAAAAAGAAAGTAACTTTTAATTTAGTTCCTGATTTTGATACTAATCAAAATCAAACTACCACTCGTTCTGGACGAACTACTCAAATTCCGTTACGTTTTCGTTAATATTTATTTCTTTTTATTCTGTTTATTAAGATTCATTTACACAACTTCGTCTGAGAATGATTTACACTGAAATTAATTTATCTTAATTTCCACTTCGTTGTCACTGGAGGGGGAGTACTGTGGCGAGTCCCTTATGCTGTCGTGACACTAAATGGATACTATAACTTTGGCCACAAGTAAGCATTTTTATGGTTCATAATTTTAAAATTCAGTTGGCTACTTGAAACAATTTTTATGATATATATAGAAGTAAAAATTGTTTTTTGTCAGCAGAGAAAAAGTAAAAATTGTCTTGTTAAAAGCAGAGTAAATCTTGTTTTAAATTTTTATATTAAATATGTATATTTATTTAATTTTTTAAATAAAATTCATAATTATAAGCAAACTTTTTACTCAAAAGACATTATAATAAAAATCGTAAAAATCCAACTAATAAATAATAGATTAGTGATTATTTAACGAGCAACACAGAGCGGAATATTTTATAAATATCAACCACACATTACCCCATAGTCTCACTTAATAAAGAATATTCAATGCGAAATTTGTTTGATGCACTTTTATCTCAAATAGAAGAAAAGAAACGACGTGTTGTTGCTGAAAATATAAAGAATTCAGTTTAAGAACCTGCAAAAGCTTTAGATACTAAATTACAAGCTCAAATTCATGGTTTTGTTGAAGTAATTTTACCAGAACCGATGGATTCAGAGTATGGTATTCCAAATTATATGTGTATTTATTGTGATGCGGTGCGACCCCAAATGTTCGGTAACGTGAGGGCTCGGGGTTTAGTTATGCACCCCGTTAAACATGATAAGAAATATTTGAGCTAACAATATTGTGATATTGTGAACGTTCAATATTTAGCATTAGAAAAATCTAGAATTTCGGACATAAGTATTTTAATAGCAGACGAAAATGGTGAACGGATTAATTTTAAAAATGATTCGTTTAGTACGATGGTTGTACTTCATTTTCGAAATGGTATATAAGGAGAAGCGCATATGTACATAATCAACACTACTGTTGTTTACAATGCATGGATCATACATAAGGTATTACGCTCAACAACAAGGCGGTAGAATTGCAATAGCTGATGATGTATTTGGTAGGGTATTGAAATAACCAAAAGTTTATCAGCGAGGTAGGGGATTAGGAGGAGTTTTCTCAAGTTTTTGGAAATATCTTCAACCACTTTTACTGCAGGGAGCAAACTTTGTTAAAGATGAGCTGATTGACACAGGTGCTGAGTTATTACGTTATTTAAATACACAGAAACCGATTAAAGAAATACTTCGAGATAGATCCGTGCAAGTAGTTGATAAATTGAGAAATAATGCTGTTGATAAAATTAATTCAATGGCAGGTGCTGGAGATAGACGAAAAAGAAAAAGGCAAATTATGCATAGCATCCTAAAAAAGTCAATAAATAAGCAAGCAAAACGAGCTGAGTGTCAAATGAAAATAGGAGCCACTCGCGTTAATAGATCAGCTTAAATTAATAGAGCTAAAATTTTAGATATTTTTACATAGACGACATATCATATTAAAAATGTCTTTCACGGAGTGCATGCAATCTAAATTGGATCTTTTTAAACCTCATAATTTACAAACAAGTATTTTAAAGACGGAAGAAGTTGCTTACAAACCTTTAACAAGTTAAGAAAATCAATCGGTTATTGAGTTTGTGTGTCATGGCCATGGTGATACGTATATAGATCTATCTTCAATCAATTTTTGTTTAAACATACAATTGCTTAAAAGTTATGGTAGTGCTTATAAGGGTACGGATGCATCGCAACGTAGTGTAATAAATAATATGTTACACTCTCTATTCTACCAAGTAAATGTATATTTAAATGGGAAAAACATAAATTCTTCTGATGGAAACTATAGTTATCGCGCCTATATAGAAACTCTTCTTAATTTTGGAGAGGATGCTAGTTGAACTCATTTAGAACTGTCAGGTAACTATACGGATTCAAAAAACCTTGGAACATTAAAAGAACTTGATGGGTCGGCTAGAAGAGCGGCCCTTTTAAAAAACAGTACCATCGTAGAATTATTTGGAAAAGTCCATGCTGATATGCTTAATCAACCATTATTATTATTAAACAATATTGACATAAGATTAACATTCACACTCAATAAACCTGAATTTTATCTTTTAATCAAAGATGCGAAAGATGAAACATCTATAAAAATAGTAGAAGCTACTCTATACGCGAAACACTGTTTAATAAATCCCAACATTTTGGTAGCACATTACAAAATACTCGAACGTGCAAACGCGAGATATCACTATAAAAGATGTGAAGTAAAATCATATACAGTCCCGGCAAAAGGTAATTCAATTAATTTGGATAACATTGTTTTGGGACAGCTCCCAACAAATCTAATTTTTTGTTTGGTTGACAATGATGCTTATACAGTTTTGAAAAAGAATAACCCTTATAACTTTAAACACAATAAAATCACATCATCTACATTATATGTAAATGGCGTACCAACACCAACCTCGTCAATAATAACAGATTTTACAAATAGCGAAGAATATTCTTGAGCATACGCTTGAATATTCTCCGCTACCGGATTACTACATTCACCACATGGAAATTTAATAACTAAAGATATGTACTCTCATAGTTATTTCATGATTGCATACGATCTGACAACTAATTTATCATCAAGCGATTCTTGTGCTTCGTTACTCGCTCGAGGTAATATAAGGCTTGATTTAAGATTCGAAGAGGCACTCGCAAACACAATCACATGTCTTATCTATCTAGAGTATGAAGCGTCATTGGAAATTGATAAAGATCGAAATATTATTTTAGATCATTGAAATACAAGAAAACATGAATACAGTAGAGATAAGAAAATTTTTAACGGGTAATCGTTTAACAAAAACATGGTTCCGTGGCGTATATTCCCTCGATATGTTACCAAAATATGTTCATAAGAAACAAGCTAGTTATGTTATAAATACGGATCCATCACACCTGCCTGGAACACATTGGGTGGCAATTTATTTTCCGATATGAGGAGCTGCAGAATTTTTCGATTCATTTGGTCGCGCTCCATTTAACAAAATCTTCAAAACATTTATAACAAGTAACTCTAATCGATTTACATACACTAAGAGAGAGTTACAGGATCGTTCCAGTTTATTGTGTGGGAAATATTGTTGTCTATATATTTAAGATAGATGTAGCGGCAGAACTATGCTTAATTTTGTGAATCGTTTCAAAAAAAAAGGTTCACGATACAATGATCGAATCGCGGCTTATCTATTTGAAAAATCGTTTAAGAAGAAAAATGGGGAATATGTCTAAATATTAAAAATCGTATTCAATCGAGTAAAGATAAGTATAAATTTAACCTTTGAGAGATGGAGAACAAAGTCATAGATTTATTATTATCATACACGTTTTTTCTTGCGGATGATTATAAAAGTTTAATTAGTGTTGGAATAACGTTTAATAAGTGTTGGAAGTTGTAATAACTTTTGATTATAAAAGTTTAATAGTGCTTAAGAAAGGGACTAGTATCAAGGAAATAGAATATTCGGTATTTCTGAATATATATAAATCTCGCGAGGATGTAAATAAGTACTTCATCGATATTGATGACACATCATTATATGCAACTAATATAAGCCAAGTGTTTACGTTGTCAACATCAAAAAGAAATCACTATTCGGGATTATATCAGTAAAATTACTTTGAAGCAGAGAGAATGGAATAGATTATATAATCTATTACTATTTATAGTTGCGGTAATAAACTATCTACATCAAAGTGCATATCTTGTGAAAGATTATTACGATTTCTACTTAAAACAATGCCTGGAGCAGCAGGTATTGAAACTCGATCGACCACCAACTCTACCGTAAGAAATAAATGCGTACACAAATAATTCCTCGAGATTATTTCATGAAAATCCGATATTATGTACGAATAAATTATTCGAAGATAATTTTAATAATGTTCTTCAAACATCTATAAATAGCATCAATCCAGACTCTTCAGTTATTGAAGGTGAGTTTAACCTGAGACCACCACAATAAATGATTCATGAACATCGAATGTCATCATATAAGAAAAACTGGCCACAATCACTAAACTATTTAATTGAACCGTTGTGTGATGCCGGCTTCTTTCATACGCAGAAAGGTGATGAGGTGAAATGTTTTGCTGTGGCGGGATCTTAAAAAACCGCTATGATGCTGAGCAACCACGGGATCAACATGCTATATGGTTACTATACATATCAATGTACTATATCAAATATTATTTTTATATTGTTTTATTATATAATAATAATAATTATATTTACAAATAAAGTATTAAACTTACAAAAAATAAAACTTAAAAATACTTTTATTTGCATATGCAAATGTATTATATGAATTACGTTAAATGGCTTTGTTTTGACTCATGAAAAAAAAAAAGATATAATTTTAAATAATTTCTTTAATATTTTATTAATATAAAAGGTATATTTACATAATAATAAGTTAGAAAATAAATAATTAATATAAGGGATTACATTACATTTATAAAGTATAAAAAGAACTTCAAAACCATTTATCAATATAGTTAGCACGTAATGAAAATAATGTATTAGAAACATACTCGAGTTAATATTAAATGACTTGGTTTATTCACAACACATAAGAATTGAAATATTTAAAATAATAATATATAATATAACATGTATAAAAAATAAAGGTTATCAATATTTTTGTTACTTCAAGCATATGTTTTATATGAATGTGGTATAACAAATCTTTTATCATCATCCCTGGATAGTGCTAATTTATTATACAATTTGGTGTACAAATAATGTTTCTCACTTTTAAAATTAAACTTAACAATTTTTTATAGTCATCAAGTGTTATATGTTTTGATACAACACTTTTTTTTATTCCTTTAATTTTTTTAGTGATCTCATTTTTATCTTCGAGAAATATACAGTAGGTTTTAGCTTTAAGTCCTATAAATTCACTTATTATTTTTCCCTTACACTCGTCTCTAAACATTTCTTAAACTTTATTATTTTTTAAGGGCAGCCCAAAAATGTTGTCTGTCGGGTAATCTGATGTATCGAATCTGTCTTCAATATTTGCTTCTATATCTTTATAAAAGTCATCTGTTTTGATCTCATAAATTAGAGAGTCAGTATCAGTGTATAATAATGATGCTCGCTTCCCATACTTCGCCATAAAATATTTATAATGAAACTCATATATAAGAATTTTGGATAGTTCTAAGACACTAAGCCCCTTCATAAATTGGCTTATTTAATGTAATTTGCAGCCTTTTTATATGAATGGCTACTAAATTTTTATTAAAAACAGAAGATGAATGAAAATTAGGTTTCTTAATTAATTTACTCGCACCTATTTTGTTTTGAATATTTTCCCAATGTGTAAGCAACTTATTGTCTTTCCTCTTAAAAACATCTTCTAGGGTTTTTCCAAACATGCTATTATTCATTAATTTGAAAAAATCTTTATCTAATGAATTTTTAGCGTTTGCCCTAAGTTTTGTGTTCAGGTCTATGTATGATTTAAGGAAAGGCTTTTGCTTAAATTGTAACACTCGATGTAACTTTGTTAAAATAAGACCTTCCGATAAACATTGTCTTAAGTTTTCCATGTGTATAACATAATTTGTTTTAGGATTAAGATTGGCTATAAGCTTATTTTCTGTGGAAGATATATATCATGGTTTTGTATTTTCTACACAAAATGATAAATCATTTTGCATCTCATGTAGTATCTCAGGATAATCTTAGTCACATTCTAATATGTATCCTATCTCATCGTCATTATGTGTAGAATGAATATCAAATTTATCAATTTCATCTTTTTTAGCCAAGTAAAACCTGCAGAGGGAAGATTTTGACTCCTTGCGTATCCATAAAGATTGTTCGCATCTCGATAAACAATGAAGCAAGAATTTTCACTTTCTTCGTGGAGGTCTTGCCCAATATCTTTTCGAGCATTGGGCAAGACCTCCACGAACACCATTTTTAATAAAATTTAACATATCGATATCCATGAGCAATTCCATTTTTATCTTTGTATGTTTGAGCATAGCATCCCAACTCAAACCGGGAGATGTGTAGAAGTGTGCTGGATCTAAATGGTAAGTATTTAAACACACATTTCTAAAATTTTCGAAAATATCGTTTACAAGAGCACATCAGATTTTAAATATAAATCAGAGTTATCACCCAAATTTTTACAATTAAATTGAGTCCATACTTTAATAGCTTGATTATACTGTGCCTCTGTAATATTCGACTCAGTTAACCTATTATTAAATTCTGATTGTGGAGGTAGACATGGATCGTTAAATTTTGCATGACTATGAAGAAAATCATATGGAAACACACCTTTCTTCGTAATCAGATTAAATTCATTTGAATTTGGGAAAAGCTTTAGAATTTCCTGAAACTGATTTTCTTTCAAATTTTTCGCTAAATTATCTATACTGAAAGCCATAAATTTAAATGAATCTATAAACCTTAATTTAATTTTTTTGTTTGTAACATCAAGTCAAAAATGTTTTGTAAACGAAATGTATCTCTCTTTGTTTTAAGCCAAAAGATCAATATTTTCACTATCAAAACCCAGTTCTTTAATGATGAAATGGGCATCATAACCACTTAAATTATGACATTCAATTGGTACAAAGTTGATAACTTAAAAATTTAAATTACAATTAAGATGAGCAGCACCACGATACCTACCAAAAAGATGACAGTTATCTCGGACTTTATAGTTATTTGAATTTTCTAAACTTTTTTCATATATAGGACATTTTTAATGAGTTTTGATATTCTAACTGCTCATCAATTGTTAAATCTGACATTGCTTTATTTATGTGTAATTTATCATATATTATTTGTAAATCTGCTCTTTGTTTAGATATGAAGACTTTAGCACAATCTTCCCCCCTATAGAGTTCAAACTTAGATAGTGTATCATCATACGAACATTTCATATAGTATGACTACATGGTTTATGTTTTATTAAGTTCATCATGAATGAACTATCGGGATTCAGCGAACAAGAGTCAATTGGCTTTAATATTGCCTCAAAATCACAATACAATACAAAAGGAACACGTTCTTTATTTTGAAAATTTTTGAATTTAAGAATACAATTTTTCTCGGAAGTAAGAATACATTTAATTTTATAACAACCATATTCAGAATGTTTTTCTAAACTTTTTTGATTTCGAAAAAAGATAAGGCAACCTTCGCAAAGCCATTTCTTATTTGCACGTTTTGTTAATTGACTACCGACTAATGCCGAACAATTTTTAATCCAGCAATAATGTTGAGTACTATCATTTTCAATATATAATAAATTGAAATTAACTTCTTTTTTTCTACTCGTAAAATATAGGGGTCCTACAATTTGTTCATTTTCCAAGCCATAAGCATTAACACTAATGTTGTTGAATTTTTCAAATTTTTCTATGTCTTTCAATTGCATAGGAAAATTAATATTTGTAAAAACAAGTTCAGAATTATAGTGTGAATATGATGTCACTCTGTGCGGCTTCTCTTAGTAGGAAATTTTGCAGCCATGATAGACCAAGAAAAACAAGCTTGGTCTGAATTTTAATTATGATTAATAATAGCTTTTTTTCCTTTTATGCTTTTTGGTAGCTCAATATATGAAGATCCTCTAAGCGGAGCGTATTTATTAAAATTTAATTCAATAAATAATATTTTTTCAAGGGCCCAACCAGACTCTTTTCCTTGAAAATCTTCGCTCTGAATGTTTAGCGAATATCTGATCTTAGCGAATATTGAATTTATATCAACGCTTTCTGTTATTATAAAATTTTCTGTATTGAATAATTTTATTGTTCTAACGGTTAAAGCATTCTTCAAATCTGGTTTCATATTCTTTGCAAACAATTCGAAATTTAGCTTAGCAGATCCTGATACACTGATTTGAAGATTTATCAGTTTTACTATTTTATCTTTTATCGAATTCAAAAATTCAATTATACTTATATGATCTACACATAAATCAGAAATTCTATAGGCTATGATTCTTGATTTAAAGGCTATAGCAATTTCTTCAATATTTTCATCTCCAGTATGTTTCTTTAGACAAGCATTCTTATGTGCTAATGATTTTATATGATTATTTAAAAATAATTTAAAATAACTTACATTACAAATAATACATTCTACTTCTTCATTTTCCTTATCTTCTACAAGTTTAATTTTTTTTGCTGGTAGCTCTCCATCATGTGATGTTCTCGGAAGAGAACCTTTTATCAGTTCAGCAATGTCGGCAGTCTTATAATTTCTTTTAAGATGATATGCGAGATTACGTTTATTACAAAACGTTATCCAACAAATTTCGCATATACTTAATTCATCGGAATGCTGATTTTTCTGATGACGACGAAGAATTTCTTTAGATGAAAACATCTTGTTGCATTGACAACATGCTGATAATAACTGTAAAATAAAATCAATGTTTTTATCAAAAATTTAAATATTAAATTGATATAGGATTTTCTATTGAAAATTGAGTTATTTAAGTTTATTAATTTACTATAAAATAATTGATATGATTAAACTAAATTTAAGATTCTTTTAGATGTTTTTGTGTATTTTTTGCACACACTACAATATTAACTTCTATTTATAGGTAACTAAAGTACTTATACTATAACAATAAAAATATTACTATTCTACCTACCTTTCTAAACTAAAATAATTCACTATACATGACCACCATACTAACACTTATGTGACACAAGTAATTATTAAATGAATTTTAATTTTTTATTTAAATGTGTACACTTAATTTTCTGTTTTACTTTTGATAAACAGCATTAAATAGTTTTAAATGAACTATTCTATTTTTAATTATTTATTCACACTGATTTTATATTAAAATTTTAGTAAAATTTAGGCTGCACTTCATAGAGTTATTATTTGTTAAATCACCTTTAAAATTATTTAAACAATTCGATAAGTGTTATTAACCTCAATCCTTTAAAATTATACAAGCAAATGGATGTCCATCCAAATAAACATAGCTTTATATATTTTTGCTTATAAATTTTTTATTTTTCTCACTATAATGTAAAGATATTAAGATCAATAACGCTAGGGATTGTATATATGATTTTTCTTTACTATTTAGTTATTGAGATGATTAAGAATAAGTTTCTATTTATCTTTCTTATTCATATAGTTTCATACATAACAATTCAATTCATTTTCAGAACACGAGCAAACATACAAGTAAATGCTTACCTACATACAACAAAAAAAATTAAATATCGCACGTTGTACGTCTCATATGAGATGTCGCAATCACCCCTCCCCCCCCTCTCCCCCGCATCGCTTTTCATTTTGTTAAGTTTTTCAAGATCGAGTTTACAAGAAAGGAATTTATAATGTTTGTAAAAAGTAAAATTACGTGTCTATAACCTTAACGACGTATAACGCATACTATAGTGTTCATATTATGAGGCATAAAATAAATTTATCTGTCACGAAGAAATAATTCGAATGAATATGCATAAATAATTTATTAAAAACTCCTCATTACAGTTGAGCGGGGATAACGAAAAGCTTTAATACATTTCAATATCTATGTATGAAGATGAAAATATCGAGACATCACTGAATTTTTTATTTTATATGAAAAATATGACGTACACGTTTTGTGTTGTTATAATTTACATGTAAAAAAGTTTGGGCTTAGTCGAGTTTGGGCTGGCCTAGAACCATCCATTTTACACTACTCACGCAATATAAAAATTCAAGTAAAAATTATAAATTGGGTTCGAAATTACGGTTAATAGACAAGTTTTGTACAAACTTGTCGATTACCCGTTATTTCGAACAAAATTAAAAAATTTTACGTGCATGTTTATGTTGCATGGGGTTATTTTGTCCATTATACCTAAATTTTGAACAATTGGAATATAGAAAAATAGATAAGTGGTGATAAAAACACGCATTGGTAGTAATTTTTGCTAGTTTTTATTATTTTTGGAATTTTGATTCATTATTTTTCAATTTGATTGTCATTTTGAACAATTTTTTTTTTTTTTTTATTTTAATATTAAGCTTTAATTGGGTGCAGGGCGGACTTTTAGACAGTCCTAGCTCCTTGTAACTGTCAGAGCTCTTGCACCCAAGGCGCGGTCCTTCAAGTAAAGGTTGATAGCTGCCTAAAACTTGTGCATTTTATAATCCAACGGAAATTGAAAACCGAATAACGAATTCCACTTCTTGGATGTTCGATGAATGAATTTGCGCTTTGTTGAAGGTACAGAGGTTTTGACAGCTTCACCGTTAACCTATGTTCATTGACCGTTCCTCGTGTTTTCCGTCCTGGCGTAACTAGTGGTGGTATTTTTTCCTTTAATTCTGCAGAACATTTACCATTTATTAATCTATAGAACACGCATAGTTCTGCAACATCTCTGCGGTGCTGTAGGCTGTCTAGATCTTTCGTAAGTCTGGAGTTTCGAATTATTCGTATGGCACGCCGCTGAAGTCTATCCAGCAACTGGAGAGCAGTGCCATATGCTCTACCCCAAACTTGACAGCAATATTCTATACACGGTCTTGTAAAGGGTAATCAATACCAAAATTCTACCAAAGTGTGTTTTATCACCACAAATCAATTGTTTCATATTGAAAATGTTCAAAATGTCGGTTAAATGGAGAATTTTACCCCAAATGACATTAAATTGCACTTTAAAATAAGATGTCAGTACTTCAATCGAATTTCCTAGACCAAACACGTATTCATAGCAAAAATAATTTTGAAAGCTGAAAAATAATTTTTGCAATTTGTGTTTTTATATACAAATTTTTTAATTTTTCTGAACAAATTTATATACTATTTCGATTATATTATATTCAAACATGTGGCGTTTCTATTTTTATAAGTTCTTTTCGGAACAAAAATCGGAAATAAAGACAGTTTTTGGGTGCAAGTGAAATTTTGTTTTTCCGTCCTTCAACACAAATTAAAAACACCAGGAAAGGCTCTCACAAGCCTTTTAAGGTAACTGCCTACGGGCAGGATGCCGATAGATACAAAAAATTGTTTTAAACCCCTCATGCGGATGAGGGGATTTGGAAATCCTTTACAGATAGAAGAAAAAAACAATAAAAAACGAAGATTTTTCTTCGAAGAATGTACAGAAGCACAAAAGTATATTGTGGTGAAACGCACCGATTCTGAACAAAGTCTCCGCGGTGTATCACCATTTTTGATTGAAAAAGGTTTGGCAATGGTGACGACACATATTAAAGAAACGCAACGTCTAAGGAGCGGTGATCTTTTGGTTTTTACCAGCAAAGAAGAAGGATACGTAGCACTAATGAAGGCAAACAAACTGGCTGAGATGCCTTTAATTGTCGAAGAACACAAATTTTTAAATTCGTGTAAAGGAGTTATTTACAGTCATGACTTAATGAATGTAGATACAGACGAAATAACACAAGAACTTCAAAGTCAAAAGGTTACAAGGGTTGAGCGGATTAAGCGAAAAATTAATGGAGAACTAAAGGATACGCCACTTCACATATTAACATTCAACACAATCGAGTTTCCATTAAATATAAAAGCGGGTTTTTAAAATTAGACGTTAGACTGTATATACCCAGTCCAATGCGTTGCCATAACTGTCAGAGGTATGGACACACCAAAAATAAATGTTTTAGAACACCAGTATGCCCAAAATGTGCCAAAAATTTAACCAATGAACACGAAGAAGAATGCTTACTATAGTGTTCATATTATGATGCATAAAATAAATTTATCTGTCACGAAGAAATAATTCGATTATATATGCATAAAAAATTTATTAAAAACTCCTCATTACAGTTGAGCGGGGATAACGAAAAGCTTTAATACATTTCAATATCTATGTATGAAGATGAAAATATCGAGACATCACTGAATTTTTTTATTTTATATGAAAAATATGACGTACACGTTTTGTGTTGTTATAATTTACATGTAAAAAAGTTTGGGCTTAGTCGAGTTTGGGCTGGCCTAGAACCATCCATTTTACACTACTCACGCAATATAAAAATTCAAGTAAAAATTATAAATTGGGTTCGAAATTACGGTTAATAGACAAGTTTTGTACAAACTTGTCGATTACCCGTTATTTCGAACAAAATTAAAAAATTTTACGTGCATGTTTATGTTGCATGGGGTTATTTTGTCCATTATACCTAAATTTTGAACAATTGGAATATAGAAAAATAGATAAGTGGTGATAAAAAACACGCTTTGGTAGTAATTTTTGCTAATTTTTATTATTTTTGGAATTTTGATTCATTATTTGTCAATTTGATTGTCATTTTGAACAATTTTTTTTTTTTTTTTATTTTAATATTAAGCTTTAATTGGGTGCAGGGCGGACTTTTAGACAGTCCTAGCTCCTTGTAACTGTCAGAGCTCTTGCACCCAAGGCGCGGTCCTTCAAGTAAAGGTTGATAGCTGCCTAAAACTTGTGCATTTTATAATCCAACGGAAATTGAAAACCGAATAACGAATTCCACTTCTTGGATGTTCGATGAACGAATTTAAGCTTTGTTGAAGGTACAGAGGTTTTGACAGCTTCACCGTTAACCTATGTTCATTGACCGTTCCTCGTGTTTTCCGTCCTGGCGTAACTAGTGGTGGTATTTTTTCCTTTAATTCTGCAGAACATTAACCATTTATTAATCTATAGAACACGCATAGTTCTGCAACATCTCCGCGGTGCTGTAGGCTGTCTAGATCTTTCGTAAGTCTGGAGTTTCGTATTATTCGTATGGCACGCCGCTGAAGTCTATCCAGCAACTGGAGAGCAGTGCCATATGCTCTACCCCAAACTTGACAGCAATATTCTATACACGGTCTTGTAAAGGGTAATTAATACCAAAATTCTACCAAAGTGTGTTTTATCACCACAAATCAATTGTTTCATATTGAAAATGTTCAAAATGTCGGTTAAATGGAGAATTTCACCCCAAATGACATTAAATTGCACTTTAAAATAAGATGTCAGTACTTCAATCGAATTTCCTAGACCAAACACGTATTCATAGCAAAAATAATTTTGAAAGCTGAAAAATAATTTTTGCAAATTGTGTTTTCATAAACAAATTTTTTAATTTTTCTTAACAAATTTATATACTATTTCGATTATATTATATTCAAACATGTGGCGTTTCTATTTTTATAAGTTCTTTTCGGAACAAAAATCGGAAATAAAGACAGTTTTTGGGTGCAAGTGAAATTTTGTTTTTCCGTCCTTCAACACAAATTAAAAACACCAGGAAAGGCTCTCACAAGCCTTTTAAGGTAACTGCCTACGGGCAGGATGCCGATAGATACATAAAATTGTTTTAAACCCCTCATGCGGATGAGGGGATTTGGAAATCCTTTACAGATAGAAGAAAAAAACAATAAAAAACGAAGATTTTTCTTCGAAGAATGTACAGAAGCACAAAAGTATATTGTGGTGAAACGCACCGATTTTGAACAAAGTTTCCGCGGTGTATCACCATTTTTGATTGAAAAAGGTTTGGCAATGGTGACGACACATATTATGAAACGCAACGCCTAAGGAGCGGTGATCTTTTGGTTCTTACCAGCAAAGAAGAAGGATACGTAGCACTAATGAAGGCAAACAAACTGGCTGAGATGCCTTTAATTGTCGAAGAACACAAATTTTTAAATTCGTGTAAAGGAGTTATTTACAGTCATGACTTAATGAATGTAGATACAGACGAAATAACACAAGAACTTCAAAGTCAAAAGGTTACAAGGGTTGAGCGGATTAAGCGAAAAATTAATGGAGAACTAAAGGATACGCCACTTCACATATTAACATTCAACACAATCGAGTTACCATTAAATATAAAAGCGGGTTTTTAAAATTAGACGTTAGACTGTATATACCCAGTCAAATGCGTTGCCATAACTGTCAGAGGTATGGACACACCAAAAATAAATGTTTTAGAACACCAGTATGCCCAAAATGTGCCAAAAATTTAACCAATGAACACGAAGAAGAATCCTGTAAACCGTTAAGATGAACACACAGCTTACGACAAAAAATGCCCAGTTTTCGAAATGGAAAAAGGAATTATGAAAATTAAAACAATGAATCGAATTACATACTTCAGAGCAAAGGAAGTTAACTACCGCGAAAATGCAAATACGACAGCAGCAAAGATAGGTGAGCAGCCGAAACAATCATACAGCGACGTACTTAAAACAACGTCATCAACTGAAAATAATAAAATTAATCAAATTTTAAATAAAAACAATAATAACCTTAACAACACTAATATCAAAATCGACAACTACGTGAATAATGAAGATATTCAAATAAATATCAAAAATAAAGATAATAATCCAAAGCCAAATGATAATCACATGAGTCAAATTAAAGTTAGAAATACTAATAACTTTAACAATATCATTAATACAACAACACAACAACAACCGGAACCGGAAAAACAAGAAACATCGAAAAACAAACAGCAACATATAAAAAGGAACAAAGAGAGATCAATTTAATAGAAAGAATTACAACTAATCAACCAACAACAAGTAGATTGTTATCAACCACAAATCAAAGATACTCGTTCCTCAACCCGAACGAGCTGGTGACTGCAATGGACGACGAAGAATTTATGAATGCAGAATGAACATCAACTTTTGAATGGCAGAACGAATGGTAAGATCCAATGAATGTATGAGAATTGGGCAAATAAATGTCCAAAGCATATATGCCAAGAGCTATATGCTACGGAACTATTTGGCCAATTCTAGTTTGAATGTGATACTTATAAGTGAGACATGGGTGCGTGAAAACAAGACTTTTAGGATGAAAGGATACAATTTTCTATCCAAACTGTGGATGGCTTCGGCGGTGTAGCAATACTGGCCAAAACCAACATTAAGTTCAAACAAATGGCGATGCCAAACTTTGAATATATTGAAGCCATCGCTGCCAAAACTTTGAATTTGGATAGAAACTTGTTTTTTGTTAGCATGTATGTAACTCCAATTAAATGTGTGAGTGATAGAGAAAAAGCCCTGAGAGACTTTAAAAAACTGTTTGATTGGGAACACGAAAAAAGTGACGTGATTGTAGGGGGTGATATGAATGCACATTCAAGCAT
This sequence comes from Tipula lateralis, assembly GCA_963932295.1. NCBI lineage: Eukaryota > Metazoa > Arthropoda > Insecta > Diptera > Tipulidae > Tipula > Tipula lateralis. The sequence goes on from CAWVQQ010000274.1 coordinate 142,772, forward strand.
GTGGGGGTGTGAATGGAATGATGTATGTGGAAACTTTTTGGCTGACCTCGTTTTGGATTCCGATCTCGTAATACTAAACGATGGAAGGCCAACAAGGATGGCGAATGTTAGGGCTAGAGCCAGTGCAATAGACATAACTCTTATGTCTAGCGGACTGGCCGGCCAAGTCACTTGGAATGTAACAGATGAGAATTTGGGTGGTGATCATTATATGATCGAAGCATGTTTAGGTGAGGTGAATGTTGTTAACCACACCAAGGTTATCATGAATGGTTAGAAATGGGTCAGACTAATGAATGAAATTCTCATTTCAAATGAAATGAATGATGTCGACCAACTTGAGTATGAAATAGAGAGAGTAAATGAGGAGTGCTGTACGGAAGTTAGCACGAAGGAAAGAAAGGTGAATGGGTGGTGGAACAGAGAGATCCAGTATTGGTATTAAAGAAAACGGATAGCCTTGCGCCAGTTCAACAACTGCATTTGCAGAGAATGTCGGATTAATTATGATCGAACAAATACAAAGTTGAAAAAGGCTATCCGTAAAGCAAAAAGAAAAAGTTGGCGGGACTATGTGTCTCAAATGACTTATAGAACCACAACCAAGGATGTATGGGATAAATTTAACAGAGTGAGAGGTCATAAAGCACAAGGCAGAAATGCCGTGCTAGATGACAGAGAAAATGGAAATCAATTTTTACGAATGATGGTGGATGTTCCAAATAATTTAGGTGAAAATAATGAATGTATGATACCTGATAATGTTAGAGATATTTCGAACAATATGTGTGTTGAGTTTACATGGGATGAATTTCTGAAAGTTTTAGACAATTCAAAATCTACGACTCCAGGAACTAATCGAGTGAGCTATAAAATGATTGCAAATTTGAATTTTGAAGCAAAAGTAACTTTGCTTCAAATTCTTAATAAAGTGTGGATGAGTGTCAAAATACCGGAAAAATGGAAGAAAAGTAGAGTGGTACCCATTCTCAAAAGGGATCGGGATAGAAATCTGGCAACAAATTACAGGGGAATTTGTATGTTGAATGTATTTATGAAAGTGGTGAATGGTATGATGAAAGAAAGAATTGAAAAATTCATGAATGAAAGTAATTTGCTGCCAGAAACCACCTTTGGGTTCCGTCGAAACCACCCTTCCATATAATGTGTGGAAAAGTTTGTGTGGGAAGTACGAAAGGATAATAAGAAAATTGTGGCGGCATTTTTGGACATTAAAAGGGCGTATGACTTTGTAGTTCCAGGGAAACTGTATCAAGTTCTTGTTAACTTGGGTTTTGCTAGGAAAATTTGTGAATGGGTATATGATTTTATGAATGAACGGAAATAAGTTGTGTGTGGAAGGGATTACAGATTGGAGGGAGAGGTGGATATTGGACTTCCACAAGGAAGTAAAATTTCACCAACTCTATTCAATCTGTATACGAGTTCGATTCATGGACTAAACTCAGAAGACTAAGTCGTTCTGCAATTTGCAAATGACTTTGTTATAATGGGTAAAGGTTCAAACATTGAAACAGCATGTGATCGAGCTGAAGAATGTGTGGATCAGGTAATCAACTGTTTGACTGATTTAAATTTACGTGTGAATACGAGAAAATGTTGTTGTATGGCTTTTCGAACGCGACAAAGAATTGATGTGCAAGTATAAAGTGAAAGTATTGAATATGTGACTTTAACTAGGTATTTGGGAATCTGGATCGATCAATGTTTAAGTTTTAAAGCACACATGGAGAAATTAACTAATAATTGTAAGAGTAGGTTAAATGTTATCAAAAGGGTGAGTAAACCGAAATGGGGTGCTCATCCTGGGGTGACTGACATGCTACGGAAGGCACTAGTGTCCTCCAAAATTGCGTATGGAATGAGCGTGTATGGTGATGGTTCTAAAGTTGGGTTTAACGCGTTAATGAAAATTGAGAATGCATGTGCTAGAGTTGTATTGGGAGCGATCAATTCAACCCCAATACACACTCTATGGTCTGAAATGAGTGATACACCTCTAAATTATAAGAGAGAGTGGATCACTGTGCGTGAAACTGTACGAATGATTATGAAAGATAACGCGTTAGTAAATGAAATGATAAACCGATTGCAGGCAGGAACAGATTTTAGGAAAACTCAAAGAACCCGCTTGATTTTGGAGAATATGAACATATTCGACAAGATTCAAAAAGTGGTACCAACTGTTCCTCCTGCAAATCTGGTGATATGTTTGAATTTTGGAGGAACAACCAAAGCTTTGATGAATGAGATATCAGTTAAGAGAGAATTTCGCAAGATGCAAATGAAATATTTTGCTCATTTGACTGTGTATACAGATGCTAGTGTGAATGATGATCATGTGGGTGTTGGAATTTACATTCCAGCACAAAAAAAAGAGAAAATGTTAAGAGTAAATGATGGCATCTGTATAATGAATGCTGAATTGATAGGGATTATGGAAGGAATCAAGTTGGCAATGAGTGACGGGAGAAGGAGGGTTCTTTTACTATCCGACTCTCTGAGTGGCTTAGATTTAATAAGTAAGGGAGGGGGTACTCAGGGCAATGTTAATGTGAATAAGTTGTTGGAGTACCTTCAATCTTCTTGAAGTGAAGTTGTTCTTCAATGGATACCTTCACATTTACAGATTGAAGGTAATGAAAGAGCTGATATGCTTGCAAAAAAGGGTTGCTTGATTGAGGATGTAAATGTATATGAATTTATGGATGCTAGAGATGTACTTCGTATGTTTCAGGTGAATCTGTGGAGAAAATGGGAGAGTGAATTTGTGCGAAAAAGTCAAATAAAAGGCAAGAAGTACTTTGAATGGTGTAGTGTCCCTTTAAAAAAACCTTTCTTTAAGGAAATCAAAGGAGACACTACAATGATTCGAACAATGGAGCGTGTGAGATTGAATCATGGAAATTGGAAGGAATGTCTGTATAAACGTCATTTGAGTGAAGAAAATATGTGTGATTCTTGTATGGTTGTAGAGGACATTGAACATTTACTTTTAAAGTGCACCAAATATAGTCAAAATAGAGCAAATTTCGATGTCCTCATAAGTGCAAGGAGTGTAAATGAAATATTTAGAAGGGGTATAAATGGATATAAAGCTATGTATGAATTTTTTAAAATGAATAATATTGAAGTATGAAAGCGGATCGATGCGTGAACGATGAATAACTGAAACTTAAATAAAACATTGTATTATTGTATAATTTTAAATTAATTATTTTACAAATAATTGTAAACACATTAATTAAAATGAAAATTGTAAAGAAACCGGGCCAAATGGCTCCTATTATTTGGAGCTAGAGCTGTTAAATAAAGATAAAAAAAAAAAAAAAAAAATAAGATGTTTCGTTCAAAATAAGGGTAAAAACGACCAGTTTTGTGTCAACTGAGGTAGAAAAAGTAAATTTTATCACCACAACTCAATTTTTTCATCTTTTTACTGTTCAAATTGTCGGTTAAGTGGAGAATTTTACCCCAAATGATAAAAAATTGCACTTAAAAATTAGAAATTTCGTTCAAAATAACGGTTTAAACGACAAGTTTTGTGTCAACTTGTCTATTTACCATTATTTCGATTAACATATTAAATTTAAAGGTACAATTTTATGTCGTTTTAGGTAAAATTCTTCATTTGGCCATTATTTTGTTTATATTTTGGTACCTGTCGTTCAAATAAACGTTCAAATGGACAAAAAATGAGCAAAAACACAAAAAAATATTAATAAGCAAAAATTACTACTAAAGCGTATGTTTTGTCACCACAACTCAAATTTTTGATTTTAAAATTGTTTAAAATGTGTATAAAATGCACAATTTAACCCTACGCAATATAAAAAATGCACGTAAAAATTTTAAATTTGGTTCGAAATACCGGTAAATAGACAAGTTTACAATAAACTTGTCTGTTTTACCGTTATTCTGAACATATAATTAAATTTTCACGTGCATTTTTATGTTGCGCGGGGTTAAATGATCCATTTTACCCAAATTTTGGAAAATGGAAACAAAAAAGTTGAGTTGTGGTTATTATACACACGTTTTGGTAGTAATAATTGCTAATTTATATTTTTTTTGTTTTTTAATTCATTATAAGTCCATTTGAACGTCAATTTGAACAATTAATACCAAAACTCTACCAATGTGTCATTTATCACCACAACTCGATTGTTTCATACTAAAGTTGTTAAATATGTCGGTTAAATAAAGAACTACAGCCCAAGTGACATTTAATTGCTCTTAAAAATTAAATATTTGGTTCAAAATAACACAAAAAAAATATTAATAAGCAAAATTTACCATCAAAGCGTGTGATTTGTCACCGCGATTCAATTTTTTGATATTTAAATTGTTCAAATGAGGGTTAAATGCACAATTTAACCCCACGCAATATAAAAATGCATTTAAAAATTTAAAGTTTTGTTCGAAACTACGGTTTATAGACAAGTTTTAACAGAACTTGTCTATTATACCGTTATTTTGAACAAAATATTAAATTGTTACGTGCGTTTTTATGTTGTGTGGAGTTAACTGGTCCATTTTACCCAAATTTTGAACAATTGGAATATACTTAATAGATTTGTGGTGATAAAACACACGCGTTGGTAGTAATTTTTGCTAGTTTATATTTTGTTTGTATTTGTTTTCATTATTAGTCCATTTGAACGTCATTTTGAACAAATAATACCAAAATTTTACCAAAGTTAATTTTATCACCACAAGTCAATTGTTTCATATTTAAATTGTTCAAAATGTCGGTTTGATGGAGAATTACACCCCACATTCCAATTAATTGCACTTAAAAATTAAATATTTGGTTCAAAATGACGATTTAAACGACCAATTTTGTGTCATTTTGTCTATTTACCGTTATTTCGATTAGAATATTTAATTTTTAGGTGCAATTTTATGTCATTTCGGGTCAACTTATCCATTGACCCTAAAACACCCTTACGGGTATATTTAATAAATTTAATTTACGATCTATTTGTTTTTATATTATTTTTTTTTATTTTTAATTGTTTTATTGAATCACAATAAGTTATTGGTATTCTTAAAATGTCTTATTTTATTCACAAGATAGTTTATTATTTTGTTCACAGATTTATATTTTAATCATACACATGTATTAATTTTACAGTAACAAATAATATGCGTCACAGACACCATGCACTTTCGTTGTCATCGAAATCCAAAAATGTAAAAGCCGAAAATAATTGGTTCGTCACTCTACCAAGAGGGAGGACACGCGCGCCACGATCGAGAAATACAAACACCAGAAATACTAACCCAAACGTATTAAGTGAAGTTGTAAAACAGAATGGAAGTACATTATACTTTGAATAGGTGTCGGCATGATAATATTGCTATTCAAAATTAGTAACACTGTACTAAATATGCTATCGAAACGAGTATTCTTCAGGAATGAAGATGGTGCACTTGTCACTATGAATATTTGTTAACCTCGATTATACGATAGAACGTGACGTTATAAAATTCGGCATTGAAAAAGTTGCATTAATAAATAAGAAGCGGTTTGAAATATTGTTCAACAATTATAATGAACCGCTACAGGACCCCCTTCACAGATAGAGCCCGCGAATATCGAAATGTTATACAGAAAATCGAACTTTATTATGTCGTGTCGTCACTGCTATCTGATCAGCAGGATTTAAAATGCCGTACGCTGGTTACAATCTGTCAATCGTAATGGATTGATTTTTGCCTTTGATTGAAACAATAAATCTCTTGCGTAAACGCTGTATAACTTTAAAAGGTTCGTCGTAAGGAGTTTGCAACCCTGTTTTAACTCTATCAACCCTAACAAAGACATAATCGCAATTAGCGAGCGATTTAGGAACAAAAATATCTGTTTGTTTCGCCTGTCTAGTTGAAGTGGGGATGAGATTTTGCGTTGGTGCGGAGTTGATTGACACCTGTGTCGGTTGGTGGCAAAGACGTAAGAGGATTTTCGACGAAGAACACACCGGGTAACTTAATTGTTTGGCCATAGACCATCTCCGCAGGTGAGCACTTCAGATCTTCTTTAACCGTTGCTCGAATACCAAGTAAAACGAGTGGTAATTCGGAACTCCAATGGATTGTATTGCCTCTGGCCTTAAGAGAAGCTTTAATTTGGCGGTGAAATCGTTCACCCATGCCATTGGCTTGAGGCTGATAAGCTGTTGTCCGTATCCGATGTGAGCCAAGGAGTTTCGTTAACTCACTCAAAAGTTTGGACTCAAACTGCGTTCCTTGATCAGTAGTAATGTCAAGAGGAACGCCAAAACGTGATACATAATTTTGGACAACTGTGTTAACTATCGTTATTGCAGACATATCGTTCATGTAATAAACTTCGGGTCAGCGAGTAAATCTACTACGTCTAAATGGATGTGTTCGAATCGACCAGGTGGGATATCGAACTGTCCATGAGGTGATTTAGTATGCCTCTGGACTTTTGATTTTTGGTAGGCTAAACAGACTCGTGCCCAATGGGTCACGTCCTTGTTAATACTAGGCCAAAAGTAGCGAACAGTAATCAATTTACGAGTAGCACGGATACCAGGATGTGAAATGCCATTTAAAGTATTAAAAATAATTTTGCGTAATGGTTCTGCGATATAACGGGGGTTGTTGCCTGTTGAAGTTTCGCAGTAAATTTCGAAGCCAGGTTATTTAAAAAGCTCTAGTTTCATATTGGAACTAGTAAGACATTCGGAACCAGAAAGTTAATTCTGAAGTTCTAGGTCTACTTTTTGTACTTTAAAAATTGTATCATAGTCGAAGTAAGTCTCAACTTTGGCTGAATTTGTATTGGTCGAGCGGCGAATAACATCCGCGACCATATTATCGGTTATGCGGGAAGAAACCTCCGGAACCGTATCATCGACTATGCGAGAAAAAGCGTCCGCTACTACATTGTCTTTACCGATCACATGTCGAATGTCCGTGGTAAATTGACTAATATAATCCAAATGTCGTGCTTGTCTTGGATTACGTTCAGTTTTAGACTGAATTGCTCTTGTTAAAGGCTTATGGTCGGTGTTAATGGTAAAATCCCGACCCTCGACAAAGTATTTAAAATGTTTAATCGATAGATAAATTGCGAGTAATTCGCGATCGAATGCGGAGTATTAACGTTCGGCATTCGTTTATTTTTTAGAGAAAAATCCCAATGGTTCCCAATTATTATTGTAAAACTGTTGCAGGACGGCGCCAACTGCCGTGCTCGATGCATCAGTAGTCACGCTGAATTTAGCATCGTTCAGCGGATGAACTTATAAAGTTATATAAGCCAGTTCACTTTTAAGCGAAATGAATGCATTCTGACATTCTTCGGGCCAGGAAAAATTCTTTGGCGTCTTGGGCTTCTTTAGTAGAGCTGCCAAGTGTGAGTGAATTGGGGCAAGCAATTCAGCTAATTTTGGTATAAATCGGTGGTAATAATCAACCATCCCAATAAACTGCTGAATGCGCCTTATTGTAGTGGGTGCTGGGAATTCCTGAATGGCATTAATTCGTCCTGGCGAAGGCAGAATACCATTAGGAGTAATCTTGTGGCTGAGGAAATCAAGAGATGTAACTCCAAAAACACATTTTGTGCTATTGATTCGAACATCAAACTCTGCTAATCGTTTAAATAGCGTTTCCAAATGGAGTTTGTGTTGCTCTTCGTTAAGTGAAGCTTCAAGATTATCGTCAATATAGACGAATACGAAGTCCAAATCTCGTACGAATTCGTTAATACAACGCTGAAACTTTTGTGCGGCGTTTCGAAGTCCGAAAGGCATTCGGGTAAATTCGAAAAGACCAAAACGTGTGGTTATGGCCGTCTTATGAACGTCTTCAGTAGCTACGGGAATAAGATGATAAGCTCTTACTAAATCGATTTTGGAGAAAATATTATTTCCATGTAAATTCATGGAAAAGTTTTGAATGTTGGGTATCGGATAGCGGTTTGGAATAGTACCCGTATTCAATCTACGATAATCACCACATGGTCTCCAATCGATATCTTTCTTCTTGCCCATATGAAACGGACAAGAAACTGGAGATGCCGATGGCCGGCAAATCCCTAAATCTACCATATGCTGAAACTCTAATTGGGCAGCTTTATGGCGAATAGGATCTAGTCTTCGCGGTCTTGATACTGGTAAATGCCCTTCAGTAACAATGTGTACCACGGAATGACAAACTGGTGAATTATAATTTTGCTCCGCTGTTAGTGAAGGAAATTTCTTCAAAAGCGTGCCATAGCCATTGTCGATTGCCTTAAAAAATCAGTGTGGGAGTATTAACACGCACCGTAGTGGCATGTATTGACAGCTGAGTCGCTGGATCAATAAGCCGTTTTCGCTTAAGGTCGACTTAAAGGCCAAATTTACTTAAAAAGTCAGCGCCAATAATCGGACGATTCACTGCTGCCAAAACAAATGCATGCGTGAAATTACGTCTTAGTCCGAGATTCACCTGGAGCAATTTAGTTCCATAGGTGTTAATTTTTGTACCATTGGCGGCTGCTAACACTAGATCGTGTGATTTGTAATTTAAAAAAATAGACGTGGAAAAACGTCGGACAGGGAGCACCGAAAGGTCAGCTCCCATGTCTATAAGAAAAGTCAGGAGGTTTATTATGTCATATATAAAGAGGCGACTGTTTTTTTAGGTCGAGAGTGCGGCCGACTCAACCATGTGATCTAGAAGTTTTTTGGATCTTTGGATTTTAAAGTGTCATACTGACAGGGTTTAATACACTTGTGCACTCTGTCTTTGTATTTTTCGTGGTAGAAGCAAATACCACGTTGATTGACGGTATGAGAATTCTGGAATGGTCGAAAACGAGAACGAGACCGCGAGCGAGATCTTGATTTTAATGAAGATCGGGAGAAATGTCTACCTCTTGGTTGTGTTGGTGCACCTAAGTTTAATCGCTCGACAATTTGTTTAAGTCGCGTTAGACGTGAGGCGAATGAACTGGGTGACTGCGTTCTGTGACGGTCGCTATGATTTGGTTCTCGGTTGGATCTACGTGCCTGTCCCGTTACTAAAGAATGATTGGGAGCTTCATAGGCGAGTATGTTTCCCTGCTGCAGCCTGATAGTCTCGTACATCCGATCTGCAATTTCGGCCAGCGTGCTCAACGATGCCGAATAAGGCTGCGCTGCTAGCGAAATTCGTATGAGTTCGTGCATTTTACGCGTCCACAAAGAGCGAATAATGGGGATACCGAAATTGTTCCCAGCGAGGTTCTCGATGTGACGTAGTGCTTCGGACGGTTTTCGGCCACCTATGTCTTGACCACTTAATAAAGCCTCAAGCTGCCGTTCGTCGGATGGTGCGAGTCTGGTCAATAATATTTTCTTAAGGTGTTCGTATTGGTTTTCAGTTGGCGGCTCCCTCAACACGTCCAGTATTGTTGTTTGGAACAATGGTGAAGGGATTGACGAAATGACTTGTAGACATTTTTCTTTAGTCGACGTTGTTTTTTGAAGATCAAAAGTGATTTCTGCCAGAGCAAGCCATCTTTTTACGTCATCCATCCACAGTGGCTGTAATGGCAATGCCTTCGCCGACGATACCTCACCGTATTTTGGTTCGTCTTGTTCCATCGCGACGTCTCGTTCTTTCGTTTCGCTCATTTTATTATGCACTTCACTTAATATTCGACCGTTTAGAGAGTAGAAAAAAAACTATACGGGAAACGAAAAAAAAATATGTATTGGAATGGTTACCTTGTATTGAATCCGGAGGTATTCACAAGGAATTTTTCTCAACGGATTCGGGGCCGGGATGTTCCCCATGTTTAACTCCCGGGTAGACGAGATACCCCCGAAACGGAGGCTATCTGTATCTCGACCTCTACAATTTGGAGGGGCTCGCTAAAATTTTGTGTGGAACTAAAAAGTGTTTGCTATACTCGATGGTTCGGACCGAATGTTTCGGGAGCGTATTTTATCGTCACTTATTTTACGCTTTCTTTATTTCACGAGTGGTTTTAAAAAAAACCTATTCTTTTTTTTTAAAAGTATATGGACGATAATGGCGGGTGGACTTTCGAGAAAAAAATTAAATATCAATTGAGATTGTGTGTGTGTGTGTGAGGCGAAACCAATTTTACAATTTTTTTATATAATCTTTACTAAAAGTATGTGCTTCTACTTTACTTTAAATTTTTTTTTTTTTTTAAAAAAAACAAAATGAATTTATAATTTACTTTATTTTTTTCAATTAGAATTGATTTGTAAGAAAAAAAAAATGGAAGAGGAGAAAAAAAACTTACTACGTTTTTACCATGAACATGCGGTGTGGGTAATTCGCAACACCGTTTCGTTGCTATCACGTTGTCCACCGTATTTGTCCCTCGCTGGCACGTCCGCCCTTGCCACCCTGGCGTAAGGTGGATCGTGCTATTTTCCACTTTGTGTATTCGCCGTCCTTCGGTGCACGGGGGTTATTATCACACGTATTTTCGTTCGCCGTCCCTCGTGACTTTGTTACTGCGGCTAGGGATCCCTCGCTGTACTCGTTCTTACGTTACACGTGGATTTGTCGCACGTGGTTTGCTACTAAATCGTGTGTTTTGTCACCACAACTCAATTTTTTGATATTTAAATTGTTCAAAATGTGAGTAAAATGCATAATTTAAGCCTTCGCAATATAAAAATGCACGTAAAAATTTAAAATTTGGTTCGAAATAACGATAAATAGACAAGTGTACACAAAAATTGTCTGTTTTACCGTTATTTCTAAATAAATATTAAATTTTAACGTGGATTTTCATGTTGCACGGGGTAAAATGGTCCAATATACTCACATTTTGGACAATCGAAATATAAAAAAATTGAGTTATGGTGATAAAACACACGCTTTGGTAGTAATTTTTGCTACTTTATATTTTTTTTGTTTTTATTCATTATTTGTCCATTTGAACGTCATTTTGATTAATTTATTTCAAAATTCTACCAAAGTGTGTTTTATCACCATAACCCAATTGTTTGATATTGAAATTGTTCAAAATGTCGGTTGAATGAAGAATTTTACCCCAAAAGACATTAAATTGCACTTTTAAATTAAATATCTGATACAAAATAACACAAAAAAAATATTAATTATCCAAAATTACTACCAGAGCGTGTTTTTTGTCACCACAATTCAATTTTTTATATATTAATTGTTCGAAATGTGGGTTAAATGCACAATGTTACCCCACGCAATATAAAAATGCATTTAAAAATTTAAAATTTGGTTCGAAATAACGGTAAATAGACAGGTTTAACAAAACTTGTCTATTTTACCGTTATTTCGAACAAAATATTAAATTTTTATGTGCATTCTTATGTTTTGCGGGGTTAAATGGTCCATTTCACCCAATTTTTGAACAATTGGAATATACAAAAATAGATTTGTGGTGAAAAAACACAGGTTTTGGTGCTGCTTTTTGTAAATTTATATTATTTTTGTAATTTTAATCATCATTTGTCCATTTGAACGTCATTTTGAACAAATAATACCAAAATTCAACCAAAGCTAATATTATCACCACAACTCAAATGTTTCATATAAACATTGTTCAAAATGTCAGTTAAACGGAAAATTCCACCCAAACGACATTAAATTGCACTTAAAAATTAAATATTTGGTTCAAAAAAACGGTTTAAACGTCAAGTTGTAAAGAAAGCCTACCGTTTACAGAAAAAAGGTATTAAAGTACATTCTATTAAGTGGGGTACGTTAGGGACTCACGACACAGAGTACGTCGTACCTTTTGTTTGCCGCTTGCTCAGAGGTAAAGGAAGGTGGCGTGAGTTTGTACTCTGGTCACCGCAGAATAATGTCCCTTCATGATAATGGAACGATGATAATTGATTATAATTTCACTCAGGCTCAAGACTACTCTCAATTCGACTTACTTCAATTCAATTCATTCTGCGTGGTATAAGTAAATCACTCATTAAAGAAATGAATAAGAAAAATATTAATATTGGCATAACTATGTTATATAACAAATTTATTATAAAAAAAAAAAATGAATATTTAGAGAACAAATAAAAGATGAATTCAGTAAATTAAATATAATGTTAAATATTTTTTTCCAAAATCTTAGTTACGAATTTAATTATATAGATATATATACCAAAAATCATTTAAATTATTAAGGCTTTGGTTACAAAACCTTTTGCAAACCAAAAAAAAATTAAAGAAAAAAAAATAAATTTACCAGTTATCTCGCTGCGTGTAGGTGACGTAGAAAGTGCTTTCCTCGAAATTGACTAGGCAATGTGATTAAAATATATCTGTCGGAATAAACTCGAAGAAAGTTAATATATATATACCTACATAAAAGAATCAAAAGTAAGTAGTTAGAATATAACAAAAAAAATTGTAACATACTAAATTCATGTACATTTTAGAAAATTAGATAACTTAATCAAAGAAATTTTATAGTAAAAAAAAAATATTAAATTCATAATCAAAAATCATTTAAATATATAGAGAAGGATATATTAGTACAAATAAGAAAAAAGAATTATAGAATAGAAAAGAACTTAACCAAACATTTTCCAACCATCCGCTATAGCTGTTTGAACCCAAACGGCATCTGTTGAAACGCGGACCGTTAATTCGCCATCTTATACTATCAAAATAAAATTCAGCAACCACGCTAGACAACGCAACCTCGCACTTGACCTGGATTATTCTGCAACCACAACAACAAGACGACGAGTTCCGCAATGCGGACACCGCAAATCACCGCTACACAATTTATAGACCCTTCACAGTATAAAGTATGATTTAAAACTAAGGCGACAGACTTTTAATGTTGGCGTCGTTATGACTGTCATCTCCTATCATGTGCGATTTGACCTTGGCTATGTTCCGATTATGATCACCGTAAGCACTTAATACCCGTAACAAAGCTCTGTTGCACAAAAAAAATATCGTTTTTCTTCATAAAACTTTCAGTCTCGTTAGCATGAATAAGGCTTGAGGCACCACACTATAGTTTTTACTTTTTCGTACGTATCACCATAAAACGTCTGTATCTACTTGCCGATTAGATTATCACTTCAGCAATCAACAAATTCATCAATCACCAACAACAAATAACAATTTGGTTATTTTTATCACCGCCGTTGGTATAAAATTCACATTCACTTGCGTTTCACCAAAACACACTTTCTCAAAAAAAGTTATTAATTATATAAAAAATCAAAAATTTGAACTTTTTTGAAATTTGATGTGCATCATTGCACAGATTTTCTTCGACTGACAAGATGATTGTACAGATTGTACAGATTTTCTTCCCAAAAAAAAATTCATCAGTATTCGCAAGCCGATTAAGAAATAATAATTATGATAACCAGTTTTCCCCGCAAAAAAATAAAAAAAAACAAAACATTTGCATTGAATGACACAATGATGCACACGTACCCAAACAATTTATAAATTATTTGATTCATTCGCCAAATGAACCCAATCAAAGGGCATAAAAGAAAAATTTGCATACATCTGGGCGAAATTGAGCAACCGTGATTTAAATTAAGAGGACACAGTATATGGTATAGTTTAATGACTCTAAATAAATTATGGACAGGCGAAAAAAATGGAACGCACGTTACAAAGTTTTGTGTCAACTTGTCTATCTACCGTTATTTCAATTAGAATATTTAAGTTGTAGGTGCAATTGTATGTTATTTCACGTGAAATTCTCCATTCACCCATTATTTTGTTAAAAACAATGGATAATTTAATCCCACGCAATATAAAAATGCAAGTCAAAATTTTAAATTTGGTTCGAATTAACGGTAAATAGACAAGTTTTTACAAAACTTGACTGTTTTACCGTTATTTCGAACAATATATTAAATTTTACGTGCCTTTTTATATTGCGCGGTGTAAATGGTCCTTTTTTCCTACATTTTAGACAATTGAAATATAAAAAATTGAATTGTGGTGATAAAACACTACAATGAATTTTGGAATTAATTGTTCAAAATGTCGTTGAAATGGACAAGTAATGATTAAAAATACCAAAATAATATAAATTTGCAAAAATTACAACTAAAGCGTGTGTTTTATCACCACAACTCAATTTTTTTATGCTAAAATTGTTCAAAATGTGGGTAAAATGCACAGTTTTACCTCACGCAACATAAAAATGCACGTAAAAATTTTAAATTTGGTTCGAAATAACGGTTAATAGACAAGTTTAAACAAAACTTGACTGTTTAATTGTTTTTTCGAACAAAATATTAAATTTTAACGTAATGCACGTACTAACGTTGCGCGGGGTTAAATGGTCAATTTTACCAACATTTTGGACAATTAAAATATAAAAAAGTTGAGTTGTGGTGATAAAACACACGCTTTGGTAGTAATTTTTGCTAATTTATATTTTTTTTTGTGGTTTTATTCCTTATTTGAATAAATTGTGATTTGTCACCACAACTCAATTGTTTCATATTAGCTTTGTTCAAAATGTCGGTTAAACAGAGAATTTAAGCCCGAATGACATTTAATTGCATTGAAAAATTAAATATTTGGTTCAAAATAACACAAAAATATATAAATAAGCAAAAATTGCTACCACAGCGTGTGTTTTGTCACCACAACTCAAATTTTTTCATATTTAAATTGTTCGAAAGGTGAGTAAGATGCACAATTTAACCCCACGCAATATAAAAATGCACGCAAAAATTAAATATTTTGTTCATAATAATGGAAAATAGACAAGTTTAAACAAAACTTGTCTTTTCTCAGCGTTATTTCAAACGTTATATTTAATTTTAATGTGCATTTTTATGTTGAGTGGTGTTATATTGTCCATTTTACCCAAATTTTGAACAATTTGAATATACAAAAATAGATTTGTGGTGACAAACACACGCTTTGTTAAAAATTTTTGCTAATTTATATTATTTTAGTATTATTATTTATTATTTGTCCATTTGAACGTCATTTTTAACAATTTATACCAAAATTCTACCACAGTTTATCTAATTACCACCACTCAATTGTTTCATATTAAAATTGTTCAAAATGTCCGTTAAATGGAGAATTTCACACCAAATAACATTAATTTGCACTTAACAATTAAATATTTCGTTCAAAATAACGATAAAACTACAATATTTAATTTTAAGGTGCAAATTTGTATCATTTGGGGTGAAATTCTCCATTTACCCATTATTTTGCTAAGATTTTGGTACATATCATTCAAAATGACGTTCAAACGGACAAATAATGAACAAAAACACAAAAAAAATATTAATTGGCAAAAATTACTTCTAAAGCGTGTGTTTGGTCAACACAACTCAATTTTTCTATGTTAAAATTGTTCAAAATGTGGGTTAATGGCTTAATTTCACTTCACGCAATTCAAAAATGTACGTAACCATTTTAGATTTTGTTCGGAATAACGTTAGATAGACAAGTTTACACAAAACTTGTCTGTTTTACCGTTTTTACGGACAAAATATTAAATTTTAACGTGCAGTTTTATGTTGGGCGGGATTGAATTGTCCATTTAACCCACATTTTGGACTATATATACTGAATATAATTCATCTTGTAACTTATCTTAAGTAAATTTGTTAGTTTTTGTTGACTTTTACTCACTGGTTAGCTCCAAGTATATTATAAGATTACATTAACCGCCCCAAATCTAAAGGTTTCGTCCTACGAAGCCTTCTAACTGGGTATTTGTTGGTCATAATATAACGTATATCTGCATTTGGATGTTGACCAAGCCGTTGTGCGTGTTTCCTCGCATGTTTCTTGTTTTTTTTTGCTTACGTATTCCATCTTTAGATCCTTATGACGGTTGTCGTTTCTTATAATTCATGGTGCATTCACAATGCTTCGTAGAACTTTATTTTGAAAGGTTTGAATTATTTTAACATTGCTCTTTTTGGTACAACCCCACAGTTCTATACCTTATGTCCATAAAGGTTTCAATATTTGCCGATATAATAGTAGGAAATTATGTACTGTTAGCTCAGATTTTCTCCCTAAGAACCAGTACATTTTTCTGATTTAATGTTTAATTCTCCTTTTTTCTTTTTAACGTGCTCTTTCCACTTCAGCTATGCATCAAGAGTAATGCCTAAGTATTCCGCTGTGTTCGCATGCGGAATTGGATGCGAGTTCAGTAGAACTGGAATACATTTAACTGTTCTGTTAGTAAATTAAACTGCGCCATTTCTTTGTCCATTTACTTATTGCATTAGTAGCATTTTGTAATTTACTAGTTGACTCTCCTATACTGTCTCCTACTGCTAGGATTGCTGTATCATCTGCAAATCATATCATCTGCAAACAATCTGGTAAAATTGCTTTGGCAGGTCTCGATATAGTTTATATTCTAGTCTTAAGCACTTTTATCTGTGTATATTTAATTAATTTTATTTTGTATGTTAAACATTTATTTTTATTTAATTCGTAAATTTTATATTTATTTTATTTTCATTTATAATTTATTTATCATTTAATTTATATTGTATTAGAAATTTGTCTTATATGTTAAAATGTTTTTATTTATTTATTTTATATTTTATATTTATTTTATTTTCACACCACTCCACATAAATAAAGTTGCCCACCAACAAGTGTAAAAAGGTAATGAAAGTAATGGCCGAAAATAATTGGCTTGTCACTCAACCAAGAGGGAGGACACGGGCGCCACGATCGAAAAATACTTACATTAAAATAAGATAATGCAGTTGCTAATTATGTAATGTAAATTAATCTTGTGGTGCATCATACTTTGAATAGATGTCGGACACGTACCACAAAATATCTATTCAAAAGAAGTAACAACTGACTGTACTAAATATGCTATCGAAACGAGAATATTCTACAGGAATAAAGATGGTGCACTTGTCACTGTGAATATTTATTTACCTCGATTATACGATAGAACGTGACGTAATAAAATTCGGCATTGAAAAAGAAGCATTAATAAATAACAAGCGGTTTGAAATATTATTCAACAAATATGTTGAACTGCTACAGGACCCCCTTCGCAGATAGAGCCCACGAATATCGAAATGTTATACAGAAAATCGAACTTTTTTATGTCGTGTCATAGCTGCTATCTGATCAGCAGAATTTAAAATGCCGTACGCTGGTTTCAACCTATCAATCATAATGGATTGATGTTTGCCCTTGATTGAAACAATAAATCTCTTGCGTAAACGCTGTATAACTTTAAAAGGTCCGTCGTAAGGAGTTTGCAACCCTGTTTTAACTTTATCAACTCTAACAAAGACATAGTCGCAATTAGCGAGCGATTTGGGAGCAAAAATATCTGTTTGTTTCGCCTGTCTGGTTGAAGTGGGGATGAGATTTTGCATGGTGGTGCGGAGTTGATTTACAACTGTGTCGGTTGGTGGCAAAGACGGAAGAGGATTTTCGACAAAGAACTCACCGGGTAACTTAATTGTTTGGCCATAGACCATCTCCGCAGGTGAGCACTTCAGATCTTCTTTAACCGTTGCTCGAATACCAAGTAAAACGAGTGGTAATTCGGAACTCCAATGGATTGTATTGCCTCTGGCCTTAAGAGAAGCTTTAAGTTGGCGGTGAAATCGTTCAACCATGCCATTAGCTTGAGGATGATAAGCTGTCGTCCGTATCCGATGTGAGCCAAGGAGTTTCGCTAATTCACTAAAAAGTTTGGACTCAAACTGCGTTCCTTGATCCGTAGTTATGTCAAGAGGAACGTCAAAACGTGATACATAATTTTGGACAAATGTGTTAACTATCGTTATTGCAGACATATCGTTCATACAATAAGCTTCGGGCCAGCGAGTAAATCTATCGACACAGGTTAGTTTATAAAAAAATCCATTGGATGGTGGAAGAGGTCCAACAACTTCTTAATAGATGTGTTCGAATCGACTAGGTGGGATATCGAACTGTCCATGAGGTGATTTAGTATGCCTCTGGACTTGAGAGTTTTGGCAGGGTAAACAGGCTCGTGTCCAATGGGTCACGTCCTTGTTAATACTAGGCCAAAAGTAGCGAACAGTAATCAATTTACGAGTAGCACGGATACCAGCGTGTTAAATGCCGTGTAAAGTATGAAATATTATTTTGCGTAATGGTTCTGCGATAAATGGGCGATTGTTGCCTGTTGAAGTTTCGCAGTAAATTTCGAAGCCAGGTTATTTAAAAAGCTCTAGTTTCATATTGGAACTAGAAAGACATTCGGAACCAGAAAGTAAATTCTGAAGTTCTAGGTCTGCTTTTTGTGCTTTGATAATAGTATCATAGTCGAAGTAAGTCTCGACTTTGGCTGAATTTGTATTGGTCGAGCGGCGAATAACATCCGCGACCAAATTATCGGTTGTACGGGAAAAAATCTCCGGAACCGTATCATCTACTGTGCGGGAAAAAGCATCCGCTACTACATTATCTCGACCGATCACATGCTGAATGTCCGTGGTAAATTGACTAATATAATCCAAATGACGTGCTTGTCTTGGATTACGTTCAGTTTTAGACTGAATTGCTCTTGTTAAAGGACTATGGTCGGTGTAAATAGTGAAATCCCGACCCTCGACAAAGTATTTAAAATGTTTAATCGATAGATAAATTGCGAGTAATTCCCGATCGAATGCGGAATATTAACGTTCGGCATTCGTTAATTTATAGAGAAAAATCCCAATGGTTCCCAATTATTATTATTAAACTGATACAGGACGTAGCCAACTGCCGTGCTCGATGCATCAGTAGTCACGCTGAATTTAGCATCGTTCGGCGGATGAACTAATAAAGTAATAAAAGCCAATTCACTTTTAAGCTAAATGAATGCGTTCTGACATTCTTCGGGCCAGGAAAAATTCTTTGGGCTTCTATAGTAGAGCTGCCAAGTGTGAGTGAATTATGGCAAGCAATTCAGCCTACTTTGGTAGAAATCGGTGGTAATAATTAACCATCCCGATAAACTGCTGAATGCGCCTTATTGTAGTGGGTGCTGGGAATTCCTGAATGGCATTAATTTGTTTTGGCGAAGGCAGAACACCATTAGGAATAATCTTGTGGCTAAGGAAATCAAGAGTTGTAACTCCAAAGACACATTAAGTGCTATTGATTCGAACATCAAACTCTGCTTATCGTTTAAATAGCGTTTCCAAATGGAGTTTGTGTTGCTTCTCGTTAAGTGAAGCTTCAAGAATATCGTCAATATAGACAAACACGAAGTCTAAATCTCGTACGACTTTGGAAAAGACCAAAAGGTGTGGTTATGGCCGTCTTATGAATGTCTTCAGGAGCTCCGGGAATAAGATGATAAGCTCTAACTAAATCGATTTTGGAGAAAATATTATTTCCATGTAAATTCATGGAAAAGTTTTGAATATGGGGTATCGGATAGCGGTCTGGAATAGTAACCGTATTCAATCTATGATAATCACCACATGGTCTCCAATCGTTATATTTCTTCTTGACCATATGAAACGGACAAAAAACTGGAGATGCCGATGGTCGGCAAATCCCTAAGTCTACCATATGCTGAAACTCTAATTTGGCAGCTTTATGTTGAATCGGATCTAGTCTTCGTGGTCTTGATAGTGGTAAATGCCCTTCAGTAACAATATTATGAACCACAGAATGACAAACTGGTGAATTATTATTTGGCTCCACTGTTAGTGAAGGAAATTTCTTCAAAAGCGTGCCATAGTCATGGTCGATTGCGTAAAAAATCGGTGTGGGGGTATTAACACGCACTGTAGTGGCATGTATTGACAGCTGAGTCGCTGGATCAATAAGCCGTTTTCGCTTGAGGTCGACTAAAAGGCCAAATTTACTTAAAAAGTCAGCGCCAATAATCGGACGATTCACTGCTGCCAAAACAAATGCATGCGTGAAATAACGTCTAAGTCCGATATTCACCTGGAGCAATTATGTTCCAAAGGTGTTAATTTTTGTACAATTGGCGGCTGCTTGGCGGATCGTGTGATTTTAAGTTTAAAAAAATAGACGTGGAAAATCGTCGGACAGGGAGCACCGAAAGGTCAGCTCCCGTGTCTATAAGCAAAGTCAGGAGGTTTATTTTGTCATTTATAAAGAGGCGGCTGTTATTTAAGGTCGAGGGTGTGGCCCACTCGACCAGGGGATCTACAAGTTTTTTGGATCACTACCTGTTTGGGGCTTAAAACCACAAGGTTAAATACACCTGTGAGCCCTTTCTTTGTGGTGGAAATGATACCAACAAAGATGGTTCGGATTATGTGAACCGGAATATTGCCATTGATTATTTAAGCGAGTACGAGATCGTGAGCGTGATCGAGAGCGTGAACGTGATCGGGGTATTGGCCGTGCAAATTGTCTGCCGCGTTGGCCTGGCGCACCTGAATTTAATTGCCTGACAATTTGCTTAATTCGTGTCAAGCCGGACGCGAATGAGTCAGATGACGATGTCGATGGTTGCTCGTCCAGGATTGGCCTTGCTCTTCGTGGCTCTCGTACTTGTGAAAATGTTCTTGATGCTGGAGGATTAAAAGGTCTCTCGACGGCGTGTTTATTTGGTTGCTGCAACCTGATGCTTTCATGCATGCGATCCGCGACCTCGGCTAGAGTCGATAAAGGAGCCGAGTCGAGTTGGGCAGCTAACGCAATTCGTATTTATTCGTGTAAGTTTCGGTTCCAAAATGACCTAACAACTGGGACACCTGCCAGACTCTCGATATGTCTGAGGAAAGTATTTTTGACTTGAGGACAAGGTCTTTTGTAGGTCGAAAGTTATTTCCGCTAATGCCAACCATCCTCGTACGTCATCCATCCATAGCGGCTGTAATGGCAATGTCTTTTCCGACGAAACTTCGCTGTATTTTAAGTCTCTCTGGTCCATCTCGACATCTTGTTCCTTAGTTTCACTCATCTTTTACACTACACTAATATTCGACCGTTTATATGCGATTAAAAGAGAGGAGAGAAAAAAAATCGACTTTGCGGAAAAAAATAATAATATTTTGCGACTCTGATAAATTAATTTTCTCGATTTGGAAAAACGTGGCGGTGGAGCGTATTGTACTGTTGCCTTTAGAGAAAAAAAATTATTGCTAACGGTATCGGCGGGTGGACGTACAATTGAGAGAAAAAAAAATAGATACAGAGAGAGTAAAAGATGTGGTTTGTGGAAAAATAAATTTTTTATATATATAAACAAACAAAACTAACAAAATTTTTTATAATGTTACGCGATGTATGCACACGCGTTTTCTCCGTCTCTCTCTCGATGCTTATTCCGTCACCCTCGGTGCACGGGGTTTTGTATTCCCTCGCTGCGCAGGGGTTTGGCACACGCGATACGCCGTTTTCTCTCGTTGCGCGGGGGTTTGCACACGCGATACTCCGTTATCTCTCGTTGCGCGGGGGTTTGCACACGCGATACTCCGTTTCCCTCGTCGCGTGGAGGAATTATACACGCGTATTTGTATTATATGCGTGTTGTGCCCTAAAAAGGGCCGTCGGGGTCACCAATATAACACTTTTATTTGTGTATATCTAATTAATTTTATTTTGTATGTTAAAAATGTTTTATTTAATTTGTAAATTTTATATTTATTTTATTTTCATTTATAATTTATTTTTCATTTAATTTATATTGTATTATAAATTTATCTTTTATGTTAAAATGTTTTTATTTATTTATTTTATATTTTATATTAATTTTATTTTCCACTACACCACTCTACAAAAATATGGTTGTCCACCAACAAGTGTAAAAAGGTAATGAAAGTAATGGCCGAAAATAATTGACTTGTCACTCAACCAAGAGGCATTGAAAAAGTTGTATTAATAAATAAGAAGCGGTTTGAAATATTATTCAACAAATATGTTGAACCGCTACAAGTCCTTGGTGCCATACTTTATCGAAGTCTTGTGCGACATCCAAACAGATAGTTGATCAGATTTTCTTCTTTTCTACTGAGTCTTCAATTTAATCGGTAACCGGTCTATAGTAGAATGTCTCTCTTTAAATCCAAACTGATGTTGTGGAATAAGTTTTCTTTCCTCTATTACTGGTTTTAGCCTTGTTCAGCAATAATTTTTCGAACAACTTCGAAATTATAGGGAAGAAGCGAAATAGGCCTGTACGAGGTTTTAACATTAGGCGGTTTATTCGGTTTTGGAATCATTATCACTTCTGCAACCTTCCATTGGTATGGGACGTATTTTAGTCTGAATGCTGCGTTTATAAGTTGAAGCAGTTTTCGTAAACCCTTTTCGGGAAGTTCTTTTTCTTTTTGACCTGAAATAAGGTCATAACAAGGATAATCTTTTTGAACTCAAGTTGTTAATAATTTTATATTTAAGCTCTTGTAATGTTACTGGTTTGATGATTAGGTTATCCACTTTCTAGCTGGGTTTATATTTTCTTCCGCTGATTGCCTTGGAAGGGGCTGGAATGTGTTTTCGAGGTGGGCTGCAAACAAGACAGCCTTCTCCTTACCACTTCTTGCCCAAGATCCATCGTTCTTTTTGATAGGGGGTATCTGCTTATTTGGTCGTTTAAGTCCTTTCGTTGCTTTCCAAAGTGAATAGTCAGTGTCTTTTTGGCTGGAAAGACCAGTAAGATATTTTTTTATCGAATTGTTTTTAATTTCTTTGATTAACTGTATAGTTTGTGCGAGCTTTCCGCTTTTCACTAACCTAATCTCTCACTTCCAATGAATAGTTGTTTTTCTTTTGCACTTTATATTGACTAATGGGCGTACTCTGCCACGCTGCTTGAAGTTTATTATTATTTAATATTTCTACTTGATCATCGAGTTGTGTCGGAGTTTAAATTGGTACTTGTAAAACCGTACTGTTTTCTACTAGCTTCCGGAAAACATCCCAATTTGTTCTCTTGTTTGTTAGTTTTGGCAAATTCACTTTCTTGATTATGGTTGCACTCATTGTCATAATAACAGGTGTGTGATCTGACCATATTCCTTCACTGTTTTTTATCACAACATAGTTTTCTGATGCTCCTTTTGTTACAAAGAAGTCTATTTAATCTACGATTTTGTTTTTATCTGCAGGCCAGCATGTTGGTTTACCCCCAGAATAAAACTCGCAGTTTAATTCTTTGTCTTGCCGCATACAGATCTTTACCCTTACGTGTTGACAGTCTCGATCCCCAGTACGTATTCTTAGTATTTAAGTCCTCTCCAATTATGAAGATGATTCCAAGCGATTTAAATAACGCGATATAATTTTCTTTAGCCAATTGATATCGCGGTGGGCAGTATATAGATGAAATGCTATAATCCTTTTCATTATTGAGTCGAATTTTAATGGTTGATACTTGCATATTTTCCTTTTCTTTTTTTACTCCTTCGTAGTGTTTGATATTTTCTTCACCGAAAATAGTTGATCCTCCTCTCGCTTTTCCTGATGGGTGGATAGCATGGTAGCAGTGATATCCACGAATTTTTACGTACAATACATTTGTAAAATGGGTTTTCCGATATTAGACATATGTCTATCTTATCCATGTTTAAGACAATTTCTAGCTCCGAAATTTGTGGCAATAGGCCATTTGCCTTCCAGTTTGCAATTCTTATTGTGTTTTACTACTTTTCATACTAGTAAATCATAGAAGTGAACTCATTCACTGCTTCTTATTTATTAAGTCGCTTATGTACGGCTTCTAGGCTTCTTTCTTGTTTTGCAATTCGCATGTTCAAAGCTTCTATACTCCGTAGTATTTTTTCAAGAATTGAGGATTCTTTTTTTTCCTTAATACAAAGTGGCTCTTGTTGCTGGACTATCTGTGAGTATGTCTTTGGTCCACTACTGTACTAGCTTGTGGTTGAGCTTTCATTGAGTTTTTGATGATATTCCGTTAACTGGCATCTCACGGTTTTGCTTAATTTGAAGTTTATTATTTCTCGGTTTTTGCAGTTCATTAGCTATCTCGCATCCTCTTTAATTTGCTGGATGATCTCCTTTACAGTTAACACATTTAGGAGTAGTTGTTTTTCCTAGTAAGGCAGGCTTGCGCTAGAGGTTTTCCAGAACATTTTACACATCTTGGCTCTCGATTAAACTATTTCTTGGTGTGATTAAAACCTTTGCATTTTTTACATTGGGGTATTAATCCAGTGGCCTTGCGTAATGCTTCGCTTCTAACTCTCATATTGAGAATAGCTCTAATGTTAAAGTTGTTTTCTATTTTTTCTTTATTATAAAATAAAAGCATGAATAATGGGAGCACTCTCTTGTTTATGTTTGCGGCGTCTTCTTTTTTCAGCCCCTTACACTTTAAGTCGTCTAATATATCGTCTTTTTTACAAGTAGGATGCAGATCTCTTGCCATCACTTTGATCGGGTGGTAATTTTTGTTTTCATAAGTGTTCTATTCTTACGCTTCCTCAGTGTGCTTCGTAGCTAATGCTCTATATGTGTCAACGTCTGTTGTGTTGATTTTCCATATATTGTTATTTAGTCACACTACCCTGAATTCTTTGTCAGTAATCGATTAAATAAGATCCTGAACAGAGCCATATTCAGTAATTCCCATTATATTGATTGGAGGTGGTTCCTTATCCTTGGGTTTGGCTGACTAAGCCTCTTGTTCCGTTGATATTATATTATAAGATTTTAAAGACTGGTCTGAAGTTTCAATTTCTGGCGAAAATTCAGCTTTTCTTTTTTAAGAGGGTCTATTTCTTTTATTCTTTTTAAGGATCCAGTCTGTTTCCTTGCGTAATTGGTCTTCATAAGTGAAAAATTCTGTGGCTGGCTGGTCCTGTATTTCCTTAACTTGAAATATGACCCCCAAAGCGTGTGTTTTGTCACCACAATTCAATTTTTTTATATTTTAATTGTTTAGAATATGGGTTTAGTGCACAATTTAACCCTACGTAATATAAAAATGCACGTAAAAATTTAAAATTTGTTCGAAATAACGGTACATAGACAAGTTTTAACAAAACTTGTCTATTATACCGTTATTTCGAACCAAATATTCAATTTTTACGTGCATTTCCATGTTGCGCGAGGGTATATTGTCCATTTTACCCACATTTTGGACAATTGAAATATAAAAAAATTGAGTTGTGGTGATAAAACACACGCTTTGGTAGTAGTTTTTACTAATTTATATTTTTTTTGTGTTCTTATTCAATATTTGTCCATTTGAACGTCATTTTGAACAGTGAATACCAAAATTTTACAAAAGTGTGTTTTATCACCACAACTCAATAGTTTCATATTGAAATTGTTCAAAATGACGTCCAAATGGACAATATTACCCCAAATGACATTAAATTGCACTAAAAAATTAAATTCTTGGTTCAAAATAACGGTAAAAACGACAAGTTTTGGGTCAAATGTCTATTAATCGTTATTTTGATTAAAATATTTAACTTTAAGGTGCAATTTTATGTCATTTGGGGTGAAATTCTCCATTTACCCATTATTTCGATAAGATTTTGGTAAATGTCGTTTGAAATGACAATCAAACGGACACATAAAAACAAACACACAAAAAAAATATAAACTAGGAAAATTTACTACTTAAGGATGTGTTTTGTCACCTCAAATCAATTTTTTGATATTTAAATTGTTCAAAATGTGGGTAAATTGCACAATTTATCCCAACGCAAAAAAAATGCACGTTACAATTTAAAATTTGGTCCGAAATTTCGATTAATAGACAAGTTTTAACAAAATTTGTCTATTATACCGTTATTTCGAACAAAATATTAAATTTTTACGTGCGTTTTTATGTTGCGTGGGGTTATATTGTCCATTTTACCCAAATTTTGAACCATTTGAATATACAAAAATTGATTTGTGGTGATAAATACACGCTTAGGTAGTAATTTTTGCTAACTTATATTTTGTTTTTATTTTTGTTCATTATTTGTCCATCTTAACGTCATTTTGAACAATTAATACCAAAATTTAACCTTAATTAATTTTTTCACCATAAATCAATTGTTTCATATTTGAATTTTTCAAAATGTCAGTTAAATGGAGAATTTCACCCCAATTTATTTTCATTCAAAATAACACAAAAAAAATATAAAAAAGCAAAAATTACTACCAAAGCGTGTAATTTGTCACCACAAAACTATTTTGCTATATTCCAATTGTTTAAAATGTGAGTGAAATGCACAATGTTACCCCACGCAATAACAAAATGCACATTAAAATATCAAATTTTGTTTTACCGTTATTAAATCGATAAGGTTACACACAACTTATCTATTACCGATATTTCGAACAAAATAATACATTTTTCGTTCATTTTTATGTTGCGTGGGGTTATATTGTCCATTTTAGCCAAATTTTGAACCATTAGAATATACAAAAATAGATTTGAGGTGATAAAACACACGCTTTGGTAGAAATTTTTGCTTATTTATTAACTTTTTTGTGTTTTGATTCATTGTTTGTCCATTTGAACGTAATTTTGAACAATTAATACCAAAATTCTACCAAAGTTAATTTTATCACCACAACTCAATTGTTACATATTTATATTGTTCAAAATGTCGGTTAAGTGGAGAATTTTACCACAAACGACATTAAATGGCACTTAAATATTAAATAATTGGTTCAAAATAACAATTAAAACGGTAAGTTTTGTGTCACCTTGTCGATTTTCCGCTATTTCAATTAAAATATTTAATCTTATGGTACAATTTTATGTCAATTCGGGTGAAATTCTCCATTTACCCATTATTTTGTAATGATTTTGGTACATGTCGTTCAAATTGACGTTTTTTTTGAAAAAAAAATGAACAAACAAACAAAAAAAATATTAATTAGCCAAAATTACTACTAAAGCTTGTGTTTTGTCACCTCAATTCCATTTTGAAATATTAAAATTGTTCAAAATGTGGAATAAATGCACAATTTAATCCCACGCAACAAAAAAAAGCACGTCAAAATTTTAAATTTGGTTCGAAACAACGGTCAATAGACAAGTTTACACAAAACTTGTCAAAGATACATATATCACTACAACTCAATTGTTTCATATTTAAATTGTTCAAAATGTCGGTTAGATGGAGAATTTAACCCCAAATTTTATTAAATTGCACATTTAAACTAAATAACTAAATATTTGGTTCAAAATAACGGTGAAAAATGACAAGTTTTGTGTCAACTTGTCTATTTACCGTTATTTCGATTAAAATATTGAATTTTTAGGTGCAATTTTATGTAATTTGGGATGAAATTTTCCATTCACCCATTATTTTGTAAAGATGTGGGTACGTTTCGTTAAAAATGACGTTCAAATGGACAAATAATGAACCAAAACACAAAAAAATAGTAATTAGCAAAAATTACTACCAAAACGTGTTTTTTAACACCACAACTCAATATTTCGCTATTTTAAGCTTTTAAAATGTGGGTAAAATGCACAATTTAACCACACGCAATATACAAATGAACGTTTAAATTTAAAATTTGGTTCGAAATAACGGAAAATAGACAAGTTAACACAAAACGTGTCTGTTTGACCGTTATTTCGAACAATATATTAAATTTTAACGTGCGATTCTTTCCTGCGCGGGGTTGAATGGTCAGTTTTACCCACAATTTCGACATTTGAAATATAAAACAATTGAGTTGTGGTGATGCAGTGAATACCAAAATTCAACCAAAGTTAATTTAATCACCACAACTCAATTGTTTGATATTGAAATTGTTCAAAATATCGGTTTAATGGAGAATTTTACCCCAAATGACATTATTGCATTTAAAAATTAAATATTTGGTTCAAGATAACACAAAAAACATATTAATAAGCAAAAAATTCATACCAAAGCGTGTGTTTTGTCACCACAATTATATTTTTTTATATTTAAATTGTTCAAAATGTGGGTTAAATGCACAATTTTACCCCACGCAATATAAAAATGCACGTGAAAATTTAAATTTTGGTTCAAAATAACGGTAAATAGACAAGTTTACACAAAACTGTACAAAATATTAAATTTCGTACAAAATATTAAATTTAAACCTTCATTTTTACGTTGCGCGCGGTAAAATGGTCCATTTTACTCACATTTTGGACAATTGAAATATAAAAAAAAATGAGTGGTGGTGATAAAACACACGCTTTGGTATAAATATTTGCAAATTAAATTTTTTGTTGGTTTTTATTCATTTTTTGTAAATTTGAACGTCATTTTGAACAATTAATACAAAAATTCTACCAAAATGAGATTTATCACCACAACTCAATTGTTTCATATTAAAATAAAAAATATTAATTGTACTTTAAAATTAAATATTTGGTTCAAAATAATAATTAAAACGACAAGTTTTGTGCAAATGTGTTCATCTGGCGTTATTTCGATTTAAATATTTAATTTAAAGGTGCAATTAAATGTCATTTAAGGTAAAACTCTGCATTCACGCATTATTTTGTAAAGAGTTTGGTACATTTCGTTCAGAATGACGTTCAAATGGACAAATAATGAACAAAAACACAAAAAAAATCTAAATAAGCAAAAATTACTACTGAAGCGTGTGTTTTGTCACCGCAAATAAATTTTTTGTTTTTTAAATTGTTCAAAATATTGGTAAAATGCACAATTTAACCCCACGCATTAAAAAAATGTACGTAAAAATTGTAAATTTTGTTCGAAATAACGGTAAATTGACTAGTTTACACAAATACTTGTCTATTTTACCGTTATTGTGAACAAGATATTAAATTTTCACGTGCATTTTTATGTTTTGTGGGGTTATATTGTCCATTTTTTCCAAAATTTTGCAATTGGAATATTCAAAAATAGATTTGTGGTGATAAAACACACGCTTTGATAGTAATTTTTGCTAATTTATATTTTGTTTGTAGTTTTATTCATAATTTGTCCATTTCAACGTCATTGTGAACAAGAAATACCAAAATTTTACCAAAGTTTATTTGATCACCACATCTCAATTCTTTTTTATAAAAACTGTTCAAATTGTATTTCGGGTGAAATTTTCCATTCACCCATAATTTTGTTAAGATTTTGATACATAACATTCTAAATGACGTTCAAATGGACAAATAATGAACAAAAACACAAAACAAACTATAGCTGGCAAAAAATACTTCCAAGGCGCGTGTTTTGTCACCAAAATTCATTATT
This sequence comes from Tipula lateralis, assembly GCA_963932295.1. Lineage (NCBI taxonomy): Eukaryota > Metazoa > Arthropoda > Insecta > Diptera > Tipulidae > Tipula > Tipula lateralis. Next base: position 171,892 of record CAWVQQ010000274.1, read on the forward strand.
TTTATATTTATATAGTTCAAAACGTGGGTTAAATGCAAATTCTTACCCTACGCAATATAAAAATGCACGTAAACATTTAAAATTTTGTTCGAAATAACGGTAAATAGACAAGTTTACACAAAATTTGTCAGTTTTACCGTTATTTCGAACAAACAATTTAATTTGTACGTGCATTTTTATGGTGTTCAGGGTTATGATCCATCTAACCCATATTTTGGACAATTAATTTTTAAAATAAATATGTGGTGATAAAACACACGCTTTGGTAGTAATTTTTGCTAATTTATATTTTTTTGTGTTTTGATTCATTATTTGTTCATTCGAACGTCATTTTGAACAATTAATACCAACATTCTACCAAAGTGTGTTCAATCACTATCACTCAATTGTTTTATATTAAAATTGTTCAAAATGTCGGGTAAATGGAGAATTTCAGCCCAAATGACATTCAATTGCACTTAAAAATTAAATATTTGATTCAAAATAACACAATTAAAAAAAAATAAGCACATATTTCTTCCAAAGCGTGTGTTTTGTCACCACAACTATATTTAAATTGTTAAAAATGTGGTTAAAATGCAAATTTAATACCTAACGCATTATAAAAATACACATTAAATTTAAAATTTTGTTCATAATAAAGGTAAATAGACAAGTTTACACAAAATTTGTCTGTTTAACCGTTATTTCAAACAAAATATTTAATTTAAACGTGCATTTTTATAATGCGCGGGGTTAGATGGTCCATTTTACCCACATTTCGAACAATTGAAATATAAAAAAATTGAGTCATGATTATAAAACACACGCTTTGGTAGTAGTTATTGCTAATTTGTATTTTTTTTTGTGTTTTTATTCATTATTTGTCCATATGAACGTCATTTTGAACAATTAATACCAAAATTCTACCAAAGTGTATTAATCACCACAACTTAATTGTTTCATATTAAAATTGTTCAAAATGTCAGTTTAAAGGAAAATTTCAGCCCAAATGACATGAAATTGCACTTGAAAATTAAATTTTTGGTTCAAAATAACACAAAAAATATTAATAATCAAAAATTAGAAGCAAAACGTGTGGTTTGTCACCACAATTCAATTTTTTTATATTTTAATTGTTCACATGTGGGTTAAATGCACAATTTTTTTCGAAATAACGATTAATTGACAAGTTTTGTCTATTTTACCGTTATTTAGAACAAAATATTTAATTTTTACGTGCATTTTAATGTTGCTTGGGGTTATATTGTCAATTCTACCCAATTATTGAACCATTGGAATATAAAAAAATAGATTTGTGGTGTAAAACACACGCTTTGGTAGTAATTTGTGCTAATTTCTATTTAATTTGTATTTTTATTCATTATTTGTCCATTTGAACGTCATTTTGCACAATTTTTGGAGTTGATGCACATACAATACAGGTGACCTAAATACTTTTCACCATTGTTGTTAATATCCATTCAAGTTTATCATAATTTGATAATTGCATATGTATAATTACAAGAACTTTATAAGTTTGATAATTTAATACAATTTATTATATAATTTTAATATATTTTAAAATAAAATAATTAATTTTATAATTTTATTGTATTTATTTTTTTAAGAAAAACTTTTTGCCTGTCAGTCCTCACGAGTTTTTATTGTATGTCTCAAAAAACAAAACTTTTCTTTTTAACATCTTTTATTTTTTAGAGCTACTACAAGATTAAAAAAATAAGTGCACTTCCGGAATTTCCACTGAGTTTCATGATTTTAAATAAATTGAAACAACACAGTGGAAATTATAATTTTTTAACAGAAAACAATTTATTAAACGAAAACGAGATGGATCACCACAAATACTCCCTCCTCAGAGAATTTGGAAAAATTCGCGAAAATAACTGTTGAAAATAAAAATATAATTCAAATATTTCTGTTATTGAAACTGGATAAATAACGCGAAGGAATTTTGACATAACGACCTAACCTTGTGGTTGATGAAGAAGGCAAATCAAATGGTACATTAAATTTGAGTTTTTTAGCCAAAGGTACATTGTCCATTAATTTGAAATTTTGATTTGCCGATTTGTTTGTAAATTTCGAATTTTGATTTGTTGTTTCAATCGATTTCTTCTTTAAAGGCGAGGTGAGTATAGCTGGAATCGGATCTTTATCGACCTCACTTTCTATAAAACATGGTTTTAGCGTTTCGATTGAAACAACAATTGACTTCCCGTTAACTTTAACTATAAAAAATTTTTCCGAACGTTTAAGTACCAAATTAGGACCAGTGTAAGGTTTTTGAAGAGATCTTCGCAGAGAATCCGTACGAAGAAAAACATAATCACAACTCGAAAGCTCCTTAGAAATGAAAATTTTGACATTGGAATGTCTGGAAGCTGGTGTTGGCCTAATTGCATCAAAATGTTTTTTTTTAAATTAAGTACAAATTCAGATTCAGGAATTGTTTAATCTGTTGATGAATTAAGAAGCTGTTCAGGCACTCGCAATGGACATCAAATCACTACTTCAACTGGAGTTGTTTTTAACTCGTCGCTGAACGTAGATCTTAATCCTAAACAGAATAGTTGGAAGAACCGTCGTCCAATCAAAACGTTCATGGCACATGATAGCAGATTTTAACGAAAGCAACAGTAGACGCAGCAATAGCCGGCACTGGAATTGCCTCAGCCCATCTCGTGTAACGATCTATCAATGGCACGCAGTATCGCTGATTTTCAGAAACCGGAAGTGAACCAATGATGTCTAGATGTATTTCTGCAAAGCGTTGCGAAGTTATTTGAAAGAGCCGAGATAAGAAATGGTGTGCCTTGAAATTTTCGACTTCTGGCATGCTATACAATTTTTAGCCATTGTTTTTGAATCTTTAGAGATAGATGGCCAGATGACATGTTTTGTTTATAATTTAACTGATGCCTTGATTCCTGGATGAGATAAATTGTGAAAGGCTTCAAAATCCGAAATTCAGTTGGAATAAAAGGTCGTGTTATAGCAGTCGAAGTAAAGCAATAAATAGTTTTATTAGGATGGAAATTAAATGGAACTTGCTTGAATTTTAATGATGAATTGTCACGAAGAAGTTCTTGAAGCTCTGCATCATTGATTAGTGCATCTGCTATTTGCGCATAATCTATACTTTCAGGAATAGAAATTAGATCTTTGCGTGACAAGGTGTCTTCAACAACATTATTAATGCCCGAGATATGTTAGATGTCGGTAGTGAATTGACCGATAAAATCCAAATGACGAATTTGACGAGGAGATGCTTTTTCTGGATTGTGTGAACTACCTGCCTTCTAAAAGATATTTAAAGTGCTTAATACCAGAGTAAGCTGCAAGCAACTCTCTGTCATAAGCACTATATCTTTTTTGCGTCTCATTGAGACGTACAGAAAATAAACTTAGTGGCTGCCATGCATCAGTAATATACTGCTGCACCACTGCTCCCATCGCCGCATCCGAAGCATCTACCATAATTGCTAGTCGCGCAGTGGACCACGGATGTGCCAAAATAGTTGCTCGACACAACCTCTCCTAACAATTCTTAAAGGCTTGAATAGATTCCGCTGACCAATTAATAAGAGTCTTACTGTTTTTCCTGTAACCTTTCAAAAAATCATTCAGTAAGATTTGATCTGATGCGGTATAAGGGATGAAAGGCCTATAAAAATTAATCATACCCAGAAATCGTTTGAGATGATTAACTGTTTGAGGACGTTCAAAAATTTTTATAGCTTCAATTCTAGTGGAATCAGGCAAAATGCCATTTGCATTAACTGTACGTCCAAGAAATTTAATTTCGTGTGAAGCGAATAAATATTAATCTGGATTAATGATTTAACCATGATCTGATAATTTTCGAAAAACAGTCTCTAGAAGTTCTAAATGTTTTTCGTGGGATTAAGACGCAATTAATATATCGTCATAGTAAACGAAAGTAAAATTTAGGCCTGATAAAACGGAATGCATAAATCTCTGAAAAGTTTGTGCGGCGTTCCGAAATCCAAAAGTCATCTTAGTAAATTCGAATAATCGAAAGGGTGTTGAAATAGCGGTTTTTAGAATATCAGATTGTTCAATCGGTATTTGATGATAAACCTGGACTAAATCCAATGTTGTAAATACATTGCAACCTTCAAGCTGTTTTGAAAAGTCTTGAAGACGTGGAATTGGATAACGATCAGGAATAGTAACTCGGTTGAGGCTGCGGTAATCTCCACATGGTCTCCAATCACCGTTCTGTTTCATAACAAGGTGCAATGGACTGGTACATGGACTGTTACTTGATCGACAAATACCAAGTGACATCATGTTCTCGAATTCAGTCCTCGCGATCTTAAGTTTATCGGGTGCCAAACGCCTAGTTTTACAAGCCACTGGTAGCTCCATTGACTCCAACCGATGTGTAATGTTTGTTTTACTGGTTTCAAACACAACGATTAACTTAACAAGTTATCGTATTTATTGCTGTGGTGTTGATCAGAAGACTGCGTTGTTCAATCACGTCGGGTGTTTACCAAGTTTGGAGGTGGTGCACATACAATACAGGTGGGTTAAATACTTTTCACCATTGTAGTTAATATCCAATCACGTCGTGTATTCACCAAGTTTGGAGGTGGTGCACATACAATACAGGTGGGTATAATACTCTTCACCAATGTAGTTAATATCCATTTTAATATAACATAATTTGATAATTACATATGCATAATTACAAGAACTTAATAAGTTTGATAATTTAATACAATTTATTATATAATTTTAATATATTTAATAATTAAATACAATTAATTATATAATTTAAATAAATATATTTTTAAGAAAAACTTTTTGCATATCAGTCCTCACGAGTTTTTATTCTATATCTCAAAAACAAAACTTTTCTTTTAAACATATTAAATTTTTGAGAGCTACAACGAAATTAAAAAAATAAGTGCACTTCCAGAATTTCCACCGAGTTTCATGATTTTTAATAAATTGAAACAACACAGTGGAAATTATAATTTAATAACAGAAAAGAATTTATAAAACGAAAACGAGATAGATCACCAAAAATTAATACCAAAATTCTACCAAAGTTAATTTTATTACCACAACTCAATTGTTTCATATTTAAATTGTTCAAAATGTCCGTTAAATGGAGAATTTCACCCCAAATGACATTAAATTGCACTTTTAAATTAAATATTTCGTTCAAAATAACACAAAAACAAATATTCATAACCAAAAATTACTACCAAAGCGTGTGTTTTATTACCACAAATCTATTTTTGTTTATTCCAATTCTTCAAAATGATAGCAGATTTTAACGAAAGCAACAGTAGACGCAGCAATAGCCGGCACTGGAATTGCCTCAGCCCATGTCGTGTAACGATCTATCAATGGCACGCAGTATCGCTGATTTTCAGAAACCGGAAGTGAACCAATGATGTCTAGATGTATTTCTGCAAAGCGTTGCGAAGTTATTTGAAAGAGCCGAGATAAGAAATGGTTTGCCTTGAAATTTTCGACTTCTGGCATGCTATACAATTTTTAGCCATTGTTTTTGAATCTTTAGAGATAGATGGCCAGATGACATGTTTTGTTAATAATTTAACTGATGCCTTGATTCCTGGATGAGATAAATTGTGAAAGGCTTCAAAATCCGAAATTCAGTTGGAATAAAAGGTCGTGTTATAGCAGTCGAAGTAAAGCAATAAATAGTTTTATTAGGATGGAAATTAAATGGAACTTGCTTGAATTTTAATGATGAATTGTCACGAAGAAGTTCTTGAAGCTCTGCATCATTGATTAGTGCATCTGCTATTTGCGCATAATCTATACTTTCAGGAATAGAAATTAGATCTTTGCGTGACAAGGTGTCTTCAACAACATTATTAATGCCCGAGATATGTTAGATGTCGGTAGTGAATTGACCGATAAAATCCAAATGACGAATTTGACGAGGAGATGCTTTTTCTGGATTGTGTGAACTACCTGCCTTCTAAAAGATATTTAAAGTGCTTAATACCAGAGTAAGCTGCAAGCAACTCTCTGTCATAAGCACTATATCTTTTTTGCGTCACATTGAGACGTACAGAAAATAAACTTAGTGGCTGCCATGCATCAGTAATATACTGCTGCACCACTGCTCCCATCGCCGCATCCGAAGCATCTACCATAATTGCTAGTCGCGCAGTGGACGACGGATGTGCCAGAATAGTTGCTCGACACAACCTCTCCTAACAATTCTTAAAGGCTTGAATAGATTCCGCTGACCAATTAATAAGAGTCTTACTGTTTTCCTGTAACCTTTCAAAAAATCATTCAGTAAGATTTGATCTGATGCGGTATAAGGGATGAAACGCCTATAAAAATTAATCATACCCAGAAATCGTTTGAGATGATTAGCTGTTGGAGGACGTTCAAAAATTTTTATAGCTTCAATTCTAGTGGAATCAGGCAAAATGCCATTTGCATTAACTGTACGTCCAAGAAATTTAATTTCGTGTGAAGCGAATAAATATTAATCTGGATTAATGATTTAACCATGATCTGATAATTTTCGAAAAACAGTCTCTAGAAGTTCTAAATGTTTTTCGTGGGATTAAGACGCAATTAATATATCGTCTTAATAAACGAAAGTAAAATTTAGGCCTGATAAAACGGAATGCATAAATCTCTGAAAAGTTTGTGCGGCGTTCCGAAATCCAAAAGTCATCTTAGTAAATTCGAATAATCGAAAGGGTGTTGAAATAGCGGTTTTTAGAATATCAGATTGTTCAATCGGTATTTGATGATAAACCTGGACTAAATCCAATGTTGTAAATACATTGCAACCTTCAAGCTGTTTTGAAAAGTCTTGAAGACGTGGAATTGGATAACGATCAAGAATAGTAACTCGGTTGAGGCTGCGGTAATCTCCACATGGTCTCCAATCACCGTTCTGTTTCATAACAAGGTGCAATGGACTGGAACATGGACTGTTACTTGATCGACAAATACCAAGTGACATCATGTTCTCGAATTCAGTCCTCGCGATCTTAAGTTTATCGGGTGCCAAACGCCTAGTTTTACAAGCCACTGGTAGCTCCATTGACTCCAACCGATGTGTAATGTTTGTTTTACTGGTTTCAAACACAACGATTAACTTAACAAGTTATCGTATTTATTGCTGTGGTGTTGATCAGAAGACTGCGTTGTTCAATCACGTCGGGTGTTTACCAAGTTTGGAGGTGGTGCACATACAATACAGGTGGGTTAAATACTTTTCACCATTGTAGTTAATCACGTCGGGTTTTCACCAAGTTTGGAGGTGGTGCACATACAATACAGGTGGGTATAATACTCTTCACCAATGTAGTTAATATCCATTTTAATATAACATAATTTGATAATTACATATGCATAATTACAAGAACTTAATAAGTTTGATAATTTAATACAATTTATTATATAATTTTAATATATTTAATAATTAAATACAATTAATTATATAATTTAAATAAATATATTTTTAAGAAAAACTTTTTGCATATCAGTCCTCACGAGTTTTTATTCTATATCTCAAAAACAAAACTTTTCTTTTAAACATATTAAATTTTTGAGAGCTACAACGAAATTAAAAAAATAAGTGCACTTCCAGAATTTCCACCGAGTTTCATGATTTTTAATAAATTGAAACAACACAGTGGAAATTATAATTTAATAACAGAAAAGAATTTATAAAACGAAAACGAGATAGATCACCAAAAATTAATACCAAAATTCTACCAAAGTTAATTTTATTACCACAACTCAATTGTTTCATATTTAAATTGTTCAAAATGTCCGTTAAATGGAGAATTTCACCCCAAATGACATTAAATTGCACTTTTAAATTAAATATTTCGTTCAAAATAACACAAAAACAAATATTCATAACCAAAAATTACTACCAAAGCGTGTGTTTTATTACCACAAATCTATTTTTGTTTATTCCAATTCTTCAAAATGAACGTTAAATGGACCATTCGACCCCGCGCAACAGAAAAATGCACTAAAAATTTAATATTTGGTTCGAAATAACGGTAAAATAAACAAGTTTTGTAGCACGGTTAAAGTCTGTCAATGGAAATTTTCGTATGCCGTCCGTTTAGGTCTAAAGTGTAAAGTTTATCTGTACGATCGATAACTAAAACCGGTCCAGTGTATGGTGGTTGTAAGGATTTGCGTACCGCATCCGTTCGTAAAAAACATGCGAGCTAGTCAGAAGATCGTTACTGATGAAAATTTTATCCGAAGTATGTCGAGAAGCTGGTACAGGTCGAATTTCATCAAAGTGTCGTCTTTAATTAGTAATAAAGTCAGATTGTAAAATTTGATCGTTCGTAGCGTCTAAAAATGTTCCAGGAACTCGAGTCGTACATCCGTAAACCAGTTCAGCTGGAGTAGTTTTTAGTTCGTCACTGTAAGTCGTTCGTAATCCTAGTAAGATTGAGGGAAGAACACTAGTCCAATCAGATCGGTTGTAGCACATAATGGCAGATTTGATGACACGATGCCATCTTTCAATCATGCCGTTACATTTAGGATTGTAACAAGTTGTTCTCCTTCGTTCAAAACCGAGTAAGTTAGCCAGTTCGTGAAATAGTTGTGATTCGAATTGCATGCCTTGGTCCGTAACAATGGACTCTGGCACACCAAAGCGAGCTATCCAATGCGAATAGACAGCAAAAGCAACAGTTGCAGCAGTTAAATCAGCCACTGGAATCGCCTCGGGCCAGCGTGTGTATCTATCAATCAATGTAACGCAATACCGCTGATTATCAGAAACAGGTAACGGACCAATGATATCCAGATGAATAATCGAAAAGCGTTGAGAAGTTAATTTGTAAGTACCAAGCGGAGATTTTGTATGACGAGAAACTTTAGCCTTCTGGCAAGCTACACAACTTTGAGCCATCTTCTGCACGTCTTTTTTAATTGATGGCCAGATAACATTCTGAGTCAAAAGTTTAATGGAAGCTTTGACGCCAGGATGAGACAGATTATGAAAAGCCTCGAAAACTTGTTTTCGGAAATTTAAGGGTATGAATGGCCTAGGTGTGTAACAAGAAGCATCGCAATAAATTAATTGTTTTGAATTGAAGGAAACGGAAAATTTCTCAAATTTGATAACAGAGTTACTCCTTAAAAGTTCTTGAAGTTCCTCATCATTGGTTTGAGCATCTGCGATGATAGCATGATCAATGCTTTCAGGGATAGAAATTTGATAAATGCGTGAAAGTGTATCTGCGACTACATTGTCCAGACCAGAAATGTGTTGAATATCGGTCGTGAATTGACCAATGAAATCTAAGTGTCGAAATTGACGAGGAGATGCTTTTTCCAGTTTCTGATTAAAAGCGTAGATAAGTGGTTTATGATCGGTATAGAGCGTAAAAATACGACCTTCAAGAAGATGTCGAAAATGTTTTATACCCGAATAAGCCGCGAGAAGTTCACGATCATAAGCACTATATCTTGTTTGCGTATCTATTGAAATTGTTCAAAATGTCCGTAAATTGGAGAATTTCACCCCAAATGACATTAAATTGCACTTAAAAATTAAATATTTAGTTCAAAATAACACAAAAAATAATAACTAGCAAAAATTACTAATAAATCCGTGTGTTTTGTCACCACAATTCAATTTTATAAATTTAAATTGTTAAAAATGTGGGTTTAATGCACAATTTAACCCCACGCAATATAATATGTACGAAAAAATTTAAAATTTGGTTCTATATAACCGTAAATAGACAAGTTTAAACAAATCTTGTCTATTTTACAGTTATTTCGAACAAAATATTAAATTTAACGTGCATTTTTATGTTGCGTGGGGTTAAATTGTTCATTTTACCCAAATTTTGAACAATTGGAAAATACATAAATAGATAGCGCGGCATTTATATGTTTCGCGGGGTTTACTGGTCCATTTTACCCACATTTTTGACAACTGAAATATGAAAAAATTGAGTTTTGGTGATAAAACACATGGTTTGATAGTAATTTTTGCTAATTTATATTTTTTTTGTGTTTTTATTCATTATTTGTCCATTTGAACGTCATTTTGAACAATAAATACAAAAATTCTACTTAAGTGTGTTTTATAACCATAACTCAATTGTTTTATTTTGAAATTGTTTAAAATGTCGGTTCAATGGAGAATTTGACATTAAATCATTTGGGGTGAAATTCTTGTTAAAAATAAAATATTTGGTTAAAAATAACACAAAAAAATATGAATAAGCAAAAATTACTACCATTGCGTGTGTTTTGTCCCACGCGATATAAAAATGCAAGTAAAAATTTAAAATTTAGTTCGAAATAACTGTTAATAGACAAGTTTAAACAAAACTTGTCTATATTACCGTTCTTTCGAGCAAAATATTAAATTTTTACGTGCATTTATCTGGTGCGCAGGGTTGAATGGTCCATTTTACCCACATTTTGAACAATTGGAATATACAAAAATAGATTTGTGAATATAAAACACACACTTTGGTAGTATTTTTTGCTCATTTTTATTTTTTTCGTATTTTTATTCATTATTTGCCCATTTGAACGTCATTTTGAACAAATTATACCAAAATTCTACCAAAGTTAATTTAATTACCAAAACTCAATTGTTTCATATTTCAATAGTTCAATTTGTCGGTTAAATGTAGAATTTCACCCCAAATGACATTAAATTGCACTTAAAATTTAATTATTTATTTGACTGTCATTTTGAACAATAAATACAAAAATTCTACCAAAGTGTGTTATATCACCACAACTCAATTGTTTTATATTTAAATTGTTCAAAATGTCAGTTAAATGGAGAATTTTACCCCAAATGACATGAAGTTGCACTTTAAAGTTAAATATTTGGTTCAAAATAAGATAAAAAAAAATTATTTAGCAAAAATCACTACCAAAACGTGTGTTTTGTCACCACAGTTCAATTTTTTTGTATTTAAATTGTTTAAGATGTGAGTTAAATGCACAATTTAACCCCACGCAATATAAAAATATACGTCAAAATTTGAAATTTGGTTCTAAATAACGGTAAATGGGCAAGTAAACACAAAACTTATCTATTTTACCATTATTTCGAACCAAATATTAAATTTAAAGGTGCAATTTTATGTTGCGTGGGGTTATATTGTCCATTTTACCCACATTTTGAGCAATTGTTATATACAAAAATAGATTTGTGGTGATAAAACACACGCTTTGATAGTAATTTTTACTAATTTTTAATTTTGTTTGTAATTTTATTTATTATTTGTCCACATGAACGTCATTTTGAACAATTAATACCAAAGTTCTACCAAAGTTAATTTTATCAACACAACTCAATTGTTGCATATTTAAATTGTTCAAAATGTCGGTAAAATGAGGAGATTCACCCCAAATGACATTTAATTGCACTTTAAAAATAAATATTTTGTTCAAAATAATGGTTTAAGCGACTAGTTTTGTGTCAACTTGTCTATTTACTGTTATTTCGATTAAAATATTTAATTTTTAAGTGAAATTTTAGGTCATTTGTGGTATACATCTCAATTTACCCAATATTTTGCTTAGAAGGAGGTACATGTCATTCAAAATGACGTTCAAATGGACGAATAATGAACAAAAACACAAAAACAATACTAATTAGCAACATTTTCTACTAAAGCGTGTGTTTTGTCACCACAACTCAATTTTTTTTTATTTTAATTGTTCAAAATGTTGGAAAAATGCACAATCTAACCACACGCTATATAAAAATGCACGTATCAATTTTAAATTTGGTTCAAAATAACGGTAATAAGACAAGTTAACACAAAACTTGTCTGTTTTACCGTTATTTCGAACAAAATATAAAATTTTTACGTGCATTTTTATGTTGCGTGGATAAAAATGGTCCATTTAACCCAGATTTTGGCCATTTTACATATTAAAAAAAATGAGTTGTGGTGATAAAACAGTCGCTTTGGTAGTAATTTTTGGTAATGAATATTTTTTTTTGAGTTTTTATTCATTTATTGTCCATTTGAACGTCATTTTGAACCATCAATACCAAAATTCTACCAAAGTTTGATTTATCACCACAACTCAATTGTTTCATATTGAAATTGTTCAAACTGTCGGGTTAATGTAGAATTTAAGCCCAAATGACATTAAATAGCACTTAATTTTATTTAATTTTTAAATATTTGGTTCAAAATAACACAACACAAAATTATTATAAGCAAAAATAACTACCCAAGCGTAAGTTTTGTCACCATAATTCAATTTTTTGAGATTTAAATTCTTCAAATGTAAGTTAAATGCACAATTTTGTTCGAAATCACAATAAATAGACAAGTTTAAACAAATTTTGCCTATTTTACCATTATTAAGAACAAACATTATTATTATTAAATTTTTACGTGCGTCTTTCTGTTGCGTGGTGTTATATTGTCCATTTCACTCAAAGTTTGAACCATTGAAATATACAAAAATAGATTTGTGTTGATAAAACACACGCTTTCGTAGTAATTTTTGCTAATTTTTATTTTGTTTATGTGTTTATTCATTATTTGTCCATTTGAACGTCATTTTGAACAATTAATACCAAAATTCTACCAAAGTTTATTATACCACCACAACTCAATTGTTTCATATTTAAATTGTTCAAAATGTCGGTTAAATGGAGAATTTTACCACAAGTGACAATAAATTGCACTTTAAAATTAAATATTTGGTTCAAAATAACGGTTTGAACGACATATTTTGTGTCAACTTGTCTATTTACCGTTATTTCGATTGAAATATTTAATTTTTTAGTGCAATTCTATGTCGTTTGGGGTGAAATTCTCATACTCATTATTTCGTTAAGATTTTGGTACATATCATTCACAATGACGTTCAAATGGGCAAATAATGAGCAAAAACACAAAAACAATATTCCTAAGCAAAAGTTTTACTTAACCATAAGTTTTGTCACCACAACTCAATTTTTTGATTTTTAAATTGTTCAAAATGTGGGTAAAATGCACAATTTTACCTCACGCAATATAAAAATGCACGAAAAAAAAAATTTGGTTTTAAATAACGGTAAAAAGACGAGATAACACAAAAAATGTCTATTTAATCGTTATTTCGAACAAAATTTTTAATTTTAACGTGCATTTTTATGTTGCGTGGGATTATATTTTCCATTTTACCCTAATTTTTAACTATTGGAATATACAAAAATAGATTTTTGGTGATAAAACACACGCTTTGGTAGTAATTTTTGCTAATTTATATTTTGTTTGTATTTTTATGCATTATTTGTCCATTTGAACGTCATTTTGAACAATTAATACCAAAGTTCTACCAATGTTAATTTTATCACCACAACTCAATTGTTTTATATTTAAATGGTCCATAATGTCGGTGAAAGAAAGAATTTCACGAATTTCACCCTAAATGACAATAAATTGCACTTAAAAACTAAATATTTGGTTCAAAATAACAGTTAAAACGACAAGTTTTGTGTAAACTTGTATATTTAACAATATTTTGATTAAAATATTTAATTTTTTATGTCATTTGTGGTGAAATTCTTCATTTACCCATTATTTTGTTAAAATGACGTTCAAATGGACAAATAATGAACAAAAACACACAAAAAATAATAATTATCAAAAAATACTACTAAAAAGTGTGTTTTGTCACCACAATTAATTTTTTTTATATTGAAATGGTTCAAAATGTGGGAAAAATGCGCAATTTAACCCCACGCCATTGAAAATGCACGTAAGAATTTAAAATTTCTTTCGAAATAACGGTTAATAGACAAGTTTACACAAAAGTTGTCTATTAAACCGTTATTTCGAACCAAATATTAAACTTTTACTTGCATTTTTGTGTGGCGCGGGGTTGAATATTTCATTTGATTCACATTTTGAATCATTCATATATAAAAAAATTGAAATGTGATAAAACATGCTTTGGTAGTAATTTTTGCTAATTTATATTTTTTTGTGTTTTGATTCATTATTTTACATATTAAAAAAATGAGTTGTGGTGATAAAACAGTCGCTTTGGTAGTAATTTTTGGTAATGAATATTTTTTTTTGAGTTTTTATTCATTTATTGTCCATTTGAACGTCATTTTGAACCATCAATACCAAAATTCTACCAAAGTTTGATTTATCACCACAACTCAATTGTTTCATATTGAAATTGTTCAAACTGTCGGGTTAATGTAGAATTTAAGCCCAAATGACATTAAATAGCACTTAATTTTATTTAATTTTTAAATATTTGGTTCAAAATAACACAACACAAAATTATTATAAGCAAAAATAACTACCCAAGCGTAAGTTTTGTCACCATAATTCAATTTTTTGAGATTTAAATTCTTCAAATGTAAGTTAAATGCACAATTTTGTTCGAAATCACAATAAATAGACAAGTTTAAACAAATTTTGCCTATTTTACCATTATTAAGAACAAACATTATTATTATTAAATTTTTACGTGCGTCTTTCTGTTGCGTGGTGTTATATTGTCCATTTCACTCAAAGTTTGAACCATTGAAATATACAAAAATAGATTTGTGTTGATAAAACACACGCTTTCGTAGTAATTTTTGCTAATTTTTATTTTGTTTATGTGTTTATTCATTATTTGTCCATTTGAACGTCATTTTGAACAATTAATACCAAAATTCTACCAAAGTTTATTATACCACCACAACTCAATTGTTTCATATTTAAATTGTTCAAAATGTCGGTTAAATGGAGAATTTTACCACAAGTGACAATAAATTGCACTTTAAAATTAAATATTTGGTTCAAAATAACGGTTTTGAACGACATATTTTGTGTCAACTTGTCTATTTACCGTTATTTCGATTGAAATATTTAATTTTTTAGTGCAATTCTATGTCGTTTGGGGTGAAATTCTCATACTCATTATTTCGTTAAGATTTTGGTACATATCATTCACAATGACGTTCAAATGGGCAAATAATGAGCAAAAACACAAAAACAATATTCATAAGCAAAAGTTTTACTTAACCATAAGTTTTGTCACCACAACTCAATTTTTTGATTTTTAAATTGTTCAAAATGTGGGTAAAATGCACAATTTTACCTCACGCAATATAAAAATGCACGAAAAAAAAAATTTGGTTTTAAATAACGGTAAAAAGACGAGATAACACAAAAAATGTCTATTTAATCGTTATTTCGAACAAAATTTTTAATTTTAACGTGCATTTTTATGTTGCGTGGGATTATATTTTCCATTTTACCCTAATTTTTAACTATTGGAATATACAAAAATAGATTTTTGGTGATAAAACACACGCTTTGGTAGTAATTTTTGCTAATTTATATTTTGTTTGTATTTTTATGCATTATTTGTCCATTTGAACGTCATTTTGAACAATTAATACCAAAGTTCTACCAATGTTAATTTTATCACCACAACTCAATTGTTTTATATTTAAATGGTCCATAATGTCGGTGAAAGAAAGAATTTCACGAATTTCACCCTAAATGACAATAAATTGCACTTAAAAACTAAATATTTGGTTCAAAATAACAGTTAAAACGACAAGTTTTGTGTAAACTTGTATATTTAACAATATTTTGATTAAAATATTTAATTTTTTATGTCATTTGTGGTGAAATTCTTCATTTACCCATTATTTTGTTAAAATGACGTTCAAATGGACAAATAATGAACAAAAACACACAAAAAATAATAATTATCAAAAAATACTACTAAAAAGTGTGTTTTGTCAGCACAATTAATTTTTTTTATATTGAAATGGTTCAAAATGTGGGAAAAATGCGCAATTTAACCCCACGCCATTGAAAATGCACGTAAGAATTTAAAATTTCTTTCGAAATAACGGTTAATAGACAAGTTTACACAAAAGTTGTCTATTAAACCGTTATTTCGAACCAAATATTAAACTTTTACTTGCATTTTTGTGTGGCGCGGGGTTGAATATTTCATTTGATTCACATTTTGAATCATTCATATATAAAAAAATTGAAATGTGATAAAACATGCTTTGGTAGTAATTTTTGCTAATTTATATTTTTTTGTGTTTTGATTCATTATTTGTCCATTTCAAAGTCATTCTCAACAATTAATACCAAAATTCAACCAAAATGTGATTAATTATCACAACTCAATTGTTTCATATTTTAATTGTTCGAAATTTCGGTAAAATAGAGAATTTCACCCCATATGACATAAATTTGCACTTAAAAATTATATATTTGGTTCAAAATAACCTCATTAAATATTAATAAGCAAAAATTACTACCAAAGCGTATGTTTTGTCACCACAATCCAATTTCTTTATATTGAAATTGTTCAAAATTTGGGTAATATGCACAATTTAACCCCACGAAATATAAAAATGCACGTAAAAATTTAAAATTTGGTTCGAAAGAACGGTAAATAGACAAGTTAAAACAAAACTTGTCTATAATACTGTTAATTCGAACAAAATATTAAATTTTGACGAGCATTTAAATGTAACGTGGGGTTTTTATGTCCATTTTACCCACATTTTGCATAATTGGAATATACATAAATAGATTTGTGGTGATCAAACACACGCTTTGGTAGTATTTTTTGCTAATTTAAATTTTTTTTTATGTTTTAAATCATTATTTGTCCATTTCAAAGTCATTTTGAACAATTTATACCAAAATCCTACCAAAATATGACTTATTATCACAACTTATTTGTGTCATAATAAAATTGTTCAAAATAACGGTGAAATGGAGTATTTCACCCCAAATGACATGAAATTGCACTTAAAAATAAAATATTTGGTTCAAAATAACCCCAAAAAATATAATTAAGCAAAAATTTCTACCAAACCGTTTGTTTTGTTACCACAATTTAATTTCTTTATATTAAAATTGTTCAAAATGTGGGTAATATGCACAATTTAACCCCACGCAATATGAAATGCACGTTAAAATTTAAACAAAATAACGGTTTATAGACCAGTTTTAACAAAACTGGTCTATTTTACCGTTATTTTAGACCGATCATTAAAATTAAACGTACATTTTTATGTTGCGCGGGGTTGAATTGTCCATTTTACCCAAATTTTGAACAATAAGAATATACATAAATAGATTTGTGGTGATTAAACTCATGCTTTGATAGAAATTTTTGCTAATTTATATTATTCTTGTATTTTAATTCATTATTTGATAAAATAAGGTTATAAAATTACCTATGGTAGAATTTGGGTATAAATTGTTTATAATGACGTGCAAATGATGAACGTAATTTTAACAATTAATACCAAAATTCTATTTAAGTTAATTTTATCACCACAACTAATTGGTTTCATATTTAAATTATTCAAAATGTCGGTTTAATGGAGAAATTCACCCCAAATGACATTAAATTGCACTTAAAAATTAAAAAATTGGTTCAAAATAACGCTTAAAACGACAAGTTTTCTGTCAAATTATCTATTTACCGTTATTTCGATTAGAATTTTTAATTTTTAGGTGCAATTAAATGTCATTTGGGGTGAAAATCTGCATTAACCCATAATTTTGTTAAGATTTTGGTACAGATCGTTCAGAATGACGTTCAAATGGACAAATATTGAATTAAATCACAAAAAAATATTAATTAGCTAAAATTTCTACTAAAGCTTGTGTTTTGTCACCACAACTCAATTTTTTGATATTTTAATTGTTCAAAATGTGGGTTAAATGCATATTTCAACCCCACGCACGTTAAAATTTAAAATTTGGTTTGAAATAACGGTAAATAGACAAGTTTGCACCAAACTTGTCTGTTTTTTCGTTATTTTGAACAAAATATTAAATTTTTACGTGCATTTTTATGTTGCGCGGGGTAAAATTGTCCAATTTACCCATATTTTGGACAATTGAAATATTAAAAAATTGAGTTGTGGTTATAAAACATACGCTTTGTTATTTTTGCTCATTTATATTTTCTTGTGTTTCTTATTCATTATTTGTCCATTTCAACGTCATTTTGAAAAATTAATACCAAAATTCTACCAAATTGTGTTTTATTACCACATCGCAATTGTTTCATATTGAATCTAATCAAAATGTTGGTTAAATGGAGAATTTCACCCAAAATGACATTTAATTGCACTTAAAGATTAAATATTTGGTTCAATATAACGGTAAAAAGACAAGTTTTGTGTCAACTTGTCTATTTACCGTTTTTTCGATTAGAATATTTCATTTTTCGGCGTAATTTCATGTCATTTCGGAGAAAATTTCCCATTTACCCATTATCGTGTTAAGATTTTGGTACATATTGTTCAAAATGACGTTCAAATGGACAAATTTTGAACGAAAACAGAAAAAAATATAAATGAGCAAAAATTATTACCAAAGCACGTGTTTTGTCAACACAATTCAATTTTTTTCTATTTTAATAGTTCAAAATGTGGATAAAATGACACTTTTAACACCACGCAAAATGAAAATGCACGTAAAAAATTAAAATTTCGTTCGAAATAACGATTAATAGACAAGTTAACACAAAACTCGTCTGTTATCCCGTTATTTCGAACAAAATTTTAAATTTTTGCGTCCATTTTTATGTTCCGTGGGGTAAAATGGTCCATTGTACCCCATTTTGGACAATTGAAATAAAAAAAAATTGAGTTTTGGTGATAAAACACAAGTTTTGGTAGTAATTATTGCTAGTTTATATATTGTTTGTGTTTTTATTCATTATTTATCCATTTGGACGTCATTTTGAACAATAATTACCAAAATTCTACTGAAGTGTGTTTTATCACCACAACTCAATGGCTTCATATAGAAATGGTTTAAAATAATAGTAAAATGGTGAATTTCACCCCAAGTGACATTTAATTGCACTTAAAAATAAAATATTTTGTTCAAAGTAATACAAAAAAATTTTAATATGCTAAAATTACTACCAAAGCGAGTGTTTTGTCACCACAATTCAATTTTTTTATATTTAAATTGTTCAAAATGTGGGTAATATGCACAATTCAACCCAACGCAATATAAAAATGCACGTTAGAATTTAAAGAAAATTTCGAAATAGTTCAAAATGTGGATAAAATGACACTTTTAACACCACGCAAAATGAAAATGCACGTAAAAAATTAAAATTTCGTTCAAAATAACGATTAATAGACAAGTTAACACAAAACTCGTCTGTTATCCCGTTATTTCGAACAAAATATTTAATTTTTACGTCCATTTTTATGTTCCGTGGGGTAAAATGGTCAATTGTACCCCATTTTGGACAATTGAAATAAAAAAAAAATGAGTTTTGGTGATAAAACACAAGTTTTGGTAGTAATTATTGCTAGTTTATATTTTGTTTGTGTTTTTATTCATTATTTATCCATTTGAACGTCATTTTGAACAATAATTACCAAAATTCTACTGAAGTGTGTTTTATCACCACAACTCAATGGCTTCATATAGAAATGGTTTAAAATAAAGGTTAAATGGTAAATTTCACCCCAAGTGACATTTTATTGCACTTAAAAATAAAATATTTTGTTCAAAGTAATACAAAAAAATTTTAATATGCTAAAATTACAACCAAAGCGAGTGTTTTGTCACCACAATTCAATTTTTTTATATTTAAATTGTTCAAAGTGTGGGTAATATGCACAATTTAACCCAACGCAATATAAAAATGCACGTAAGAATTTAAAGAAAATTTCGAAATAACGGTAAATAGACAAGTTTTAACAAAACTTGTCTATTTTACCGTTATTTCGATCAAAATTATTAAAATTTACTTAAATTTTTATGTTGCGTGGGCTTATATTTTCCAATTTACCCACATTTTGAACAATTGGAATACACGAAAACAGATTCAGGGTGATAAAACACACGCTTCGGTAGTTATTTTTGCTAATTAATATTATTTTTGTATTTTTATTCATTATTTGTTCATTTGAATTTTGAACAATTAATACCAAAATTCTACCAAAGATAATTTAACCACCTTTACTCAATTAAAAATAAATATTTAGTTCAAAATTACCGTTAAACCGACAAATTTTGTGTCAACTTGTTTATTTACCGTTAGTTAGATTAGAATATTTAATTTTTAGGTGCAATTTTATGTCATTTCGGGTAAAATTCTCCATTTGCCCATTATTTTGTTAAGATTTTGGTACATGTCGTTAAATTGAAGTTTAAATAGACAAAAATTAAACAAAAACTCAAAAAAAAATATGAATTAGCAAAAATTAATAATTATGCGTGTGTTTTGTCACCACAACTCAATTTTTTGATATTTGAATTGTTAAAGATGTGGGTCAATGCACAATTTAACCCCGCGCAATATAAAAATGCACGTAGTAATTTAAAATTTGGATCAAAATAACGGTTAAAAGACAAGTTTACACAATTGGTTTTAACGTTATTTCGGTTTACGTTATTTCGAACCAAATATTAAATTTTTACGTGCATTTTAATGTTGCGCGGGATTGAATGGTCCATTTAACCAACATTTTGGACAAATAAAATATAAAAAAATTCAAATGTGGTGATAAAACACACGCTTTGGTAGTAATTTTTGCTAATTTATATTTTTTTTTTGTGTTTTTATTTATAATTGGTCCATTTGAACGTCAGTTTGAACAATTAATACCAAAAACTCTACCAAAGTGTGTTTTATTACATCTCAACTGTTTAATATTGAAATTGTTCAAAATGTTGATAAAACGGAGAATTCCACCCCAAATGACATTAAATTTGCATTTAAAAATTTAATATTTAGCTCAAAATAACACAAAAATAAAATATTAATAAGCAAAAATTACAACCAAAGCGTGTGTTTTGTCACCACATTTCCATTTTTTTATATTTAAATTGTTCAAAATGTGGGTTGAATGCACAATTAAACCCCACGCAATAGAAAAATGCACGTAAAAATTTCAAATTTGGTTCGAAATAACGGTTAATAGACAAATTTAAATAAAACTTGTCTATAATACCTTTATTTTCAACAAAATTTAAAACTTTGACGTGCATTATTATGTTGACTGGGTTAAATGTACCCAAAATTTGAACAATTGGAATATACATAAAAAGATTTGTTGTTATAAAACACACGTTTTGGTAATTATTTTTGCTAGATAATATTTTTTTTGTATTTTTATTTTAAATTTGTCCTTGTTAATGTCATTTTGAACAATTCATACCAAAATTCTACCAAAACTAATTTTATCACCACAACCCAATTGTTTCATAATTTAAATTGTTCAAAATGTCGGTTTAATGGAGAATTTCACCCCAAATGACATTGAAATGAACTTAAAAATTAAATATTTGGTTCAAAATAACGGTAAACCGACAAGTTTTGTGTCAACTTGTCTATTTACCGTTATTTTGAATAGAATATTTCATTTTTAGGTGTAATCTTATGTTATTTCGGATGAATTTCTCCATTTACCCATTATTTTGTTAAGATTTTGGTACAAACGTTCAAAATGACGTTCAAATGGACAAATAATGAACAAAAACAGAAAAAAATATAAATAAGCACAAATTACTACCAAAGCGAGTGTTTTGTCACCACAATTCAATTGTTTTTTACTTAAATAGTTCAAAACTTGGATAAAATGCAAATATGAACCCCGCACAATATAAAATGCACGTAAAAATTCAAAATTTGGTTCGAAATAACGGTAAACAGACAAGTTAACACAAAACTGGTCTTTTTCACCATTATTTCGAACCAAATATTTAATTTTGACGTGCATTTTTATGTTGCGCGGAGGTTATTGGTCCATTTTTACCCACATTTTGGACAAAAGAAATATAAAAAATTGAGTTCTGGTGATCAAACACACGCTTTGGTAGTAATTATTGCTATTTTATATATGGTTTGTGTTTTGATTCATTATTGGTCCATTTGAACGTCATTTTGAACAATAATTACCAAAATTCTTCCGAAGTGTGTTAAATCAAAACAACTCAATTGTTTCATATATAAATTGTTCAAAATGTTGGTTTAATGGAGAATTTCACTCCTGACATTCAATTGCACAAAAATAACACAAAAAAAAATTAATATGCAAAAATTACTACTAAAGCGTGTGTTTTGTCACCACAGTTAAAATTTTTTTTATTAAAATTGTTCAAAATGTGGGTAATATGCACAATTTAACCCAACGAAATATGAAAATGCACGGAAAAAATCAAAAAAAAATATCAAAATAACGGTTCATACACAAAATGAAACAAAACTTGTCTATTTTACCGTTATTATGAACCAAACATTAAATTTTACGTGAATATAATGTTGCATGGCTTTATATTATCCATTTTACCCAAACTTTGAACAATTGGAATACACTAAAATAGAGTTGTTGTGATAAAAAACACGCTTTGGTAGTTATTTTTGCTAATTAATATTTTTTTTGTATTTTTATTCATTATTTGTCCATTTGAACGTCATTTTGAACAATTAATAACAAAATTCTACCAAAGATTATTTAACCACCTAAACTCAATTGTTTCATATTTTAATTGTTCAAAATGTCGGTTGAATGGAGAATTTCACCCCAAATGACATTCAATTGCACTTTACAATTGAATATTTGGTTCAAAATAACGGTAAGAACGACAAGTTTTGTGTCAACTTGTTTATATACCGTTATTTCGATTAGTATATTTAATTTGAAGGTGCAATCTTATGTCATTTCGGGTGAAATTCTTCAATTACCCACTATTTTGTTAAGATTTTGGAACATGTCGTTCAAAATGACGTTCAAATGGACAAATAATGTACAAAAACACATAAAAAAAAAATAATTTACAAAAATTACTACCAAAGCGCGGGTTTTGTCACCACAACTCAATTATTTGATATTTAAATTGTTCAAAATGTTGGTTAAATACACAATTTTACCCCACGCAATATAAAAATGCACGTTTTAATTTTAATTTGGTTCAGTATAACGGTAAATAGACATGTTTACACAAAACTTGTCGTTTTTACCGTTATTGCGAACAAAATAGTAAATTATTACATGCATTTTTATGTTGCGTGGGGTAAAATCGTCCATTTTACCCACATTTTGATAATTGAAATATTAAAAAATTGGGTTATGGTGATAAAACACATGCTTTAGTAGTAATTTTTGCTAATTTATATTTTGTTTGTGTTTTTATTCATTATTGGTCCATTTGAACGTCATTCTAAACAATTAATACCAAAATTCTACCATAGTGTGTTATACCACCACAATTAAATTGTTTCATATTTTTTTTTTTTTTTATATTTAATTCTATGCTTTTTTATTTGAGGCTCAAGGCTCTCACAGCTCTTTCGCGGTTCGCTTATTCACGTCCTATATTTCGCCTTTACGGCCAAATCGAGGACGTTCGGCCTAAGGTCCGATAATATTTCATATTAAAATGGTTCAAAATGTCAGTTAAATGGAGAATTTTACCCCAAATGACATTAAAATGCACTGAAAACTTAAATTTTTGGTTCAAAACAACACAAAAAAAAATTAATAAGCATTAATTACTACCAAAGCGTAGGTTTTGTCACCACAATTCAATTTTTTTATTTTTAAGTTGTTCAAAACGAGGGTAAAATGCACTATTTTACCCCACGCAATATCAAAATGCACGAAAAAATATAAAATTTGGTTCAGAATAACGGCAAATAGACAAGTTTGCTCAAACTTGTCTGTTTTACCGTTATTTTGAACCAAATATTAAATTTTTACGTGCATTTTTATGTTGCGCGGGGTTAAATGGTCCATTTCATCCCAAATTTTTGAGAGTTGAAATATAAAAAAATTGAGTGGTGGTGATAAAACACACGCTTTGGTAGTAATTTTTGCTAATTTATATTGTTTTATGTTTTTATTCATTATTTGTCCATTTGAACGTCGTTTTGAACAATTAATACCAAAATTCTACCAAAGTGTGTTTGATCCTCACAACTTAATGGTTTCATATTTAAATTGTTCAAAATGTCAGTTAAATGGAGAATTTCACTCCACATGAATCCACAAAATGCACATATAAATTTAATATAATGTTCAAAATAACGGCAAAGTAAGACTTGTCTATTAACCGTTATTTCAAACAAAATATTAAATTTAAACATGCCATTTTATATTGCGTGTGGTTTAATTTTGCAAATAACCCACATTTTGAACAATTTTAATATAAAAAATTGAGTTGTGGAGACAAAACACACGATTTGGTAGTAATTGTTGCTAATTTATATTGTTTCTTGTAGTTTTATTCATTATTTGTCCATTTGAACGTCATTTTGAACAATTAAAACCTAAATTCTACCAAAGTGTGTATGATCACCACAACTCGGTTTTTTATATTAAAATTGTTCAAAATAACGGTTAAAAGGGGAATTTTTCCCCAAATGACATTAAATTTTACTTAAAAATTTAATATTCGGTACAAAATAACGGTTAAAACGATAAGGTTGTGTCAACTTGTCTATTTACCGTTATTTTGATTATAATATTTAATTTTTAAGGTGCAATTTAATGTCATTTGGGGTGAAATTCTCCATTAACCCGTTATTTTGTTAAGATTTTGGTACATATCATTCAAAATGACGTTCAAATGGACCAATAATGAACCAAAACACAAAAAAATATTAATTAACAAAAATTACTACCAAAGTGTGTGTTTTGTCACCACAACACAATTTTATGATATTTAAATTGTTCAAAATGTGAGTAAAATGCACAAAATAACTCCAGGCAAGATTAAAATACTTTGTTTAAAATATCGGTACAAAAGACAAGTTTTGTGTCAACTGGTATTTTTTTCCGTTACTTCGCTTTAAATGTTTAATTTTTGTTGCAATTTAAAGTCAATTGTGTTAAAATTTTCCATTCACCCTTAATTTTGGTTGGATTTTTGTACATATTGTTCAAAATGACGTTCGAATGGACAAATAATGAACCAAAATACAAAAAAAAAAATAAATAAGCCAAAATTACTATCAAAGCGTGTGTTATGTCACCACAACTCCATTTTTTTTTATATTTAAATTGTTCAAATTTTTTGGTAATATGGACAATTTAACCTCACGCAATATAAAAATGCACGTAAATATTTGATGTTTTGTTCGAAATAACGGTTAAAAGACAAGATTACACACAATTTGTTTATTTTACCGTTATTTCGAACAAAGAATTAAATTTAAATGGGCATTTTCATATTGCGCGGGAATAAATCGTCCATTTTACCCACATTCTTAATACTTGGAATATGCAAAACTAGATTTGAGGTGATAAAACACACGCTTTGGTAGTAATTATTGCTAATTGATATATTTTTTGTATTTTGATTTATTATTTGTCCGTTTGAACGTCATTTTGAACAATTAATACCAAAATTCTACCAAAGTGTGTTTTATCACCACAACTCAATTGTTTCATATTAAAATTGTTCAAACTGTCGGTTTAATGGAGAATTTCACCCTTAATGACATTATTTGGCATTTTAAAATTAAATATTTGGTTCAAAATAACCCAAAAAAAAAAATATTTATTAGCAAAAATTTCTATCAAAGCGTAAGTTTTGTCGCCACAATTCAATTTTTTTAGATTAAGATTGTTCAAAATGTGAGTAAAATGCACAATAAAACCGCACGCAATATAAAAATTCACGAAAAAATTTAAAATTTTGTTCTTTATAACGATTGATAGACAAGTTTTAACAGAACTTGTCTATTTTACCGTTATTTCAAACAAAATATTAAAACATTACGTGCATTTTTATGTTGCGTGGGGTTATACTGTCCATTTTACTAAAATTTTGAACAATTGGAATATACAAAAAGAGATTTGAGGTGATAAAACTCCCGCTTTGGTAGTTTGTTTTGATATTTATATTTTTATTTTGTATTTTTATTCATTTCTGTCCATTTGAACGTCATTTTGAACAATTAATACCAAAATTCTACAGAAGTTTAGTTTATCACCACAACTCAATTGTTTCATATTAAAATTGTAAAAAAGGTCGGTTTAAAGCAGAATTTCAACCCAAATGACATTTAATTGCACTTAAAAATTTAATAATTGGTTCGAAATAACGGTTTAATCGACAAGTTTTGTGTCAACTTGTCCATTTACCGTTATTTCGATTAAAATGGGGTAAAATTCTCCATTTACCCATTACTATGTTAAGATTTTGGTACATATCGTTAAAAATGACGTTCAACTAATGAACAAAAACACAAAAAATTATTTACTAGCAAAAACTACTACTAAAGAGTGTGTTCTGTCACCACATCTCAATTTTTTGATATTTGAATTGGTCAAAATGTAAGTAAAATGCACAATTTAACCTCAGGCAATATAAAAATGCACGTTAAAATTTTAAATTTTGTTCGAAATAACGGTAAATAGACAAGTTTACACAAAACTTGTCTGTTTTACCGTTATTTCCAACAAAATATTAAATTTTTAAGGTGCATTTATGTGTGGCACGGGGTTAGATGGTCCATTTTACCTACATTTTGGACAATTTAAATATAAACAAATTTAGTTTTGGTAATAAAACACACGCTTTGGTAGTGATTTTTGTTAATTTAAATTTTTTTTTTGTGTTTTTATTCATTATTTGTCCATTTGAACGTCATTTTGAATAATTAATACCAAAATTCTACCAAAGTGTATTAATCACCACAACTCAATTGCTTCATATTGAAATTGTTCAAAATGTCGGTTAAAAGGAAAATTTCAGCCCAAATGACATGAAATTTTACTTAAAAATTAAATATTTGGTTCAAAATAACACAAAAAAAATATTAAAAATCAAAAATTACAAGCAAAGCGTGTGTTTTGTCACCACAATTCAATTTTTTTATATTTAAATTGTTCAAATGTGGGTTAAATGCACAATTTTGGACGAAATAACGGTAAATAGACAAGTTAAAACAAGTTTTAACTATTTTGCCGTTAGAAAAACAAAATTGGAATATTAAAAAATAGATTTGTGGTGTAAAACACACGCTTTGGTAGTAATTGTTGCTAATTTATATTGTATTTTGTACTTTTATTCATTATTTGTCCATTTAAACGTCATTTTGCACAATTTTTGGAGTTGATGCACATACAATACAGGTGGCCTTAATACTTTACACCATTGTTGTTAATATCCTTTCAAATTTATCATAATTTGATAATTGCGTATGTATAATTACAAGAACTTAATTAATTAGATAATTCAATACAATTAATTTTTTAATTTTAATATATTTAATAATTTAATACAATTAATTATATAATTTTATTGTATTTATTTTTTAAAGAAAAACTTTTTGCGTGTCAGTCCTCACGAGTTTTTATTGTTTAAATCAAAAAACAAAACTTTTCTTCTTAACATCTTTTATTTTTTAGAGCTACTACAAGATTAAAAAAATAAGTGCACTTCCAGAGTTTCCACTGAGTTTCATGATTTTAAATAAATTGAAACAACACAGTGGAAATTATAATTTTTTAACAGAAAAGAATTAATTAAACGAAAACAAGATGGATCATAACAAATACTCCCTCTCCAGAGAATTTGGAAAAATTCCCAAAAATAACGGTTTGACGAAGTGCAAAAAAAATTTATTAATTTGGAAAATAAAAATACAATTCAAATATTTCTGTTATTGAAACTGGATTAATAACGCGAAGGAATTTTGACATAACGACCTAACCTTGTTTTTGATGACGAAGGCAAATCTGATGGTACATTAAATTTGACTTTTTTAGCCAAAGGTACACTGTCCATTAATTTTAAATTTTGATTTGCCGATTTGTTTGTAAATTTCGAATTTTGATTTGTTGTTTTAATCGACTTTTTCTTAAAAGGCGAAGTGAGTATAGCTGGAATCGGATCTTTATCGACCTCACTTTCTATAAAACATGGTTAAAGCCTTTCGATTGAAACAACAATTGACTTCCCGTTCACTTGAATTGTAAAAAATTCTTCCGAACGTTTAAGTATCAAATTAGGACCAGTGTAAGGTGCTTGAAGAGATCTTCGCAGAGAATCCGTACGAAGAAAAACATAATCACAACTCGAAAGCTCCTTAGAAATGAAAATTTTGACATTGGAATGTCTGGAAGCTGGTGTTGGCCTAATTGCATCAAAATGTTTTTTTTAAATTAAGTACAAATTCAGATTCAGGAACTGGTTAATCTGTTGATGAATTAAGAAGCTGTTCAGGCACTCGCAATGGATATCAAATCACTACTTCAACTGGAGTTGTTTTTAACTCGTCGCTGAACGTAGATCTTAATCCTAAACAGAATAGTTGGAAGAACCGTCGTCCAATCAAAACGTTCATGGCACATGATAGCAGATTTTAACGAAAGCAACAGTAGACGCAGCAATAGCCGGCACTGGAATCGCCTCAGCCCATCTCGTGTAACGATCTATCAATGGCACGCAGTATCGCTGATTTTCAGAAACCGGAAGTGAACCAATGATGTCTAGATGTATTTCTGCAAAGCGTTGCGAAGTTATTTGAAAGAGCCGAGATAAGAAATGGTTTGCCTTGAAATTTTCGACTTCTGGCATGCTATACAATTTTAAGCCATTGTTTTTGAATCTTTAGAGATAGATGGCCAGATGACATGTTTTGTTAATAATTTAACTGATGCCTTGATTCCAGGATGAGATAAATTGTGAAAGGCTTCAAAATCCGAAATTCAGTTGGAATAAAAGGTCGTGTTATAGCAGTCGAAGTAAAGCAATAAATAGTTTTATTAGGATGGAAATTAAATGGAACTTGCTTGAATTTTAATGATGAATTGTCACGAAGAAGTTCTTGAAGCTCTGCATCATTGATTAGTGCATCTGCTATTTGCGCATAATCTATACTTTCAGGAATAGAAATTAGATCTTTGCGTGACAAGGTGTCTTCAACAACATTATTAATGCCCGAGATATGTTAGATGTCGGTAGTGAATTGACCGATAAAATCCAAATGACGAATTTGACGAGGAGATGCTTTTTCTGGATTGTGTGAACTACCTGCCTTCTAAAAGATATTTAAAGTGCTTAATACCAGAGTAAGCTGCAAGCAACTCTCTGTCATAAGCACTATATCTTTTTTGCGTCTCATTGAGACGTACAGAAAATAAACTTAGTGGCTGCCATGCATCAGTAATATACTGCTGCACCACTGCTCCCATCGCCGCATCCGAAGCATCTACCATAATTGCTAGTCGCGCAGTGGACGACGGATGTGCCAGAATAGTTGCTCGACACAACCTCTCCTAACAATTCTTAAAGGCTTGAATAGATTCCGCTGACCAATTAATAAGAGTCTTACTGTTTTTCCTGTAACCTTTCAAAAAATCATTCAGTAAGATTTGATCTGATGCGGTGTAAGGGATGAAACGCCTATAAAAATTAATCATACCCAGAAATCGTTTGAGATGATTAACTGTTGGAGGACGTTCAAAAATTTTTATAGCTTCAATTCTAGTGGAATCAGGCAAAATGCCATTTGCATTAACTGTACGTCCAAGAAATTTAATTTCGTGTGAAGCGAATAAATATTAATCTGGATTAATGATTTAACCATGATCTGATAATTTTCGAAAAACAGTCTCTAGATGTTCTAAATGTTCTTCGTGGGATGTAGACGCAATTAATATATCGTCTTGGTAAACGAAAGTAAAATTTAGGCCTGATAAAACGGAATGCATAAATCTCTGAAAAGTTTGTGCGGCGTTCCGAAATCCAAAAGTCATCTAAGTAATTTCAAATAATCCAAAGGATGTTGAAATAGCGGTTTTTAGAATATCAGATTGTTTAATCGGTATTTGATGATAAACCTGGACTAAATCCAATGTTGTAAATACATTGCAACCTTCAAGCTGTTGTGAAAAGTCTTGAAGATGCGGAATTGGATAACGATCAGGAATAGTGACTATGTTGAGGCTGCGGTAATCTCCACATGGTCTCCAATCACCGTTTTGTTTCATTACAAGGTGCAATGGACTGGACCATGGACTGTTACTTGATCGACAAATACCAAGTGACATCATGTTCTCGAATTCAGTCCTCGCGATCTTAAGTTACTCGGGTGCCAAACGCCTAGTTTTACAAGCAACTGGTGGCCCCGTTGACTCCAATCGATGTGTCATGTTGTGTTTTACTGGTTTCAAACACAACGATTAACTGAACAAGTTATCGTATTTTCAATCAAATAAAAATTTGATATTATCAGTTCAAAAATATTTCTTATAGTAGATTTTTATTTTTTATATTATAAATATATTTCGGCAAACAAGAGTTTATGATAAAAACTGAAGAACACACGCTTTGGTAGTAATTTTTGCTTATGTATATTTTTTTTGTATTTTTATTCATTATTTGTCCATCTGAACGCCATTTTAAACAAATAATACCAAAATTCTACCAAAGTAATTTTATCACCACAACTCAATTGTTTCATATTTAAATTGTTCAACATGTCTGTTATATGGAAAATTTCACCCCAAATGACATTAAAATTTACTTTAAAATTAAAAATTGGGTTCAAAATAACGGTTTAATCGAAAAGTTTTGTGTCAACTTGTCTTTTCACCGTTATTTCGATTAACATATTTAATTGTTAATGTCATTTAGAGTTAGCCCTGTGGTTGAGGGCATCCGTGTTTCGTTAATATTACGAACGAAACTTGAGACCCATAGAATACCACCACAGTATCCAGAGCTTGTCGTTAGAGGCGACTTAATCTGGTTGGATCGCTGGGCTGACGACCCGCATCCGTAAAACCGTGAAAATGTTAAAAATGTCAACAAAAATAAAAAAATCGGATACCGCCAAAACAACAAAAAAAACGAACCCTCGCTTAAGTACCTGGACACGAGATTGGAGATCGGCACGTGGAACGTGCAGGCATTAAGAGAACCTGGCGCGTATGACGGCCTTATCACATGCATGAAAGAGTATCGGATGGAACTCGTAGCTCTCCAAGAAACTCGATGGCCTAAAAGTAGAGACCATGTGTCCCAAGGCTTTACGTTGCTACACAGTGAAGATGACCTCGGAAATCTTGGGGTTGGATTTCTCATTGAGCCACAGGTAAAAAAGGCTATCTTGGACTTTCAAGCAGTCGATAATCGAATGTGTAAGCTTCGCTTGCACATGAAATTAGCCAACCTGTCAATTGTCTGTATACATGCGCCCACTGATGTTAGCCAATCCTAGGATAAAGACTCATTTTACAATTATCTGGATAATGTGATGGGTTCTATACCGGATCACGATGTCAAATTGATGATTGGTGACTTTAATGCTAGAGCTGGCAGAAATCAGACCGACTTATGTAACAATATAGGTCCGTACTCCCGACACGAAACTGCGACCGAGAATGGGGAAAGAATGATGAACTTTACGATCGCTCATGATCTTAAAGTAGCAAGTACATTCTTTCCTCATAAAAACATCCACTTAGAAACATGGACACACCCACGTAAAACATCCCGAAGCCAAATTGACCATGTGTTGATTTCAAAAGGTTGGGCTCGGGTTGTCCAAGATGTGAGATCGTATCGGTCGTCAACAAAATTCGTAGGCAGTGACCATTTTATGGTTGCTGCAAAGCTACGATGGAAATTTTCGTACAAGTCAGGGAGGACAGGAGAATATACAACGCGATTCTCCTGTGAAGGTCTGATAAATGAAGAAACGCAACGAAAATATCAAGATCTTGTCAGCAATAGCATTATACAATCCAATTATCAATCTGATGATGTGAACAGTGTCTGGGAAGTATTGAAAACTTTGGTTGCCGATGCTGCCCAGCACACTCTCGGTATAGTGAAAACTAAGCCCAAAAATGATTGGTTTGATGAGGAGTGTCGTCTTGCTGTTGAGCAACGCAATAAAGCCCACAATGAAGCGCAAACTCGGTTTACAATTGCAAGGAAAAACAAGGCAGTTCTTGCTAGGAGGACACTTAAACGCATTTGTAGACTGAAGAAGCGAGAATGGTGGAAGGCCAAGGTCTTAAGAGTAAAACAACTCAGCAATGAGCACAATTCGCGTGGTTTCTTTAAAGGAATCACCGCATTGCACCATACCTTAAGATTTCGGTCAACTGCCATTCGGGACCAGGATGGAAACCTCTGTGTTAACGTCGATGCGGTACTCGATACATGGCGTGAACATTTTTCTGATTTACTTAATGTTCCACATGTATCAGAAGCTGTGTTTGAATACCCTCAAATACAGACCGCGGAGATGTTCATTGAGGATCCATCATATAAGGAATTCACAATGGCCATGCAGAAATTAAAGAAAAATCGTTCACCAGGAGTTGATTGCATTAATTCAGAGCTCTTGATATTCGTAGGGCTAACTTTGTGGAACTGTCTTTTCGACCTTGTTCAATTGGTATGGCGAAATGAAGTTATGCCCGAAGAATGGAACGTAGCCGCGTTATGCCCAATTTCAAGAAGGGTGATCGCTTGAAATGTGAGAATTATCGCGGTATAGCTCTCCTTTGCACAGCATATAAGTTACTGTCATACATAATCTTGGGAAGAATTACTCCTCTAGCGAAGGAAATTTTCGGTGACTACCAAGGAGGATTCCGTCCAAATCGGTCAGTCACTGATCAAGTTTTTTCGCTACGTATGATTCTTTCCAAGTACTACGAAACATCTCGCGATGAACACCAGGTATTCCTAGATTTCAAGCAAGCCTTTGACTCGATCAATCGAGAGAGATTATGGTATGCGCTTGAATATTTAGGAATACCGAAAAAATATGTACATCTGTGTAAAATGACAGAAACGCAGTCACAATGCTGTGTCAAAGTTGAGAACAGGCTATCGAGAACTTTTGCAGTCAATTCCGGTGTTCGACAAGGAGATGCGCTGTCCCCGATACTTTTTAATCTCATGTTGGAATACATCCTTCGTAAAAGTGAAACACCTCAGGACAACTTCTTATTCCGACAATCCAATCAACTTCTTGCTTATGCAGATGATATCTGTGTGATTGGATTAAATGGCAACGGAGTGAAAGAGATACTTGATCCACTGGAACAGTGTTCAGCTTCTGTTGGTCTCAAAATCAACGAGTCAAAAACCAAATATCTGATCTCTGGTTTTCGAGACCAAGACGCAATTGATTTCAGTAGTGGTAACCACACGTTTGAAGGAGTGATGAGATTCAAGTATCTTGGATCTCTTATCACTCACGAAAATGTGGGCAAGGATATCAAGGTCCGCCTTGCCGGCAATCGGGCTTTGTATCCTCTACGTCCACTGCTGAAATCAAAATTACTTGCAAGTACGGATAAGCTGAAACTTTACAGAGTGTTGATCAGACCCGTTGTCATGTATGGATGTGAGAGTTGGACCTTGACAAATGAGTACGAAAGATGGCTTCTTACATTCGAGAGAAGAATCATGCGTGTGGTCCAAAACGCGACGTCGATGGCACTTACCGAGTTCTTTTCAATCACGAGATCAGGAATTTAATGCAAATTCCTGATATCGTGCATGAAATTAAAGGACAGCGAGTACGCTGGCTCGGACACGTTCTGCGTGCTGATCCGAACCGAATGATACACCGAACCTTTAAGGGAGAAACGCCTTTCGGTAGGCGAAGAGGTTGCTGTCAACGACGATGGCTCCACGGCGTAGAGAGCGATCTGGCATCTTGAAACTGCCTACAACGGTTTGAAGAGCTGGCTCGTGATCGAAATCGATGGAGTCAAATTGTTGACACGGTACGGGCCAATACTGGCCTGCAAAACCGTTAAAAAAAAATGTCATTTAGAGTGAAAACCTCCATTTACCCATTATTTTCTTAAGATTTTGGTACATATCGTTCAAAATGACGTTCAAATAATGAACAAAAACACTAAAAAAATATTCATTAGCAAAAATTACTTCTAAAGAGTGTGTCACCACAACTCAATTTTTTTAGATTTAACTTGTTCAAAATGTAGGTTAAATGCACAATTCAACCACATGCAATATAAAAATGCACATCAAAATTTTAAACTTTGTTCGAAATAACGGTAAATAGACAAGTAAACACCTAATTTGTCTGTTTAACCGTGATATCGAACAAAATATTAAATTTTAACTTGCATTTTTGTGTGGCGTGGGAATTAATGGTCCATTTTACCCACATTTTGAACAATTGAAATATAAAAAATTGAGTGGTGGTGATAAAACACACGCTTTTATAGTATTTTTTGCTAATTAATATTTGTTTTTAAGGTTTATATTCATTATTTGTCCATTTGAACGTCATTTTGAACAATTAATTCTAAAATTCTACCAAAGTGTCTAAATAACCACAACTCAATTGTTTCATATTAAACGTGTTCAAAATGTCGGTTAAAAGGAGAATTTCAGCCCAAATGACATTAAATGACACTTAAAAATGAAATATTTGGTTCAAAATAACACAATAAAAATAATATTAATAAGTAAAAACTACTGCCAAAGCGTGTGGTTTTGTCACCACAATTCAATTTTTTCATATTTTAATTGTTCAAATGTGGGTTAAATGCACAATTTAGTTCAAAATAACGGTAAATAGACAAGTTCCAACAAAACATGCCTAGTTTACAGTTATTTCGAACAAAATATTAAATTTTAACGTGCATTTTTTATTCATTATTTGTTCATTTTGAACAATTTCTATTTTAAACGTCATTTTGAACAATTAATACCAAAATTCTTCCAAAGGTAATTTTATTACCACAGGTCACTTGTTTTATATTTCAATTGTTCAAAATGTCGGTTAAATGTAGAATTTTACCCTATATGACATTAAATTGCACTCAAAATTCAATTATTTATTTGACCGTCATTTTGAACAATTAATACCAAAATTCTACCAAAGTGTGTTTTATCACCATAACTCAATTGTTTTATATTGAAATAATTCAAAATGTCGGTAAAATGGAGTATTTCACCCCAAATGACATTAAATTGCACTTCAAAATTAAATATTTCGTAAAAAATAATACAAAAAAAAAATATGAACCAAGCGAAAATTACTACCAATGCGTGTGTTTTGTCACCACAATTATTTTTTTTAAATATTTAAATTGTTCAAAATGTGGGTAAAATGCACAATTTAACTCCACGCAACATAAAAATGCACGAAAAAATTTAATATTACGTTCGAAATAACGGTGAATAGAGAAGTTTACACAAAACTTGACTGTTTTACCGTTATTTCGAACTAAATATTGAATTTTAACGTTCATTTTTTTGTTGCGTGAAGTAAACTGGTCCATTTTACCCACATTATGGACAATTGAAATATAAAAAATTGAGTTGTGGTGACAAAACACACGCTTTTGTAGTAATTTTTGCTAATTTATATTTTTTCTGTGTTTTGATATGAAACTCAATTGTTGGAATTTTTGATATTTAAATTGTTCAAAATGTTAGTTAAATGCACAATTTAACCCCACGCAATATTAAAATGCCCGTTAAAATTTAAAATTTTGTTCGAAGTAAAGGTAAACAGACAAGTTTAAACAAAACTTATCTATTTTACCGTTATTTCGAACAAATTAGTAAATGTAAACGTGGAAAATAGTAAACATTCTTACGATCTGTGATTGTTCCACGGCTTACCGTTTTCCCAGGCCTGAATAAAATCAAGAAAAGATTATAAAACGAATGTTATAAGACGAAATAGAGTTTTTTTTTAGGTTTTTTTTTTGGGAGTTGAATTGTTGGAAGAAGAGATGGAGTTTTTGTGGGAGATTGAGATCGATAACTCGAGCAGTTAGATAAAAAGAAAATTCATGTTTAAATAATTGAATTTACTAAATTAAATTATTTATTGGCATCTTATAATTGAAAATAAATAAAAAAAATATAAATATACAAAGTTAGCCATATGAAGTTAACCTATACGTTAGTTATTCTTAAAGCAAATGATAGTTTAAACTAAATTTGTGTGCGTGCAGTAGAATTATTGAATTGGTGATGAAAAAAGAAATAGTGTGATGGTACGAATGCTTGAAATTTATTTACTGTTAGAATAAAATAATCTAATGTTATAGAATTAAAAATAGGTAAGATATAAAAACTAAGATTAATTAAGTGTTAAAGTAAATTATAAACCTAAATTAGAAACATTCGATTGATAACGTTATAAAAATATGATGTGCCAACCACATGGAAAATTAGCGGCAGTAAGTTAGTTGTAATGGACTTACACTAAAACCATTATAATATCACAATCAATAATACATAAATACTAAAGTACGTACCACAAAACGATACGAATAATAAATAATACAAACTAAAAATTCAAATTACATACAAAACCTATATAATAATTATCATATTTAAAACCGAACATTACGACTCATGAATGACGTCATCAAACTTCAACTTTTCCCGTACAATTTTCAACGTTTCATCATTTATCATATTCATTATTGTCATCTTTATTAACAAACCAGATAAGTTTTATTCATTAAATCTATTTTTTTTTTTATATATAATTCATAATTTTCTTTTATATAAATTATCTTAATATTAAGTTTGATAAGTACTGGTGCTGAGGATAATTAGACAAAAGTTATAACTAATCAATTTATTATTATTTTTACATATTTTTTTTTGTTTATACTAATTCAATATACAAACATTAGAAATACGGGTATTTTGAATAAAGCGGATATTTAATTTATTTATTATCTCTTGTTCATTTTTTTTGTTAATTTTTAATTGAGTATTTTCGGTGGTTAATGGTTCAATGGCTTAAAGAAATTATGTTAAAGATGGAGTAAACCATAGTAATGAGGCGTGGGTAAGTATAGATAGAATAGTTTGTCTGTGTTTCCGTTGCCTAAAATCCTATATACTTTCATTTCCCTTCCGTTTTTCCCGTAGTGTGGTCGAGCAAGCATTTATTCATCTCCGAAAAACCCCACCCCAAGCCCTGAGCCATAGCCGGCAAAAGCCATGACCACCCCGAAGCTCTGAATAAAAGATTATCTTTTCCAATAACGAAGGGCATTTTTTTGTAATCGAAATTATTGAAATTTCGATAAACCACTTATGCCAACCCAACTCGTTACAGATGGCGCCCAAAGCTATATGGGTTCTTTTTGAATTACATATTATCTATATATAATCTTTTTAATGAAATTTATACACGCAATTGATTTCCTTTTTTTTAGTCGATTCAAGTGTCAGGTTTATATGATTTCATTACAATGTTCGATTGTATTTTATTAGACTTTTTAATCGCAATATTTCTAGTTCTCGAATAATTGATTTTATTGTTAGCTGTAACTTAACTCTAATCAAATACTTTTCAAAAGTTTTTTGCATATCGCATTGTTTTCCACTCACTAGTGAGCGTGATAACAATGTTTGTTATTGTATGCAAATTAAATCCTCGTCTTAGAGAAGAGAAAAAAAGTTTCAACGCATATTCTTCCAAATTTATCTTAAAATTGTCGACAGTCTGTTTGGTTTGACTCACACAATTTCTATCTCATTATTTCCTTTCCTCTCCTTTCCTTTCCTTTCCTTTCCTTTCCTTTCCTTTCCTTTCCTACACAGACAGAAACGTTTTTTACTCAGTATATTACCAACGCCTCATTGAATCTTGAATTAATTTAAATAATTGACAATTAAATTTTTTTATATACTATATATTTATTTATTAATTATTTTTTTTTTTTTGGCAAAAATTTATCGTATAAGGGTGATCCGATCGCTCAACAGTTCGAAATCAACAATTCTTCTCAAAACCAAAGTTCCATAACATTTTTTTTTTTTTAAATAATAATTCTTCAGACTTGATCATAAATATAGAGCTTTTGCATAACAATTCACTCTAAAGTTCAAGTACATTGATCCTACAATTATAGATACAACTTACAAACTTTCCTTTCTTTTTATTATTCAAATTTTATTTATTTATCATGGAGCTGATAATGCAAAGTAAACATTTAGAGTCTGATGAGTTCCTTATCGAATGTGAGATTCGAAATATTAAAGGTCCTCTCTATTTACAAATGGAACAACTCGATAAATCATTACGAAATGAAAAGACTAACGCTGATCTAGTTCCTCAGCGTGCCCACATCTCAGCGGTAAAATCACCTCGAAGGGAAGTAATTATTTGCAGTACTAAACTAAAACAGATACATTCCGACTTACAGGACAAAATTACTAATCAATCTGCTGAAAATCAAGATTTTGATATTTTGATTTCTCGATTGCTTCACATAAGCAGAAGACTGGAACGCATTTCATCATCAAAATCTATGGAAGCTGTAGCGAAAAACCAGCTAGCCGCTTGTAGTCTACTCAAACAATCATTGCACAAACTTTAAACTTCAGAAACTCCTCATATTGATTTAGTTGCCTCGGTTGCTGGTATTGAAATTGTCGTTGGATGATCTGAGAACGAAGACAAAAGCAGTGTTAATTCAACAAGTGACGAGCCTGAGATTTCCCATGGTAAAATTGTAGCCTAATCCAATGTTAATGAAAGCTTAGAAGATATTCACACCAAAGTTCCTCCAAACCAGTTTAAATTCAGGTATGCTTATTTAGTAGCCATAGATCAAGCTTTCAAAGATACTCAATCACTAACTCCAAGTATAGACCATACGCAATTGCAAAGATCTTTACCTTCAACTTCTGTTTCCTATATGCCACAAACACAGCCTAAGGTGAGATTTGATAATCTAATACAGGTGTCTGAACCATCAGGAACTAGCTTTTTGCCACAGCAACCGAACACTTTATATCATTCGAACATTGTTAGAAATAGAACACCCACTGTTAATAATTATCAACCACATTATCCATTAAACTCCCATTCGTATTCCAGATATGCAGCTTATCCTATAGTCCCTAACGTAGCTTACCACAATTCAAATATCTCTCAACGATTACCAGGAGTGACGGATAGTACGGCTGTCCCAACCTATCAGACCCAATCCATCTATTCTTACCCCAATTACGAGCAGGCTGTGAACATACTCCATACCAATTCCACTGTGAACATACCAATACCTACTCCAACAGTTTTGGAACCCATTTACCGGTCAACTCCGGTATATTAATGGGGAATTCACTTTGATGGTTTATCGTCTGGGTTGGGCGTAGAAAAGTTTTTGTATCGTGTTGAACACATGGCTCGAACTAATTTAATAACATTTCATTACCTCAACTCATCAACGATCTGCCATGTCTGTTTAAAGGTATTGCAAGCGAACATTATTGGCTAGTGCTACAACGTTATCCTAACTGTAACTGGGAGCAATTTAAATCTGTTTTTACATATCGATTCCAAGATCGTCGAACCGATGTAGATATCATGAGACTCATCGATTCAAGAAAACAACGCCCAAAAGAGGCATTTACGGAGTTCTATTATGATCTAATGAATTTATCACTACCCTTAAGAGTAACTTGATCCGAACAGCAATTTCTTGAGATTCTCAAGAAAAATATGAGAGCAGGTTTGCAAGTCCATCTTGCTGGTAAGCAAATATTTTCTATCTCCGAGCTCGTTAGTATATATGTGGCCACTGAGGATATTTAGCGAACCGTCGGCCTGGTTCCCGAATAGGAAATGCCACGAAGCTAACCATACCCTAGACTATACGAAATGGAAATAAATTCTTCCTACTCAACTTCTGATGATCACAATTTAGGAATACCGTTAACTAGGGACATCCCATATTCGGTTGTTAACCAACCATTACCAGCCGTTGACAGATTGGCGATTTCTACCACAAATGCTGTTAAACTGGACGCATTTAGTAGAACACCTTGTGATGTATCTAAACCACCACCAATCGACCTAAGAAAACCTTCAGTTCCAGTGTGTTGGAATTGTCGGCAAGCTGGGCCTTTGTTTATAGATTGCGAGGTTATTCGAAAAGAAATATTTTGTTATGGATTTGGTGAACCCAATGTGTTGAAGCCACACTGTGCCTTTTGCATTCACAAAACCGCTTCGTTAAACCAAAGGAGGGAGACGATTGTCAGTGGATCGAATCGTACTCCAACAACAATACTACAACGACCCACATTTTCGAACCAACCAGCTCGTCATATACCTCAACCCCGACAGAATCGAGATTAAACGAACCAATCCAACCATTTTACAACTCATGCAAAATTCAAAACTTACGCGCTTCTCGCATAAACAACTTTTTTAAAACGCGAAGACTCATGTACCGACTTATCGCTTAAACAAAATTTTGCAACTCCATAGATTTTTTAGATGATAACCGTTCATATGCTAAAGTCCTCATTAATGGTACTGAAATTCAAGGGTTACTTGATAGTGGAGCCGATATCTCAGCGTAAGGTAAACATTCGTTACAATTCATTGATGATCACGACCTTCACCTTAATATTATTCCAGCTTTTGTTCGAATTGCCAATGGTTCTCCACTGCGAATCCATGGTTATATCAATGCCAAGCTTTCTTACAATGATCAAACTCTTGATATGAAACTGTTTAAAATTACCGATCTTCAGCAAGCCTTGTATCTAGGATGCGATTTTTGGCAGAAATTTGGTATAACACCATCTTTCGTGTCGTCTATTTCACGATTACCACCGTCTTCATCTGATACTCCTCCTATCGTAGCTTCTTCTTGTACCGATTACAACCGACATCAGCTTTCTGCCGATCAGGAGCAGAGATTGCAAGCAATCAGAGATCAGTTGCCTAGCTTTGAACGTTTGAAACTGGGTCGAACCCACCTGATTCCTCACACAATCGACGTTGAAGGGGCTCAACCGGTAAAACAACGACATTACGCCGTATCAGCTGCCATGTAAGAACAAATGTTCCAAGAAATTGATCGAATGATTTCACTTGATGTCATCGAAGAAAGTAATAGTCCCTGAAGCTCTCCAATGGCGATTGTTAAAAAGTCAAAAGGGGGTGTTCGGCTTGGTCTTGACACTCAACGACTCAATAGCGTAACCAAGAAAGATGCATTCCCTCTGCCAGGCAAATTCCATTAGATCCCGCATCGAAAGAAAAAACGGCGTTTATCATTCCGGTACGCCCATTGTATCAATTAAAGGTTATGCCGTTCGGTCTTTGCAATGCGCCTCAAACATTGTGCAGGTTAATGTCAAACGTAATTCCTCATCATCTACATGACCGGGTGTTCGTTTATCTTGATGATTTATTAATTACTACTGCTGACCTCGAAGAACATTTATCTCTGCTTCAGGATGTCGCTGAATGGCTGATTAAAGCTGGGCTGATGATTAATGTTCAGAGGAGCAAGTTCCTACTGAAAGGATCGAATACCTCGGTTATGTAGTTAGTGAGCAAGGATTGCGACCTAATCCTGACAAGGTTGAGGCCATTGTCAAATTCCCTACTCCTAAGAACGTTAGGCAGAAAAGAAGATTCCTGGGTGTCACGGGGTGGTATCGTTTTATAAACGGGTACTCTACGCTGTCGGCTCCACTTACAGGTATGCTCAAGAAAAGTTCCAAATTTAAATGGCCTGACGAAACTGATGCCGCTCTCCATGATTTAAAACACGCTCTAGTTTCGGCACCTGTCCTTATTACTCCAGTGGATTTCAAATCACGATTTTACATCCAGTGCGACATGAGTTCGAGCGGTATAGGTGCTGTATTATTCCAACGC
Organism: Tipula lateralis; assembly: GCA_963932295.1. Classification (NCBI taxonomy): domain Eukaryota; kingdom Metazoa; phylum Arthropoda; class Insecta; order Diptera; family Tipulidae; genus Tipula; species Tipula lateralis. Next base: position 213,544 of record CAWVQQ010000274.1, read on the forward strand.
GATAAAGACGGAAATGATAGACCTATTGCGTACATGTCTAGGAAATTGAATGCAGCCCAAAAAAATTATTCCGTAACAGAAAAAGAATGCTTAGCAGTACTAGAAGCCATTAAAAAGTTACGACTCTACGTGGAGGGTCTCCCTTTCACCATCATTACCGACCATTCAAGCCTGAAGTGGCTGATGTCTTTAAAAGATATTTCAGGTAGACTTGCCCGATGGAGCTTGAAGCTTCTGGGGTTTGATTTTGACATTGAGTTCTGCAAAGGCACGCAAAATACCGTTCCGGATGCTCTTTCTCGGGTACAACTTGACTCACTGGTCATTAAACCCCAACCAACTGATAATTCACCACTTTTTATTGACCAAGCTTCACCATCATTCCTAGATCCTTCCTACCAACAATTAGCTAAATCAATCCAAAATTCTCACAAACACATAAACCTCTATACAGTTAATAATTTGATTTATCTCAATCCTTACCCTAATAGAACTAGTCTTGCTGATATCCCATCGTATAAGCTTCTCATTCCCGAACCCCTCCGACCTTCCCTTCTTATCTTTGCCCATTGTTAACCAAATTCTGCGCATCTAGGCATCAAGAAAACCACAGAACTCCTTCAGAGATACTATTATTGGCCTAATATTACGTCTGATGTCGACCTGTTTGTTAAAGCCTGTGATCAGTGCAAGCTCAATAAATCACCAAATCAGATATCCAAACCTCCTCTTGGCTCGCTTCCTATGACTTTCAGGTCCTTTCAGCGAGTCTTTCTCGATTTTCTGGGACCATACCCTCGCACTAAAAATGGTTATACCGGAATTTTGATCGCACTGGATCATTTTTCCAAATTTGTCATAACACGACCCATTCGACAGGCAACTGCGATCGAAGTTTGTAGGTTGCTAGAAAACGAGATTTTCTTAATTTTTGGAGCTCCTGAAGTTATACCTACACACAACGGAAGACAGTTTGAATCCCATCTTCTACAGAATATTTGCCATAAATATGGTGTCCGACACATTTTCACAGCGAAATATTCTCCTCAAGGAAACGCTTCAGAACGCGTTAATCGCACACTTTAAGCTTCTCTTCGTACGTATATAAAATCCGATCAACGTGTCTGGGACACAAATTTATCTGCCATTACACATGCTCTCCAAAATTCTATTCAGGAGTCCTCTAAGTATTCCCTCCACTTCTTGGTGTTTGGTCAACATGCGATATTGCATGGTTCGTCGTATAATATATTACGTGAAGCATCTCAATTTGCTGGCTCGTATGTGAATTGTGAAGATAAGCCAGATTTTCTCTTAAAGATCTATGAGAACGTGCAAATTATTCTTCGTTAGGCAGTCGAACGATCAAAACAGACTTACAATTAAAGGACAAGACATCCCAAAGTTAAAGTTGGGCAAACTATTTATATTCGAAATTTTAAACAGTCTTAAGCCATTGATAATTATACCGCTAAACTTGCCCCACAATTTATAAAGTGTGTGGTTTAACGACTTGTGGGAAGTGTATCTTGTGAAGTAGCCAATGAAAATGGGAAGAGTTTGGGTATATATCATTTCAAAGATATTAAACTTTGAAAGAATATCTCAACAGGTTTTTACTTTGCCCGGCTGTTGAGACTGTTCATCAGCAGGAGTGAGTCGTCCCCACGATTGTAACGATCTGTGATCGTTCCACGGCTTACCGTTTTCCCAGGCCTGAATAAGAACAACAAAAGATGATAAAACGAATGTTATAAAACAAAATAGAGTTTCTTTTCGGGTTTTTTTTGGGAGGTGAATTGTTGGAAAAAGAGATGGAGTTTTTGTGGGAGATTGTGATCGATAACTCGAGCAGTTAGATAAAAAGAAAATTCAAGTTTAAATAATCAAATTCACTCAATTAAATTATTTATTGGCATCTTATAATTGAAAATAAATAAAAAAAATATAAATATACAAAGTTAACCATATGAAGTTAACCTATACGTTAGTTTTTCTAAAACAAAATGATCCTTAAAACTTAATTTGTGTGCGTGCAGTAGAATTATTGAATTGGTGATGAAAAAAAAATACTGTGATGGTACGAATGCTTGAAATTTATTTACTGTTAGAATAAAATAATCTAATGTTATAGAATTAATAAAAGTTAAGATATAAAAACTTAGACTAATACAGTGTAAAAGTGAATTATAAACCTAAGATAAAAACCGATTGATAACGTTATTAAAATATGGTGTGCCAACCACATGGAAAATTAGCGGCACTAAAGTCAGTGAGTGAGTTGTAATGGAATAACACTAAAACCATTATAATTTTACAATCAATAATACATAAATACTAAAGTACGTACCACAAAACGATACGAATAATAAATTATACAAACTAAAAATTCAAATAACATACAAGCCCTTTATAATAATTATCATATTTAAAACCGAACATTACGACTCATGAATGACGTCATCAAACTTCAACTTTTCCCGTACAACTTTCAACGTTTCATCATTTATCATATTCATTATTGTCATCTTTATTAACAAACCAGATAAGCTTTATTCATTTAATCTATTTTTTTTTTATATATAATTCATAATTTTTTTTTATATAAATTTTCTTAATATTAAGTTAGATAAGTACTGGTGCTGGGGATAATAAGTGAATAAATATAACTTATCAATTTATTATTATTTTTACATATTTTTTTTTTGTTTATACTTATTTAATATACATACATAAGATATACGGGTATTTTGAATAAAGTCGATATTTTATTTATTAAATATCTCTTGTTCATTTTTTTTGTTAATTTTTAATTGAGTATTTTCGGTGGTTAAGAAATTTTCAATGGCTTAAAGTAATTATGTTAAAGATGGAGTAAACCATAGTAATGAGGCGTGGGTAAGTATAGATAGAATAGATTGTCTGTGTTTCCTTTGCCTAAAATCCTATATAATTTCATTTCCCTTCCGTTTTTCCCGTTGTGTGGTCGAGCTAGCATTTATTCATCTTCAAAAAACCCCACCCCAAGCCCTGAGCCATAGCCGGCAAAAACCATGACCAACCCGAAACTCTGAATAATTTCAGTAACGAAGGGCATTTTTTTGGAATCGAAATTATTGAATTAAATAATTGAATTATTGATGCTTGGGGTTATATTCTCCATTTTAACCAAACTTTGAAAAATTATTATATACAAAAATAGATTTGTGGTGATAAAACGTACGCCTTGGTAGTAATTTTTGCTTATTTATATTTTTATTCATTGTTTGTCCATATGAACGTCATTTTGAACAATTAATACCAAAATTCTACCAAAGTTAATTTTATCAATACAACTCAATTGTTGCATTGAAATTGTTCAAAATGTCGGAAAAATGAGGAGTTTCACCCCAAATGACATTTAATTGCACTTTAAAAATAAATATTCTGTTAAAAATAACGGTTAAAACGACAAGTTTTGTGTCAACTTGTCTATTTACCGTTATTTCTAATAAAATAATTAATTTTTAAGGGCAATTTTAGGTCATTTGTAGTATACATCTTTATTTTCCCATTATTTTGCTAAAAGGGAGGTACATGTCGTTCAAAATGACGTTCAAATGGACAAATAATGAACAAAAACACATAAAAAATATTAGTTAGCAAAATCTTCTACAAAAACGTGTATTTTGTCACCGCAACTCAATTTTTTTATATTAAAATTGTTCAAAGTGTGATATTAAAATTGTTGAAAATGCACGTTACAATTCAAAATTTGGTTCGAAATAACGGTAATAAAACAAGTTTACACAAAACTTGTCTGTTTTACCATTATTTCGAACAAAATATTAAATTTTTACGTGCATTTTTATGTTGCGTGGGGTTAAATGGTCCATTTCATTCACATTTTGGACAATTGATATATAAAAAAAATTGAGTTGTGGTGATAAAACACACGTTTTGATTGTATTTTTGCTAATTTATATTTTTTTTGAGTTTTTATTCATTATTTGTCCATTTGAACGTCATTTTGAATAATTAATACCAAAATTCTACCAAAGTGTGATTTATCACCACAACTCAATTGTTTCATATTGAAACTGATCAAAATGTCGGGTTAATGGATGATTTCAGCCCAAATGACATTAAATTGCACTTAATTATATTTAATATTTTAATATTTGGTTCAAAACAACACAAAACAAAATTATTATAAGCAAAAATTACTACCAAAGCGTATGTTCTGACACCACAATTCAATTTTTTGAGATTTAAATTGTTCAAATTATAGTAAAATAGACAATTTTGTTTGAAATATTGGTAAATAGACCAGTTTAAACAAAACTTGCCTATTTTACCATTTTAAGAACACACCTTATTATTATTAAATTTTTATGTGCGTTTTTTTGTTGCGTGGTGTTATATTGTCCATTTTACTCAAATTTTGAACCATTGAAATATACAAAAATAGATTTGTGATGATAAAACACACGCTTTGGTAGTAGTTTTTGCTAATTTATATTTTGTTTGTGTTTTCATTCATTGTTTGTCCATTTGAACGTCATTTTGAACAATTGATACCAAAATTTTATCAAAGTTAATTATGCCACCACAACTCAATTGTTTCATATTTAAATTGTTCAAAATGTCGGTTAAATGGAAAATTTCACCACAAATGTTATTTAGTATAACTTTAAAATTACATATTTGGTTCAAAATAACGGTTGAAATGACAAATTTTGTGTCAACTTGTCTATTTACCGTTATTTCGATTGAAATATTTAATTTTAAAGTGCAATTTTATGTCGTGTGAGGTAAAATTCTCATACTCATTATTTCGTTTAGATTTTGGTACATATCATTCACAATGACGTTCAAATGGACAAATAATGAACAAAAACACAAAATCAATATTCATTAGAAAATATTTCAACTAATACGTGTGTTTTGTAATCACAACTTAATTTTTTGAGATTTAAATTGTTTAAAATGTTGGAAAAATGCATAATTTAACCCCACGCAACATAAAAATGCACGCAAAAATTTAAAATTTGGTTCGAAATAACGAATAATAAACAAATTTTAACAAAATTTGTCTGTGTTACCGTTATTTTGAACAAAATAATAAATTTTTATGTTGCGCGGGGTTAAATTGTCCATTTTACCCACATTTTGGACAATTGAAATATAAAAAATTGAGTTGTGGTGATAGAACACAGGCTTTGGTAGTAATTTTTGCTAATTTATATTTTTTTTTGTGTTTTTATTCATTATTCGTCCATTTGAACGTCATTTTGAACAATTAATACCAAAACTTTACCAGAGTGTGTTTTATCACCACAACTCAATTGTTTTATATTGAAATTGTTCAAAATGTCGGTTAAATGGAGAATTTCACCCAAAATGACATTTATTTTCACTTAAAATTTAAATATTTGGTTCAAAATAACACTAAAAACGACCACTTTTGTGTCAACTTGTCTATTTACCGTTTTTTCGATTGAAATATTTAATTTTAAAGTGCAATTTCATGTCGTTCATATCAGTCACCATGACGTTCAAATGGACAAATAATGAACAAAAACACAAAACCAATATTCATTAGCAAAAATTTCTACTCAAACGTGTGTTTTGTCACCACAACTTAATTTTTTGATATTTTAATTGTTTAAAATGTTAGTAAAATGCATAATTTAACCCCACGCAACATAAAAATGCACGTAAAAATTTTAAATTTGGTTCGAAATAACGGGAAATAATCAAATTTCAACAAAACTTGTCTGTGTTACCGTTATTTCGAACAAAATAATAAATTTTTATGTTGCGCGGGGTTAAATTGTCCATTTTACCTACATTTGGACAATTGAAATATAAAAAAATTGAGTTGTGGTGACACAGGCTTTGGTAGTAGTTTTTGCTTATTAACATTTTTTTTGTGTTTTTATTCATTATTTGTCCATTTGAACGTCTTTTTGAACAATTAATACAAAAGATCTATCAATTCTATAAATTCTTCCTGTATTTAATCACCGCAATTCAATTGTTTCATATTGAAATTGTTCAAAATTTCAGTAAAATGGAGAATTTCACCCCAAATGACATTAAATTGCACTTTAAAATTTAAAATTTGGTTAAAAATCACACAAAAAAATATTTTTTATTAAAAATTACTACCAAAGCGTGTGTTTTGTCACCACAACTCAATTTTTTTATAATTAAATTGTTCAAAATGTGGATAAAATAAACAATTTAACCCCACGCAATATAAAAATGCACTTAAAAATTAAAAATTTGGTACGAAATAACGATTAATAAACAAGTTAACACAAAACTTTCAACGTTTCATCATTTATTATATTCATTATTGTCATCTTTATTAACAAACCAGATAAGCTTTATTCATTTAATCTATTTTTTCTTTATATATAATTCATAATTTTTTTTTATATAAATTTTCTTAATATTAAGTTAGATAAGTACTGGTGCTGGGGATAATAAGTGAATAAATATTACTTATCAATTTATTATTATTTTTACATATTTTTTTTTTGTTTATACTTATTCAATATACATACATAAGATATACGGGTATTTTGAATAAAGTCGATATTTTATTTATTAAATATCTCTTGTTCATTTTTTTTGTTAATTTTTAATTGAGTTTTTTCGGTGGTTAAAAAATTTTCAATGGCTTAAAGTAATTATGTTAAAGATGGAGTAAACCATAGTAATGAGGCGTGGGTAAGTATAGATAGAATAGATTGTCTGTGTTTCCTTTGCCTAAAATCCTATATAATTTCATTTCCCTTCCGTTTTTTCCGTTGTGTGGTCGAGCTAGCATTTATTCATCTTCAAAAAAACCCCACCCCAAGCCCTGAGCCATAGCCGGCAAAAACCATGACCAACCGGAAACTTTGAATAATTTCAGTAACGAAGGGCATTTTTTTGGAATCGAAATTATTGAATTAAATAATTGAATTATTGATGCTTGGGGTTATATTCTCCATTTTAACCAAATTTTGAAAAATCTTTATATACAAAAATAGATTTGTGGTGATAAAACGTACGCCTTGGTAGTAATTTTTGCTTATTTATATTTTTATTCATTGTTTGTCCATATGAACGTCATTTTGAACAATTATTACCAAAATTCTACCAAAGTTAATTTTATCAATACAACTCAATTGTTGCATATTGAAATTGTTCAAAATGTCGGAAAAATGAGGAGTTTCACCCCAAATGACATTTAATTGCACTTTAAAAATAAATATTCTGTATAAATAACGGTTAAAACGACAAGTTTTGTGTCAACTTGTCTATTTACCGTTATTTCTAATAAAATAATTAATTTTTAAGTGCAATTTTAGGTCATTTGTGGTATACATCTTTATTTTCCCATTATTTTGCTAAAAGGGAGGTACATGTCGTTCAAAATGACGTTCAAATGGACAAATAGTGAACAAAAACACAAAAAAAATATTAATTAGCAAAATCATCTACTAAAACGTGTATTTTGTCATCGCGACTCAATTTTTTGATATTAAAATTGTTCAAAGTGTGATATTAAAATTGTTGAAAATTCACGTTACAATTTAAAATTTATTTCGAAATAACGGTTATAAGACAAGTTTACACAAAACTTGTCTGTTTTACCATTATTTCGAACAAAATATTAATTTTTTACGTGCATTTTAATGTTGCGTGGGGTTAAATGGTCCATTTAATTCACATTTTGGACAATTGATATATAAAAAAAATTAAGTTGTGGTGATAAAACACACGTTTTGGTAGTATTTTTGCTAATTTATATTTTTTTTGAGTTTTTATTAATTATTTGTCCATTTGAACGTCATTTTGAACAATTGATACCAAAATTCTACCAAAGTGTGATTTATCACCACAACTCAATTGTTTCATATTGAAACTGATCAAAATGTCGGGTTAATGGATGATTTCAGCCCAAATGACATTAAATTGCACTTAATTATATTTAATTTTTTAATATTTGGTTCAAAACAACACAAAACAAAATTATTATAAGCAAAAATTACAACCAAAACGTATGTTCTGACACCACAATTCAATTTTTTGAGATTTAAATTGTTCAAATTATAGTAAAATAGACAATTTTGTTTGAAATATTGGTAAATAGACCAGTTTAAACAAAACTTGCCTATTTTACCATTTTAAGAACAAACCTAATTATTATTAAATTTTTATGTGCGTTGTTTTGTTGCGTGGTGTTATATTGTCCATTTTACCCAAATTTTGAACCATTGAAATATACAAAAATAGATTTGTGATGATAAAACACACGCTTTGGTAGTAGTTTTTGCTAATTTATATTTTGTTTGTGTTTTCATTCATTGTTTGTCCATTTAAACGTCATTTTGAACAATTAATACCAAAATTCTACCAAAGTTAATTATGCCACCACAACTCAATTGTTTCATATTTAAATTGTTCAAAATGTCGGTTAAATGGAGAATTTCACCCCAAATGTTATTTAGTATAACTTTTAAATTACATATTTGGTTCAAAATAACGGTTAAAACGACAAATTTTGTGTCAACTTGTCTATTTACCGTCATTTCGATTGAAATATTTAATTTTAAAGTGCAATTTTATGTCGTGTGAGGTAAAATTCTCATACTCATTATTTTGTTTAGATTTTGGTACATATCATTCACAATGACGTTAAAATGGACAAATAATGAACAAAACCACAAAAACAATATTTATTAGCAAAAATTTCAACTAAAGCGTGTGTTTTGTCACCACAACTTAATTTTTTGAGATTTAAATTGATAGAAAAATGCATAATTTAACCCCACGCAACATAAAAATGCACGCAAAAATTTAAAATTTGGTTCGAAATAACGAAAAATAAACAAATTTTAACAAAATTTGTCTGTGTTACCGTTATTTCGAACAAAATAATAAATTTTAATGTTGCGTGGGGACAATTTATAATGTAAATTGTCCATTATACCCACATTTTGGACAATTTAAATATAAAAAAATTGAGTTGTGGTGAAAGAACACAGGCTTTGGTAGTAATTTTTGCTAATTAATATTTTTGTTTGTGTTTTTATTCATTATTTGTCCATTTGAACGTCATTTTGAACAATTAATACCAAAACTTTACCAAAGTGTGTTTTATCACCACAACTCAATTGTTTTATATTGAAATTGTTCAAAATGTCGGTTTAATGGAGAATTTCACCCCAAATGACATTTAATTTCACTTAAAAATTAAATATTTGGTCCAAAATAACGGTAAAAACGACCACTTTTGTGTCAACTTGTCTATTTACCGTTTTTTCGATTGAAATATTTAATTTTAAAGTGCAATTTTATGTCGTTTGGGGTGAAATTTTTCATTTCTTCATTTTTTTGTAAAGATTATTGTACATATCAGTCACCATGACGTTCAAATGGACCAATAATGAACCAAAAGACAAAACCAATATTTATTAGCAAAAATTTCTACTCAAACGTGTGTTTTGTCACCACAACTTAATTTTTTGATATTTAAATTGTTTAAAATGTTAATAAAATGCATAATTTAACCCCACGCAACATAAAAATGCACGTTAAAATTTTAAATTTGGTTCGAAATAACGGGAAATAATCAAATTTCAACAAAACTTGTCTGTGTTACCGTTATTTCGAACAAAATAATAAATTTTTATGTTGCGCGGGGTTAAATTGTCCATTTTACCTACATTTGGACAATTGAAATATAAAAAAATTGAATTGTGGTGACACAGGCTTTGGTAGTAGTTTTTGCTTATTAACATTTTTTTGTGTTTTTATTCATTATTTGTCCATTTGAACGTCTTTTTGAACAATTAATACAAAAATTCTATCAATTCTATAAATTCTTCCTGTGATTAATCACCGCAATTCAATTGTTTTATATTAAAATTGTTCACAATTTCGGTAAAATGGAGAATTTCACCCCAAATGACATTAAATTGCACTTTAAAATTTAAAATTTGGTTAAAAATCACACAAAAAAAATATTTTTTATTAAAAATTACTACCAAAGCGTGTGTTTTGTCACCCAAACTCAATTTTTTTATAATTTAATTGTTCAAAATGTGGGTGAAATACACAATTTAACCCCACGCAATATAAAAATGCACTTTAAAATTAAAAATTTGGTACGAAATAACGATTAATAAACAAGTTAACACAAAACTTGTCTGTTTTACCGTTATTTCGAACAAATTTTGCTTATTTATATTTTGTTTGTATTTTTATTAATATTTTGTCCTTTTGAACGTTATTATAAACAATTAATACCAAAATTCTACAAAAATTTAGATTATCACCACAACGCAATTGTTTCATATTTTTATTGTCCAACATGTCGGTGAAATGAAGAATTTCACGAATTTCACCCCAAATGACATTAAATTGCACTTAAAAACTAAAGTTTTTGTTCAAAATAACGGTATAAACGACAAGTTTTGTGTCAACTTGTATATTTAGCTATATTTCGATAAAGATATTCAAATTTTTATGTCATAAGGGCTGAAATTCTTCTTTTACCCATTAGTTTGTAAAAATGACGTTTAAATGGACAAATAATGAACAAAAACAAAAAAAAATATTAATTAGCAAAAAATACTACTAAAGAGTGTCTTTTGTCACCACAACTCACTTTTTTGATTTTTTAATTGTTCAAAATGTGGGTAAAATGCACAATTGAACCCCACACAATATACAAATGCACGAAAAAATTTAAAATTTAGTTCGAAATAACGGTTAATAGACAAGTTTACACAAAACATGTCTATTTAACCGTTATTTCGAACAAAATATTAAATTTTTACGTGCATTTTTGTGTGGCGCGGGGTTGAATATTCCATTTAATCCATATTTTGAACCATTCATAAATAAAAAAAAATGAGTTGTGGTGATAAAACTTACGCTTTTGTAGAAATTTTTGCTAATTTATATTTTTTAGTGTTTTTATTCATTATTTGTCCATTCCAAAGTCATATTGAACAATTAATACCAAAACTCTACCAAAATGTGATTTATTATCTCAACTCAATTGTTTTATATTAAAATTGTTCAAAATTTCGGTTAAATGGAGAATTTCACCCCAAATGACATTTAATTGCACTTTAAAATGAGATAATTGGTACAAAATAACACAAAAAAAAATTTTAATAAGCAACAATAACTACCAAAGCGTGTGTTTTGTCACCACAATTCAATTTTTTATAATAAAATTGTTTCAAATTTGGGAAATATGCAAAATTTTAGCCCACGAAATATAAAATGCACTCAAAAATTTAAAATTTGGTTCCAAAGAACGGTAAATAGACAAGTTTACACAAAACTTGTCTATAAATCTCTTATTTCGAACCAAAAACTAAATTTTGACGAGCATTTTTATGTAACGTGGGGTTATATTGTCAATTTCACCCAAATTTTCAACAATTGGAATATACTTATTTAGATTTGTGGCGATAAAACACACGCTTTGGTAGTAATTTTTGCTAATATATATTTTTTTTATGTTTTTATTTATTATTTGTCCATTTCAAAGTCATATTTAACAATTAATACCAAAATGTAATTTTTACTCACAACTCAATTGTTTCATATTTAAATTGTTCAAAAGGTCGGTTAAATGGAAAAATTATCCCCGAATGACATGGAATTGCACTCAAATTTTAAATATTTGGTTCCAAATAACCCCAAAAAATAATATGAAGCAAAAACAACTACCAAAGTACCACAAGTTACCACAATTCATTTTTTTTTAGTTTTAAATTGTTCAAAATGTGGGTAATATGCACAATTTAACCCCACGCAATATTAAAATGCACGTCAAAATTTAAAGAAAATTTCGAAATAACTGTAAATAGACAAGTTATCAAAAATTTTGTCTATTTTACCGTTATTTAAACAAATCATTTAAATTTAACGTACATTTTTATGTTGCAAGGGGTCAAATTGTCCATTTTACCCAAATTTTGAACAAAAAAAAAATACATAAATAGATTTGTGGTGATAAAACTCACGCTTTGGTAGTAATTTTTACTAATTTACATTATTCTTTAATTTTTATTCATTATTTGATAAAATAAGGTGATAAAATTAACTAGCGTAGAATTTGGGTATTAATTGTAAAAAATGACGTGCAAATGATGAACGTCATTTTAACAATTAATACCAAAATTCTATTAAAGTTATTTTTATCACCACAACTAAATTGTTTCACATTTAAATTATTCAAAATAACGGTGAAATGGAGAAACTCTCCCCAAATGACATTAATTTGCACTTAAAAATTAAAAAATTAGTTCAAAATATCGCTTTAAACGACAAATTTTGTGTCAACTTGTCTATTTACCGTTATTTCGATTAGAATATATAATTTTTAAGGTTCAATTTCATGTCATTTCGGGTGAAATTCTCCATTGACCCATTATTTTGTTAAGATTTTGGTACAAATCGTTCAAAATGACGTTTTAATGGTCAAATTTTGAACAAAACCACAAAAAAATATTAATAAGCAAAAATTACTACCAAAGCGTGTGTTTTGTCAACACAATTCAATTTTTTTCTATTTCAATAGTTCAAACTGTGGATAAAATGCAAACTTTTACCCGACGCAATATAAAAATGTACGTAAAAAAATTAAATTAGGTTCGAAATAACGACTAATAGACAAGTTAACTCAAAACTGGTCTGGTACACCGTTAATTCGAACAAAATATTAAATTTTTCCGTCCATTTTTATGTTCTGTGGGGTGAAATGGTCCATTGTAACCCCATTTTGGACATTTGAAATATAGAAAAATTGAGTTTTGGTGATAAAACACACGCTTTGGTAGTTTTTTTTGCTAGTTTATATTTTGTTTGTGTTTTTATTCATTATTTGTTCATTTGAACGTCATTTTGAACAATTATTACCAAAATTCTACCGAAGTATGTTCTATCACCACAACTCAATTGATTCAACCATTTAAGTTCAACATAATGGTAAAATGGATAATTTTACCCCTAATGACATTTAATTGCACAAAAAAAACACCAAAAAATTTTAATATGCAAAAATTTCTACCTAAGCGTGTGTTTTGTCACCACAGTTAAATTTTTTTATATTTGAATTGTTCAAAATGTGGGTAAAATGCACAATTTAATCCAACGCAATATGAAAATGCACGTTAAAATTCAAAACAAAATTTCAAAATAACGGTAATTACACAAATTGAAACAAAAATCGTCTATTTTACCGTTATTTTGAACAAAACATTAAAATTTTAAGTAAAATTGAATGTTGGCTGGCTTTACATTGTCCATTTGACCCAAACTTTGAACAACTGGAATACATTTAAATAAAGTTGTGGTGACAAAACACACGCTTTGGTAATAAGTTTTGCTAATTAATATTATTTTTGTATTTTCATTCATTATTTGTCCATTTGAACGTCATTTTTAACAATTAATACCAAAATTCTTCCAAAGATAATTTTTCACCACAACTCAATTGTTTCATATTTAAATTGATCAAAATGTCGGTTAAATGGAGTATTTCACCCCACATGACATTGAATTGCACTTCAAAAATTAAATATTTGGTTCAACTTAACCGTTAAACCGAAAAGTTTTGTGTCAACTTGTTCATTTACCGTTATTTTGGTTAGAATTTTAAATTTGAAGGTGCAATTGTATGTCATTTCGGGTGAAATTCTTCATTTACTCACAATTTTGTTAAGATTTTAGTACATCTCGTTCAAAATGACGTGCAAATGGACAAATAATGTACAAAAACACAAAAAAATATTAATTTTCGAAAATTAATACCCATAATTCAATTTTTTTAATATTTAAATTGTTCAAAATGTGGGTTAAATGCACAATTTTACTTCACGCAATATAGGAATGCACGTTAAAATTTTAAGTTTGGTTCGAAATAACGGTAAATAGCCAAGTTAACACAAAAATTGTCTGTTTTACCGTTATTTCGAACAAAATATTAAATTTGTACGTGCATTTTGATGTTGCGTGGGTTTATATTGTCCATTTTACCCAAAATTTGAACAATCGGAATATACAGAAATAGATTTGGGGTAATAAAACACACGCTTTGGTAGTAATTTTTGCTTATTTATATATTATTTGTATTTTTATTCAATAATTGTTCATTTGAACGTCATTTTGAACAATTAATACCAAAATTCTACCAACGATAATTTTATCACCACAATTTAATTGTTTCATATTTAAATTTGTCAAAATGTCGGTACAATTGATTTCACCCCAAATGACATTAAACTGCACTTAAAAATTAAATATTTGGTTCAAAATAACGGTAAAAAAGACAAGTTTTGTGTCAACTTGTTTATTTACCGTTATTTCGATTAAAATATTTAATTTTAAGTTGAAATTTAATGTCATTTGTGGTTTAATTTTCCATTTACCCAATATTTTGTTAAGATTTTTGTACATATCGTTCAGAATGACGTTCAAATGGACAAATAATGAACAAAAACTTAAAAACAATATTAATTAGCAAAAAATTTATTGATTTTTTTTTTATTTATTTATTTTATTTCCCTTAAATCAATACAAAAGTGATACTTTAATTTAATTTTAAATCATTATAATTAGTGTTCTTAAGAATAAATAACAAATATCTTTTAATTGTAGTATAAATTATAATATTAATGATAATATTAATGTAATAGGAAATTATAGATGTATAGAAAAAAGAGGAAATTAGGAAGTTCTTGTGATAGACTAAACGATCCATATTTAGAACTACCTGCCCATTATTATGAAATTTAAGATTAAATTTATTTGAAGAGGGTCGTCAAATATAAAATAAATATTATTTTAATTTGGTTTATTCATTTAGCAGTAAGAAAAAATTAAATTGTTTAATACAGTAATTAAAACTATACTTAAAGAATTTACTTCATTTCTTTGAATAACAGTTCTGAATTTTCTTTCTCTATTAACCAAGCGTGCAATGACTTTAAGAACGGATTGATATTATTTAATTTTTTAATATTATTTGGTAACTGATTCAATAACATAGGAGCAGTGTATTAATAAAATCGTCTGTTAAATTCGTTCTTCGAAGCCGGAACCACACAATATTTATTCCTTAATGGATATAATGATTCTTTCAAATGACGATTTTCACTTTGAATAAAATAAATTTGAGTATCTTGAAAATATATAAATTCCTTATTGTAAGAATATTCGCTTTTCTATATAAAGGTTTGCTTGCCATATATCTTGATACATTATATATATTTCGTAAAATAAACTTTTGGGATACATGCAGTCGTTTTAAATTATTATTATCCCCCAACAACTAATTCCATAAGTAAGCTGAGATTGTACTAAGGAGTAATATAAGTTTTTGAGAAAAAACTGAGGGCATTATGGCTTAATCTAAACAAAATACGATTAATAAGAAATAAATGCCTGTATAAGACGTTTATATACAATTTAAAATTAAAGTTCTTGGCTTAAGTTATTCCTTAATATTTGAAGGAATCAACAAAGTCAATTTTTACACATTAGTTGGAACATTTTTTATCTGTTAATTAAATATTAGAATTATTTTGACACCCTGTTGCATGTAACTATATAAAACTGCAATTTCTGTCAAGTATATTATTTGTTATTTTGAATTGAATTATTTAAGATTTATCGCTAACAATCATAAATTGTTGATCAAACCAAGACCGTTAAATCTTCAGATCGTGGGTTTTTTTCGTAGATAAACTCAAACTAGTATTAGCACTTAACATCAGTGCCAGGTCATCTGCAAACGCTACTTTATCGCCATAGAGATTAAGTTCAAGAATCAAATTACTGTAAAAGAGGAATAGAAGTGGCCCTAACACAGAACTTTGAGGCACGACACATTGAACTTGTTCAATATTACTCAAATTTCGATTGATAGTACACACTTGTATTCTATCTTCTAGATACGATTGAAACCAACGATTAGATACTCCGCGAATTCCGATTGTGGATAATTTTTTAATCAAAAAATTGTGGTCTACCGTATCAAAAGCTTTCTTAACATCAATTAACAAACAATTAACATTATGGCCTTCATTTAAACTATTATTGCTAGAGACAAGTAATTTCATTTGTGCATTTTTAGTACTAAGTCCTTCACGAAATCCATATTGATGTTGAGAAATGTAATTTATTTTGTCCAAATAAGAAAGAACTCGAGATTTAACGCATTTTTCTAAAATTTCGGAAAAAACTGATAAAAAGTGATATAGTTCGATAGTAACAAACTAAATTAGCATCACCACTTTTAAACAATGGTATTATTGTAGCTATTTGAAGTGTTGCTGGAAATTTTCCCTGAATAAAACTATTATTAAAAATGTGGGCCAGTGGAATACATAAAATGTAACCAAATTTTTTTATCTGAAGCGAGCTTATACCATCACTGCTTAAAGAAATCTTATTTTTGAGATTAAATATAATAGCACATACTTCATAAATATCAGTAGAAAAAAAGAAACAAATCGAACAAGAATAATGATCATTGTTAAAGTGATAAGTACAACTAATGGAGCTTATGGATGTTTCCAAACTTGACCTATATTTGCAAAGAAATGATTTAATTGATTAGCAATCTCAATGCTTTCAGTAAGAACAGTATTACCGTCACCAAAAATACAGTTAAATTAGTTAGATTTACAACGCTTTCCTAGTATGTTGTAAAGTTTTGTGTCATCTTAGTAGTATATAACCACTAGAATCCAAATCGTCATATTGACCACTTGAAAGCCAATCAAAAAAAAAGACAAAAAATACAAGACAAAATATATGTGTGAAGAAAAAAAAATAATTTTTGTGTGACGATGCGATAATTTTATTTCGGAATGCGGTCGCGGTTGATAAATGATGAGAACGAAGAAATGAAAAAACTAAATTTTTATTCTCGATATATGAGGCCTATGCTTTTGTTTTGTATTTGCACCACTTGAAACCACAAAGAAAAACTGAGAAAATAAATGTTTGTTCTCGATATGAAGAAATGAGAAAAAAAATTTTTGTTCTCGATATATGAAAACAGATGAAAAAAAATGCTGCGATATATGGTACATTAAATAAAGAATGTATGTACATATATGAAAGATACGCGATTATCGAAAATACGTCAGTTGAATTAATTCAATCAATTAGAGTTAATTGATAGTAATCGTATTTTTGTTCTTTGTTTTCTAAGCAAATTCTTCCGACGTCGAAATATCAGAAGAGCATGAATTTAAGATATAATGTGTAGATCAAATAAGCGCGAATAAATATAATTGAGATGTGTATGATATGAGAAGGGGAGGGCTTTAAGAATTTGATTAAGTTATTTCTGTATCGATCAATTAAAGAATTATATGAATGGTGTGGAAATGAAAATGAAAAAATGAAAAAAATAAATTTTTGTTCTCGATATATGAAGCCTATGCTTTTGTTTTGTATTTGCACCACTTGAAAACCAATGTATAAAAATGCTGCGATACGAAAAAATGACAAATATTAATTTTGGTTATCGAGGAGGGGTTTAAGAATTTTATTTTGCAAGTTATATCTTGAATTGTAAATGATGGTAATTGTAAAGAATTGTATTTTTTCAGAGGGGCGGAGTGGTATATGAAGAAATATAAATTATCTTTATTTTTGTTATTATTGTTATGCTAACTTTTATGACTTCTTGGGAATGAAATTCCCATGCTTCCCCTTATTACTTCTGGTTTGAGAGAAATGAATTTCAAAAAAGTCATATGTAAATTTATTTACTGACCTTGTATTTAGAATGAAAGTTTTTTGTATTTCAAGTTTAAACAAATTAGTCTTGACATTCCATATTAATTTAGATTTATTTAGTTTAAGACAAAATAAAATGTAATCAAATTTTTTATCAATGGACATTTTATTGATTTAACCCATTTTTAAAATGATATAAATGTTGAGTTTGAATGGTTATAGATTCTTCTTTTGAAACTGATTATCATCAGTATACAATTAAAATAAAAATCAGCTTCATCATCAACATCATGGATTCTGTAGAAACTTTTTTCGATTTCTCAAAGCCGTTTCGCAGAACCATTTTCATGAAAGATGGTTCAATAGTTGACTTTGATAATCGTGAAGTTTTGAAAGATAAAAATGGCAAGTGGCTAGTTAAAGGAGCTCAAGAACAAATCTATGGGGAAAAGAAGAAATAAAAATGTAATTAATAAATAAGCAAATAATAAAATGGTATTGAATAAATTCGTAATTGTTTTTTCTTTTTAATATTTTTAAGTACAGGCGGAAATGGTCTGTTTTGTTCTGGTTTCCAAAAATTGTATGTTGTTTGTTTTGTTTTTGATGTAGGAAATATGTATAAATAGAGGTTGAAAGCTTATGTAAATTATTATATTACTTAAGATGTTAAATATTGAAACACCGTTCACAATGATGATTGTCGGACCTTCTGGTTGTGGTAAAACATCATTCGTATTGAAACGAATACCCCATGTTGTTCGAGATGTGAGTAAAGTATTATGGTGTTATGCGGATAAAAATGCAATACCCGTAGACGAATTGAATTGTAATGTTGAAGTTATAGATACTGTTCAATCTAATTTTGAAAATTTAAATAATGTTTTAATTGTCTTGGATGATCTTATGACCGAGGCATATAATAAAAATGTTTGTGAATTATTTACGAAAGGTTCACATCATAGACAGATATCAGTTAAACTGATAACACAGAATATATTTCATCAGAGAAAATTTTGTCGAGACATATCGCTAAATTGTAAATATTTGGTTGTGTTTAACAATCCTCGAGATAAATCACAAATTTATCCACTTGCACGACAAATTTTTCCGGACAATTCAAACGAGTTTGTAAGAGTATATAAAGAAGCTACATCGCAACCATATGGATATTTATTTATGGATTTGACACAGACATGTAATGATATATTTCGTTTTAGGACAAATATCTTTAATTCGGTCTATGAAACTTGTTATGTGCCATCAAATCTTATATGTAATTTAAAACAGTATGACACGATTGAGGGTACACAAACATTTGTTACACGTGTTAAAAAATTGTAAACCTTGTACGCGTAAGAATATATTAACTAATAGTAGTAAAGATTAAATAAAGACATTGTGTGAAGTGTGTTTAAATGTTTTAAATGGTGTTGCTAAAATTTCCGAAAAATATAAAAAAAAATTAAGTAAATACAAAACAGTATTACGCAAATTAGCTACATCTGGTAGTTGTTTATCATCGAAACGGAAGTTATTGATTCAGCACGGAGGTTTTCTACCCACTCTTTTGTCAGCTGTATTGTCAGGTCTTGTGGGCAAAGTAATCGATCAGGCTACACAACAATAAAAATGCATCGCATGATTGTTATACCACCGGAAACATTTGAACGTTTCAAAAAAATTGTAGTCGAGGATAAAAAGTTATCCGACCTGGATAGGGAAATGAAGAAAATTTTGTATGATACTAAATTAAGCACGATTAGCAAATGGCATCGTTATCGTCAAAATCTTTTAAGATATTTAAATGTGAAAGGAAAACACAAAACTACTCCTATTAATGGTTTTTCTATGCCTGTGGCTAAAAATCAGGTAATAAATGCAGATACTCAAACCGAAAATTTAAATCGTAACGTAAGAAATGCAGATACCCAAACCATTAATAAAAAACAAAGAAGTGCCGCTACCGAAACCGAAAATAAAATATATAAAGATAAAAAAATGCAGACACTAAAACCTAGACAGCTGAGAGCAGCTCAAGAAAAAAAAATGAAATCGTTCGAAGCAGAGCCGTCCATGGAGGAGATGTTTTCATCATCAAATCGGTTTTCTAGTCTTGAAAATGAAAGCGTTAACATAACAGATGAACATAGCAACGATTTGATGCAGTTAGATACAGATGAAATAGAAAGAGCTAAAGCCTTAGATGGTCAACCACAAACAGTTAAAATAGCTAGAGAAAGAAAATCGTTGGATCCTTTGGATTATCGTTTATTTGAGCTCAACAATGGCGAACAAGTTACCGTACCTGTTGAAAAACACATGATTACACGAACTAAACTTAAACGTGGACGCGGTGATACAACACAAACAATTTTGGCTTTCCCTCATCGAAAGAAAAAACAGAAATCTATTAGAAGTACACCAATCAAAACTCAGGATGGCAAGGGAATGGTTTGGAAAAAGTATAAATAGGTAATTTTATTTAAAATATTGTTCATTACAAGCATTGACTTGTGTTTTAAGATAATAAAAATAAAAAAGTTAAATCAAAAACCGTGCCTAAACAGAACTCCTTTTTTATAACCTTAACAAGTAATAGCTCGCTAGATTTATATCCTCAAAATACTCTTTCAAGATTTACAACAAAACTACCAATAGCGTTAAATTTTAAAAGAAATAATGATAGCGAATGGTATGTAGGCGTTTCTAATTTGCATGTACATAAATTGAAGAGAAGAAAAAAGGAAAAGTATCAAAACAGGAACCAAGAATAATATTTATAAGTGAAAAAGATGAAAGCATGTCCGATAAACCTGTACCATCAATTGCAGTGAAAAAAAATCATCTTAGAAATTGAAGTTATTACAATGCTAAGACAATATCCGCTATCATTCGAAATTATTAAAAGAGAAAATTGTTTTGATCGCTATACAACCAATATTGATTTACCCCGAAAAACTCTTACCGAATGCTACCGTTCAAATTATAGTGGATTCTTACCGTTGTAAAGTGGTGTTTGATATCGAACTAACAATGAGGGATTTTTTCGATATGATTTTCTCTCAAATCCAAATAGAACAAAGAAGAAAAGTTACTGAAAATTTAAAAAATTCTATTGCAAATGCAACACCTATCACTTTAGACAAGAAAATTCAAAATAGCATAAGAAAAACAATCAAAATAATTCAACCTCAAATAACAAAACAACCTGAGGATGACGGATTGACTATACCTCATTATTTATGTATTTATTCTGATATAGTACAACCGCAAGTATTTGGTAACTTGATGGCTAGAGGTATGCTAATGCATCCGGTTAGATATCAAAAACAATATGATGATTATCAAAATTGCGATATTGTAAACATTCAATATTTACCGCTTGAAAAAAATTTAGTTACTGATATAAGTATTTTAATGGCTGACGAAAATGGTAAACAAATTAATTTTAAAAATGATACGTTTAGTACAATGGTAATATTTCATTTTCGTAAAGGTATATAAAGGGGTTTGCAATAATATATAATCAATCATATACGTAGTTACAATGAATGCTGTTTATATTAAGTATTATGATCAGCAACAAGGAGGTAGATAGTCGTTAGTTGATGAAGAAGTTGGAAATGTACTTAGATTACCTATAGTTTATCAGCGTGGACGTGGTTTGGGAGGAATTTTTGGAAGTTTTTGGAAATACTTACAACCGCTACTACGAAAAAGTGCAACTTTCCTAAAAGATGAATTAATTGAAACAGGTACAGATATGTTGCGTAATATAAATACACAAAAACCCTTGAAGGAAATTCTTCGAGATAGATCCGTAAAAATGGTCGATAAATTGAGAGATAGTGCTGTTAATAAAATAAATACAATGGTTGGTTCTGGTACTACTAGACGTAAACGTAAAAGAATCGCAAAAAAATCAATAAATAAGAGAGCGAAACTTAAAAATTCACAGACCAAAACTTTGGCAGTACGTGTAAGGAGATCTTCACGGACGAACTTAAAAAAAAATAGAAATAATAAGAAAAAACGAATCTTAGACATATTTTCATTATCAATTATAATGTCGTTAACGGAGTGTATGAAATCAGAATTGGATCTTTTTAGGCCGCGCAATATACAAAAAAAATATTTTAAAAACTGAAGAAGTCGCATACAAACCGTTAACAAGTTTAGAAAATCAATCAGTTATTGAATTTGTCTGTCATGGACACGGTGACAACTATATTGATTTATCTTCAATAAATTTATGTATTAAAATACAGCTAGAAAAAGAAAATGGTACACTTTTTAAAGCAGAAGACCAAAATCAACCTTATGTTGTTAATAATATGTTACATTCATTATTTCGACAAGTAAATTTATATTTAAACAGTAAAAATATAAACTCTTTGGACGGTAACTACAGTTATCGAGCATATTTAGAAACATTGTTGAATTTTGGTGATGATGCGAGTAGAACGTGTTTCAAATAGAACACTATCATAGGCAATAATAAACCATCTTAGAAGTACAAGTCTATGGTTCAGTTTCTACAATTGGCCATAGTTGACTTTGGGCCCATAGTAATACTATATGAAAAATTCAAAGTGGATTATCTCCAAAGAACTTCGAAAGTCGGAAAATTTGAAAAGTGTTTCAAATAGAACACTATCATAGGCAATAAAAAACCATCTTAGAAGTACACGTCTATGGTTCAGTTTTCTACAATTGGCCATAGTTGACTTTGGGCCCATAGTAATACTATATGAAAAATTCAAAGTGGATTATCTCCAAAGAACTTCGAGGGTCGGAAAATTTGAAAAGTGTTTCAAATAGAACACTATCATAGGCAATAAGAAACCATCTTAGAAGTACAAGTCTATGGTTCAGTTTTCTACAATTGGCCATAGTTGACTTTGGGCCCATAGTAATACTATATGAAAAATTCAAAGTGGATTATCTCCAAAGAACTTCGATGGTCGGAAAATTTGAAAAGTGTTTCAAATAGAACACTATCAAAGGCAATATGAAACCATCTTAAAAGTACAAGTCTATGGTTCAGTTTTCTACAATTGGCCATAGTTGACTTTGGGCCCATAGTAATACTATATGAAAAATTCAAAGTGGATTATCTCCAAAGAACTTCGAGGGTCGAGAAACCATCTTAAAAGTACAAGTCTATGGTTCAGTTTTCTACAATTGGCCATAGTTGACTTTGGGCCCATAGTAATACTATATGAAAAATTCAAAGTGGATTATCTCCAAAGAACTTCGAGGGTCGGAAAATTTGAAAAGTGTTTCAAATAGAACACTATCATAGGCAATATGAAACCATCTTAGAAGTACAAGTCTATGGTTCAGTTTTCTACAATTGGCCATAGTTGACTTTGGGCCCATAGTAATACTATATGAAAAATTCAAAGTGGATTATCTCCAAAGAACTTCGAGGGTCGGAAAATTTGAAACGTGTTTCAAATAGAACACTATCATAGGCAATTAGAAACCATCATAGAAGTACAAGTCTATGGTTCAGTTTTCTACAATTGGCCATAGTTGACTTTGGGCCCATAGTAATACTATATGAAAAATTCAAAGTGGATTATCTCCAAAGAACTTCGAGGGTCGGAAAATTTGAAAAGTGTTTCAAATAGAACACTATCAAAGGCAATTAGAAACCATCATAGAAGTACAAGTCTATGGTTCAGTTTTCTACAATTGGCCATAGTTGACTTTGGGCCCATAGTAATACTATATGAAAAATTCAAAGTGGATTATCTCCAAAGAACTTCGAGGGTCGGAAAATTTGAAAAGTGTTTCAAATAGAACACTATCATAGGCAATTAGAAACTATCTGAAAGTACACGTCTATGGTTCAGTTTTCTACAATTGGCCATAGTTGACTTTGGGCCCATAGTAATACTATATGAAAAATTCAAAGTGGATTATCTCCAAAGAGGGTTGGAAAATTTGAAAAGTGTTTCAAATAGAACACTATCATAGGCAATATGAAACCATCTTAAAAGTACAAGTCTATGGTTCAGTTTTCTACAATAGGCCATAGTTGACTTTGGGCCCATAGTAATACTATATGAAAAATTCAAAGTGGATTATCTCCAAAGAACTTCGAGGGTCGGAAAATTTGAAAAGTGTTTCAAATAGAACACTATCATAGGCAATTAGAAACTATCTTAGAAGTACACGTCTATGGTTCAGTTTTCTACAATTGGCCATAGTTGTCTTTGGGCCCATAGTAATACTATATGAAAAATTCAAAGTGGATTATCTCCAAAGAACTTCGAGGGTCGGAAAATTTGAAAAGTGTTTCAAATAGAACACTATCATAGGCAATTAGAAACCATCTTAGAAGTACAAGTCTATGGTTCAGTTTTCTACAATTGGCCATAGTTGACTTTGGGCCCATAGTAATACTATATGAAAAATTCAAAGTGGATTATCTCCAAAGAACTTCAAGGGTCGGAAAATTTGAAAAGTGTTTCAAATAGAACACTATCATAGGCAATAAGAAACCATCTTAGAAGTACAAGTCTATGGTTCAGTTTTCTACAATTGGCCATAGTTGACTTTGGGCCCATAGTAATACTATATCAAAAATTCAAAGTGGATTATCTCCAAAGAACTTCGAGGGTCGGAAAATTTGAAAAGTGTTTCAAATAGAACACTATCATAAGCAATAAGAAACCATCTTAGAAGTACAAGTCTATGGTTCAGTTTTCTACAATTGGCCATAGTTGACTTTGGGCCCATAGTAATACTATATGAAAAATTCAAAGTGGATTATCTCCAAAGAACTTCGAGGGTCGGAAAATTTGAAAAGTGTTTCAAATAGAACACTATCATAGGCAATAAGAAACCATCTTAAAAGTACAAGTCTATGGTTCAGTTTTCTACAATTGGCCATAGTTGACTTTGGGCCCATAGTAATACTATATGAAAAATTCAAAGTGGATTATCTCCAAAGAACTTCGAGGGTCGGAAAATTTGAAAAGTGTTTCAAATAGAACACTATCATAGGCAATTAGAAACCATCTTAGAAGTACAAGTCTATGGTTCAGTTTTCTACAATTGGCCATAGTTGACTTTGGGCCCATAGTAATACTATATGAAAAATTCAAAGTGGATTATCTCCAAAGAACTTCGAGGGTCGGAAAATTTGAAAAGTGTTTCAAATAGAACACTATCATAGGCAATTAGAAACCATCTTAGAAGTACAAGTCTATGGTTCAGTTTTCTACAATTGGCCATAGTTGACTTTGGGCCCATAGTAATACTATATGAAAAATTCAAAGTGGATTATCTCCAAAGAACTTCGAGGGTCGGAAAATTTGAAAAGTGTTTCAAATAGAACACTACCATAGGCAATAAGAAACCATCTTAGAAGTACAAGTCTATGGTTCAGTTTTCTACAATTTGGCCATAGTTGACTTTGGGCCCATAGTAATACTATATGAAAAATTCAAAGTGGATTATCTCCAAAGAACTTCGATGGTCGGAAAATTTGAAAAGGTCTGAGTAAGGAGTACTCAACTGGATGGTTAAACTTAAAATTTGTTGATAAAATTCTAAGAATGATTCATCCGGAAGCTGCTTACGAGATTCTATTTTATTTTCAATGTCAGTATCCGGTCGTCTGTTTGCGAACCTTGCTAACATCTGTTGCTTTAATTCAGGCCAAGTGGTTTTCGGGTGTTGTTGGCAAAATGTCTAATACCAATGAGCCGCTATTCCTTTTAACGCGAAACTAATTTCGGTTAGAAGTCGCTCATTTTCAATTTGCATAGATGCCGCCAATGTTTCTAATTGAAACAAAAATAATGTAATAGGCGTTCCGGTAGGTGAGCCATCTAAGGAGAGACCACTACGCGATAAGCCACGGGGTTCAATCCTGTAATTAGTCGATGTTGGTCGAACGTACTCTCTTTCATAGGGTGTTGGATCTGTCGCTATAGGGAATTTATTATGGACGTTTAAATATTCAGGCTCTGGCTGTATTGGAACTGTTCTAGGAATTTGGTAAATAGGACCTGGCAATGGCACAGCGATAATCCTAGGAGATGATGATACATGACTTGGGGGGTTAGATGAATATAAACGAGCGTGGTTTGGATCAATGGCGGTTCGTGCCGTGGCAACTGGATCTTGCCTACCGGCTGACGCAAGTTTTTGCTCCCTATATTGCTTGCTCAATTCAGTCACTTGCTGTGATAATGCCTTAATTTGAGCCATCATGCACGACATAGCATATGCCTGATCAGTTACTGTGGCTGCTTGGGAACTACTAGGGGCTACAGGTTTTGGATCTCCTAGATCTACAGCGTTAGCTGCATCAATCGATTCGTTCAATTTATCAAGATCGTTTAGATACAATTGAAGGCTTGTCAACAAAACATGGCCGGATTCAAGCACCTGGTTAGCTTCTCGGCCATAAGTCTTGGATGAGGTAGCGCGGG
Organism: Tipula lateralis; assembly: GCA_963932295.1. Taxonomy (NCBI): domain Eukaryota; kingdom Metazoa; phylum Arthropoda; class Insecta; order Diptera; family Tipulidae; genus Tipula; species Tipula lateralis. The sequence goes on from CAWVQQ010000274.1 coordinate 239,757, forward strand.
ATAACCTATCTGCAACATGCATCAATCGTGACTCAATGCTTTGAGAACATTTTTGTTGTTGCTCGGCATCTAGTCCAGCGAGATCGTTGATGTTTTGCTGTAGTTCCTGCAACTTAATGCGGCAAGAATTAATTTCCAGATCAGGGCGTTTTGCAGCCAAGCTGTGCATTTTTGTCGGTTTCAATTGACGATCATTTTCTTCTAGTAATAGGCGATTTTGCAATATCGGAACGACATTGTTGTCCTCGAAGGGTATATCGCGCAATAAGCACTCAACTTCGAGTTCGTCGTTTTTAAGATTATACACGTTCATAATGGAAGACGTTTACGAACAGTCAAGCGTTAACCCACAACGTAACCAAAATATCGCGACAAAGAAAAAGCAATTAATAAAGCTAATAAAAAAAAATAATTAAAATGACACTATCAGCTAATCGGTACTTAATTCGTGATAACAAAGTTTTTGTACATATGCTGTTGAGACAATTCTGAAAATCAATAATGTTAGACCACAAATAATAATTTAAAGTAAATACAAAAAAAATAAATGTATAAGAAAATAACTTATTGGAGAGTATGTCTCGCATATAGTTATACTGAGCCTCTTATAAATTATTCGGTTTGATTTTAATAACAAAAATCGTATGCATAAAAAAAAAATATTAAAATAAAGCAAAAAAAAAAAAATATATATATATATATATTAATTGATATATAAATAAATTATATACAAACTAAACACAAATGTGTGATTGCGATTCAAATAAAATTCAAATTGTATGAGGATGAACTAAAGAAATGTGGTGAGTCAAAATTGCGCATCGTAGAAATTAAAAGTTTAACACAATTAGTTTAGGTAGGTAATCAGCAAGGGAAGGATGGAAATGAAAACTAGGGTAAAAGTTATAGTTATGGTATGATTACTGCTCAAAGACTTAAAATTCAATTCAAACTCTACAAAAGAGGAATCAATTATAGTCGATGAGAAGTAAACACACAAAAGACCAGGGTTAGTACAACAGGAAACAAATTGGAATCAACACGCATCGCGAAAGCAAAAGGGTTTCTGCTGAACTAGAACCTTAAAAGTACAAAAAAAAGGTTTAGGTGAAGGTATGAAAAAATTGTGTGTATGACTCTTTTCATCAGCTAGATCAACAAAAATTAAAGAAATTATCTTTCTTTAATTTTTGAACTTAGTTAAGAAAGAGAGCATATCATTTTTTTAAAAATATGGAAATTAAATTATAATCTAGGGATAGGAAGCCTAAATGCTTGGGCGCCACTGTAACATTCGTATGATTTGGAGAGCAGGATGGTATAAGAATTCTAAATTCTTATACCGAAACGCGATTGGAAAAAGAAAAAAACGTGATTATAAAGGAAAGAGTTAAAAGCAAAAAAGAAAAACAAGATGAACCGGAAAATGTGGTGAAACTAATTTAAGTTAAAGTTCTTCTCCAAACCATACGATGTTAAGAAATTTTTGGGTCATACAGGGACTCTTCGCGGTCGTTGCCGGCTAAGCATCAGGGTTATGGGCGTGGGGAGTTGAAGAGTATGTATGCCAGTTGTAACCGCTGGAAAGAATGGATGCTGATAACCTACCTGTATTTGACCACGACGCTCACTTTAATTCATCCTCAAAATTGAGGAGTCGGCGCTAGTTCATTGCGAAACCAATCTCAGTGTTAATTCAAAAGAAAATAAATCAAATATTATGTGATCCACTCAAAAAAATAAAAAAAATCTTTAATGTTTTTAAAGCTTAATTTTAAAACTCGTAGAGAAAAAAAAATAGTAATTTAGCCAATCACCGACAATAGAAATAAAAACCCTAATCACCTAGCTAACTTAAAACTAGAATACTAAACTTTATATAAACAAAAATAAAAAAAAAAAGGAAATCTTAATGTATAAATGAAAAATTACTATGGGCCCAAAGTCAACTATGGCCAATTGTAGAAAACTGAACCATAGACTTGTACTTCTAAGATGGTTTCTTATTGCCTATGATAGTGTTCTATTTGAAACACTTTTCAAATTTTCCGACCCTCGAAGTTCTTTGGAGATAATCCACTTTGAATTTTTCATATAGTATTACTATGGGCCCAAAGTCAACTATGGCCAATTGTAGAAAACTGAACCATAGACTTGTACTTCTAAGATGGTTTCTTATTGCCTATGATAGTGTTCTATTTGAAACACTTTTCAAATTTTCCGACCCTCGAAGTTCTTTGGAGATAATCCACTTTGAATTTTTCATATAGTATTACTATGGGCCCAAAGTCAACTATGGCCAATTGTAGAAAACTGAACCATAGACTTGTACTTTTAAGATGGTTTCATATTGCCTATGATAGTGTTCTATTTGAAACACTTTTCAAATTTTCCGACCCTCGAAGTTCTTTGGAGATAATCCACTTTGAATTTTTCATATAGTATTACTATGGGCCCAAAGTCAACTATGGCCAATTGTAGAAAACTGAACCATAGACTTGTACTTCTAAGATGGTTTCTTATTGCCTATGATAGTGTTCTATTTGAAACACTTTTCAAATTTTCCGACCCTCGAAGTTCTTTGGAGATAATCCACTTTGAATTTTTCATATAGTATTACTATGGGCCCAAAGTCAACTATGGCCAATTGTAGAAAACTGAACCATAGACTTGTACTTCTAAGATGGTTTCATATTGCCTATGATAGTGTTCTATTTGAAACACTTTTCAAATTTTCCGACCCTCGAAGTTCTTTGGAGATAATCCACTTTGAATTTTTCATATAGTATTACTATGGGCCCAAAGTCAACTATGGCCAATTGTAGAAAACTGAACCATAGACTTGTACTTCTAAGATGGTTTCTTATTGCCTATGATAGTATTCTATTTGAAACACTTTTCAAATTTTCCGACCCTCGAAGTTCTTTGGAGATAATCCACTTTGAATTTTTCATATAGTATTACTATGGGCCCAAAGTCAACTATGGCCAATTGTAGAAAACTGAACCATAGACTTGTACTTCTAAGATGGTTTCTTATTGTCTATGGTAGTGTTTTATTTGAAACACTTTTCAAATTTTCCGACCCTCGAAGTTCTTTGGAGATAATCCACTTTGAATTTTTCATATAGTATTACTATGGGCCCAAAGTCAACTATGGCCAATTGTAGAAAACTGAACCATAGACTTGTACTTCTACGATGGTTTCTTATTGCCTATGATAGTGTTCTATTTGAAACACTTTTCAAATTTTCCGACCCTCGAAGTTCTTTGGAGATAATCCACTTTGAATTTTTCATTTAGTATTACTATGGGCCCAAAGTCAACTATGGCCAACTGTAGAAAACTGAACCATAGACTTGTACTTCTAAGATGGTTTCTTATTGCCTATGATAGTGTTCTATTTGAAACACTTTTCAAATTTTCCGACCCTCGAAGTTCTTTGGAGATAATCCACTTTGAATTTTTCATATAGTATTACTATGGGCCCAAAGTCAACTATGGCCAATTGTAGAAAACTGAACCATAGACTTGTACTTCTAAGATGGTTTCTTATTGCCTATGATAGTGTTCTATTTGAAACACTTTTCAAATTTTCCGACCCTCGAAGTTCTTTGGAGATAATCCACTTTGAATTTTTCATATAGTATTACTATGGGCCCAAAGTCAACTATGGCCAATTGTAGAAAACTGAACCATAGACGTGTACTTCTAAGATGGTTTTTTATTGCCTATGATAGTGTTCTATTTGAAACACTTTTCAAATTTTCCGACTTTCGAAGTTCTTTGGAGATAATCCACTTTGAATTTTTCATATAGTATTACTATGGGCCCAAAGTCAACTATGGCCAATTGTAGAAAACTGAACCATAGACTTGTACTTCTAAGATGGTTTATTATTGCCTATGATAGTGTTCTATTTGAAACACTTTTCAAATTTTCCGACCCTCGAAGTTCTTTGGAGATAATCCACTTTGAATTTTTCATATAGTATTACTATGGGCCCAAAGTCAACTATGGCCAATTGTAGAAAACTGAACCATAGACGTGTACTTCTAAGATGGTTTCTTATTGCCTATGATAGTGTTCTATTTGAAACACTTTTCAAATTTTCCGACCCTCGAAGTTCTTTGGAGATAATCCACTTTGAATTTTTCATATAGTATTACTATGGGCCCAAAGTCAACTATGGCCAATTGTAGAAAACTGAACCATAGACTTGTACTTCTAAGATGGTTTCTAATTGCCTATGAAAGTGTTCTATTTGAAACACTTTTCAAATTTTCCGACCCTCGAAGTTCTTTGGAGATAATCCACTTTGAATTTTTCATATAGTATTACTATGGGCCCAAAGTCAACTATGGCCAATTGTAGAAAACTGAACCATAGACTTGTACTTCTAAGATGGTTTCTTATTGCCTATGATAGTGTTCTATTTGAAACACTTTTCAAATTTTCCGATCCTCGAAGTTCTTTGGAGATAATCCACTTTGAATTTTTCATATAGTATTACTATGGGCCCAAAGTCAACTATGACCAATTGTAGAAAACTGAACCATAGACTTGTACTTCTAAGATGGTTTCTTATTGCCTATGATAGTGTTCTATTTGAAACACTTCAAATTTTCCGACCCTCGACGTTCTTTGGAGATAATCCACTTTGAATTTTTCATATAGTATTACTATGGGCCCAAAGTCAACTATGGCCAATTGTAGAAAACTGAACCATAGACTTGTACTTCTAAGATGGTTTCTAATTGCCTATGATAGTGTTCTATTTGAAACACTTTTCAAATTTTCCGACCCTCGAAGTTCTTTGGAGATAATCCACTTTGAATTTTTCATATAGTATTACTATGGGCCCAAAGTCAACTATGGCCAATTGTAGAAAACTGAACCATAGACTTGTACTTCTAAGATGGTTTCTTATTGCCTATGATAGTGTTCTATTTGAAACACTTTTCAAATTTTCCGACCCTCGAAGTTCTTTGGAGATAATCCACTTTGAATTTTTCATATAGTATTACTATGGGCCCAAAGTCAACTATGGCCAATTGTAGAAAACTGAACCATAGACTTGTACTTCTAAGATGGTTTTTTATTGCCTATGATAGTGTTCTATTTGAAACACTTTTCAAATTTTCCGACTCTCGAAGTTCTTTGGAGATAATCCACTTTGAATTTTTCATATAGTATTACTATGGGCCCAAAGTCAACTATGACCAATTGTAGAAAACTGAACCATAGACTTGTACTTCTAAGATGGTTTCTTATTGCCTATGATAGTGTTCTATTTGAAACACTTCAAATTTTCCGACCCTCGACGTTCTTTGGAGATAATCCACTTTGAATTTTTCATATAGTATTACTATGGGCCCAAAGTCAACTATGGCCAATTGTAGAAAACTGAACCATAGACTTGTACTTCTAAGATGGTTTCTAATTGCCTATGATAGTGTTCTATTTGAAACACTTTTCAAATTTTCCGACCCTCGAAGTTCTTTGGAGATAATCCACTTTGAATTTTTCATATAGTATTACTATGGGCCCAAAGTCAACTATGGCCAATTGTAGAAAACTGAACCATAGACTTGTACTTCTAAGATGGTTTCTAATTGCCTATGATAGTGTTCTATTTGAAACACTTTTCAAATTTTCCGACCCTCGAAGTTCTTTGGAGATAATCCACTTTGAATTTTTCATATAGTATCACTATGGGTCCAAAGTCAACTATGGCCAATTGTAGAAAACTGAACCATAGACTTGTACTTCTAAGATGGTTTCATATTGCCTATGATAGTGTTTTTTTGAAACACTTTTCAAATTTTCCGACCCTCGAAGTTCTTTGGAGATAATCCACTTTGAATTTTTCATATAGTATTACTATGGGCCCAAAGTCAACTATGGCCAATTGTAGAAAACTGAACCATAGACTTGTACTTCTAAGATGGTTTCTTATTGCCTATGATAGTGTTCTATTTGAAACACTTTTCAAATTTTCCGACCCTCGAAGTTCTTTGGAGATAATCCACTTTGAATTTTTCATATAGTATTACTATGGGCCCAAAGTCAACTATGACCAATTGTAGAAAACTGAACCATAGACTTGTACTTTTAAGATGGTTTCATATTGCCTATGATAGTGTTCTATTTGAAACACTTTTCAAATTTTCCGACTCTCGAAGTTCTTTGGAGATAATCCACTTTGAATTTTTCATATAATGAGTATACATATAACAATTAGTATTGAATGTAGAAATGTAAGTAAAATGTGAAAAAATCGAATATTAAAATAAAACTGGGATGAGATATAGTAAAATGTATAAGAAATAATTTGTAAGGTTCTTTCTACTCTTGTTTTGTATGTTTATTATATCAAATTCTGGGATGGGATAGAATAGTATTGTCCGATGAAAATTTCTATTTTTTCTGGGATGAAAAAATGGGCTAACTTCACATGCTTGAGTAGAACTCATCTTGAACTATCAGGATACTATACGGATTCAAAAAACCTTGATAACCTAACAGGGCTCGATGGCGGAAGTAGAAGAGGAGATCTTTTGAAAAATTGTAAAATTGTTGAATTATATGTTAAATCAACCATTACTATTATTAAACAATATTGATGTAAGATTAACGTTTACACTTAATACACCTGAATTTTATATTCTAACCGAGAATGATACGAATAACGCGGTTATGAAAATTTAAGAAGCAACTCTGTTTGCAAAGCATTGTACCATTAATCCAAATATATTGATAGCACATCATAAAATTCTTGAACGCACAAATGCAAAATATCATTACAAAACTTGTGATGTAAAATCATTTACGGTTCCTCCGAAAAGCACGTCAGTAAATTTGGATAATATTGTTTTGGGACAGTTACCAACGAACTTAATCTTTTGTATGGTCGATTATAATGCTTATACAGGTGTGAAGAATAAGAATCCTTTCAATTTCAAACATAAAAAAATTACCTCGGCTACATTATATGTCAACCGAATACCAACTCCAACCACGTCTATAACAACTGATTTCTCGAACAGTGAAGAATATGCCAGGGCTTATGCTACAATATTCTCGACAACGGGATTACTTCATTCGTCGCACGGAAATTTAGTTACGAAAAACATGTTTTCTCATGGTTATTTTATGATTTCATATGATCTTACACCAGATTCGGCAACCAATAGTTCCTGCTCTTCGTTTCTCGATCGGGGTATTATAAGGCTTGATTTAAGATTCGAGAGTGCATTACCAACCGTTATCACTTGTTTGATCTATCTGGAGTATGATGCAACATTGGAAATTGATAAAGATCGTAACATTATTTTAGATCATTAATATAAAATGAACACTAAAGAAATAACCAAATTTCTTTCAAAACATTATTAAACTAAGCACTGTTTTCGCGGAGTATATCCAATTGATATGCTGCCTACATTTGTACATAAAAAACCAGCAAGTTTTGTTATAAATACCGACCCGTTATACCAACCAGGAACGCATTGGGTTGCAATACATTTCCCAATTCGAGGGATTGCCGAATTTTTTGATTCATTTGGAGAATATATAATTCTAACAAAAATAAATAAATAAATAGAACAACAATATTTTTTATCAAAATAAATTTTGTTTAAGATCTTGTTGAACTTGGTGCATATCACAATCAAAATGATAATTATAATTTTCTTTTTGTTGTTATTGACACATTTTCTAAATATGCCTGGGTTGCACCACTGAAAAATAAATCTGGAGAAGAAATTACTTAAGCTTTGCGTGAAATTATGGTGAGAAGTCAACGATTTCCTAAGCACCTGCAAACCAATATGGGAAAAGAATTTAACAATGTTTAATTCAAAAGATTGATGCAACATTTCGATATTAATCATTATTCATCGTATAGTGTATTGAAAGCTAGCATAGTAGAACGATTAAATCGAACATTTAAACAACGTATGTGGACAATTTTTAGCTATCGTGGTTCTTTCAAATGGATCGATATAATACAAAAGATTGTTGACGATTATAATCGTAGTTAACATCGTACAATAAAAATTAAACCAATAGATGTAACCAAAAGAAATGAAAAATTTTTGTTAAGAAATGTTTTTAATTATAGCAGAAAATTTGGTAAGCCAAAATTTAAAAAGGGAGATCATGTATGAATAAGTAAACACAAAACAGTTTTCGATAAGGGTTACACTGCAAATTGGTCAACAGAAATTTTTCAAATAGCTGAGGTAAAGAATAAGACTCCAGTAACGTATTTATTGAAGGATTTTCAAGATCAACCAATTGCGGGTCGATTTTATGAATATGAATTACAAAAAACAAAACAACCTGATGTTTATCTCGTAGAAAAAATATTAAAAACGAAAAAGTATCAAATTTTTGTTAAATGGTTAGGTTTTAATAATACACACAATTCTTGGATAAGCAAAAACAGTTTTATTTAATATATTCTTCTTAATACAATAAATTTATAAAATACTTAGTAAATAATTTTTTATTACTATTAAAAATATATTTTTACAATTATTTATATAAAAAACCGAACGGCACAGTTTTTAAATTCTCAAGACATATTCTTTTTTAAATAAGTGAATTGAAATGTTTTCGTTTCCAATTCTGTAACAACTTTCAATAGTTTTTGTCTTTTTATTTTTTTTTCATTAATCACGACGCGAAACAATATTCATCATCAATATTTAGCACCATGCTATTGAGTGTAGAAAAATTTAATAATTTTTGGGACTGGATATTTAAAGTTATGCCCTTACATTTAGCTGTTTCAAAATATTGGTTTCTATTCGGATCGAATACAATATAACCGTAACTTTCTGGTCCCGTACTTGCAAATTCGGTTATATATGCATTCTTACCATAACCGACAATTTCATTGGTTAAATCACCAATCAAATTTCCTGTTTTCAAAACATCTTTAATTTTATCATCTTCCACAAATATAACGGAATCCGTATCGCAGTATAAGACATTTTCTTGGATTTTAACTAACTCGTTGTACAATTTAATTCTAGCATTAGCTGTTGTGAATGCTCCTATAGCTAACGATACATGTTTCAATTGTACAAAAAAATCTTCTGTTTCGTATTTCCAACTAACCCATAAAACATCTTCTATAGCAATTATGTCTGTGATTACCACACCCGCAGAAGAAACTATAGCGTAAAGGTCCGTTACATTTTGAATAATTGAAGTTTGATTTCTATCATTTCTTTGAATAAATTTACCCAACAGAGCATTCAGGCATAATTTACTGCAGCCCCTTTGCGATGGATTACTTTTAATTGCTGTTGCATCTAAATTAATACCTTCGTGAGAATACAAATCCTTAATAAATTCGTTCTTTTCGTTTTCAGAAATCACATTTGCAGGCCAATCGCTAGCCTCTTGCTTTAATTTTAGAAAACAATTCATGTATTCTGTTAACACACCACCTTCTGTTTTTTGTACATCATACTCTGATACTTCGTAGTCCCATACCTCAAAAATATCACAGATTTTATATCCATACTTTAATCCAAGCTTAACTTCATCTAAAACCCATGTACCTACTAACATTCTCTCTCGTTCATCATGTGAACATGTTGTAGTGACATTTTCTGTTTCAGCACAGGTTCGACATAGAGGAAATATAAGTTTATTGTTAATCTTGGACGGAAGTATAGGAACTAAAAGATTACGTGGAGGTAAAATAGAACATTTTATAAGGCCATCAATATTTTCAATATTCAAATTTTTACAATCATCTTTATAATGAACTTTGGGATGTCCTATGGGATTTTTGCAATATTTATTAACAAACAGATATAAAGAGGTAAAATCATAGTATTGAATTTTTTCTCCTTCTTTTACCTTATAATACAATTGGAAAGTTTCCGTTCGACCACCATAAAGTGCATCTCTAGGATTAAGATATTTATGCAACACTTCCGGATCGTTCTCTAGAGATGCAGCGATTTGCGGTTTTTTAGTTAAAAATTCTTTAAATTTACATTCCCACACGCAAATAATTTTATAACCTAAAGATTTTATTAATTCAATTCTTGACATTGTTTGATCATATCTAAATTCAAACGTATCTTTAACACCACCGTTAAGGAGTTGAGTTCGATTTAAAAAATATTGTTCACACCCATGCCAATAACATCCTAAAAATTCATAAACAGTATTTGTTTCCTTTAGGTAACCGTCTACATAATAGTTGGTTGAGGGTAATTTTACTTCATACAAAATTTTCCCTTCACACTTTCGATTTTCAAAAATTAACCACTTCAAACCTAAACGCGATTGATTTTTCCTATTTTCATGGTACAAATTTGATGGTACTATTCCTAAAGGGTTTTCTTTTAGAAATGTTTTGCGATAAGCAAGCATTACTGCCTGGGCTAGAGTGAATGCTTGTAGTGAAGGATTAACACTTGTAATACTCAAAAAATTATTCATAAAAGAAATACACCCCTTACGAAGTATGTCAACATCTTGGGCGCAATATTTAACTAATTCTTTTCGGTTATCGTATTGCAAACCTGATGACACTCTTTCCTTGTACCAATTATTGAAACGTTGGAAATCTTTCTCTGTCATATGATCTGTACCAAAATATTTTATATCCAGAACATCACCTATATAATTATAATTTTAAGATGTATTGAAAAAATGTGGATACCAGCCTTTTTCAACATTTTCAAGCCCAAATGTTTCGGGAAATTTCGACAATGACATTGGTAAGAAATTTAACGAGTCTATAAAATGTATATGTGAATCGTATATAATTTTATATATTTTCATACCGCCCATAATTGGTTTAATATCTTTCTTACGTTTATCCAATTCACGTAATATGAACTGTCCATCGTATGATTTAAGATTATCAGCTATGCAAAAAATATTTGGAGACTCGAGACGATATATTTCGCAAAAATCTAAAAATTGTTCAACACAAGTTTTTTCATTACTATTTTCAAAAATAAAATGTCTTGTTTTGCACACGAGGCAACAGTAATCTGACTGCAGTATCATAAAACAAGTGTTGCAAACAATGTGTTCAACACACAAATTTGGTACGTGAATATATTTTTGATTACCAATACTTAAATTCTGGGTACATTCTTAGTCATAAAATATAATCGAAAACTTTGCTGGTGGTTTTTGCTTATATTTCTAAACGTAACAATTATGTGTACTGCCTACAGTATTAGAACATATTGAACAAAATTTTTCATCGCAAGAATGTATATTAAAATTGCAATTACGCATATCAATCAATTAAGCACAAATATTACAAAACTTTAGATAACCACAAACTTCATCTAAGTGGTTTTTAAACATCACATTTAATTTTAGTTTTCAAACGATTACATGGGGGCGAACCTTCACACGATTAACACTTTGCTGAACATAAGTGATTATTTTTTACATTGTATGGCTCAAAACATGTGTCACATTGATACCTTTTATTGAAAAACATACGAACATTTCGTATAGCTACAAAATGTTTAATATCGTCAAAATAGAAAATATAGCGATTTTGTTTACCGTAAATGTTTTCGACACTATTAGATAATGTTCTTTTAAAATTAGTTTTATCATTGAACACAACAATGTTATAGTTAGGTAAGGCTTTTTGATACGAGGCTAATTGAATCAATTTGGCTCAAAATAACACAAAAAAACATTATTTGGCAAAAATTACTACCAAAGCGTGTCTTTTGTCACCACAATTCAATTTTTTAATATCAAAATTGTTCATAATGTGGGTAAAATGCACAATTTAAACCCACGCAATATAAAAATGCACGTTAAAATTTCAAAGTTGGTTCGAAATAACCGTTAATAGAGAAGTTTACACAAAAATAAATTTGTGGTGATAAAATATACGCTTTGGTAGTAATTTTTGCTAAGTTATATTTTTTTTGTATTTTTTTTCATAATTTGTCCATTTTAATGTAATTTGGAACAAGTTATACCAAAATTCTACCAAAGTTAATTTTATCACCACAACTCAATTGTTTCATATTTAAATTGTTCAAAATGTCGGTTAAGTTGATTATTTTACCCCAAATGACATTAAATTGCACTTTAAAATTAAAGTTTTCGTCCTTTTTAAAAATTAATACCAAAATTCTACAGAAGTGTGTTTTATCACCACAACTCAATTCATACTGAAATTGTTCAAAATGTTCGATAAATGGAGAATTTCGCCCAAGATGACATAAAATAATGAAATATTTGGTTTAAAGTAACACAAAAAAATATTAATAAGCAAAAATTACTACCAAGGCTTGTGTTTTGTCACCACAATTCAATTTTTATATATAAATATTTTAAAATGTTTGTTGAATGCACAATTTAACCCCAAGCAATATGAAAATGCACCTAAAAATTTCATAAAAATTTCAAAATAACGGTGAATAGAAAAGTTTTCACAAACCTTGTCTTTTGGACCGTTATTTCGAACAAAACATTTAAATTTTACGTGTACATTTTAATGTTGCGTGGGTTTGTATTGTCCATTTTAACCAAATTTTGAACAATTGGAATATACAAAAATGGGTTGGTGGTGATAAAACACACGCTTTGGTAGATAGTTTTGCTAATTTATATTATTTATGTATTTTTATTCAATATTTGTCCATTTGAACGTCATTTTTAACAATTTATACCAAAATTCTACCAAAGATAATTTAACCACCACAACTCAATTGATTCATATTTAAATTTTTCAAAATGTCGGTTAAATGGAGAATTTTACCCCAAATGACATTAAATTGCACTTAAAAATAAAATATTTGGTTCAAAATAACGGTTAAAACGACAAGTTTTGTGTCATTTATTTTCCGTTATTTCGATTAAAATATTTAATTTAAAGGTGAAATTTTATGTCATTTGGGGTGAAATTCTCCACTAACACAATATTTTGTTCAGATTTTGGTACATATCGTTCAAAATGACGTTCAAATGGACCAATAATGAACAAAATTTCAAAAAATATTAATAAACAAAATTTACTAATTAAGCGTTGGTTTTGTCACGACAACTCAATATTTTTATATTTTAATTATTCAAAACATGGGTAAAATGCACAATTCAACCCCGTGCAAAATCAAAATGCACGTTTAAATATAAAATTTCGTTCAAAATAACGGGTAATCGACAAGTTTCCACAAAATTTGTCGGTTGTATCTTTATTTCGAACAGAATATTAAATTTTTTTGTGCATTATTTTGTTGCGCGGGGTTGGATGGTCCATTTTACCCACAAAATGTCGGTTGAATGGAGAATTTCAACACAGATAACATTATGTTGCACTTAAAAATTAAATATTTGGTTCCAAAAAACTGTAAAACCGACAAAATTTGTGTGAATTTGTCAATTTTCCGTTATTTCGATAAAAATGTTTAATTTTTGGTTGCAATTTTTTGCCATTTGGGGTGAAATTCTCCATTTTCCCATTATTTGGTTAAGATTTTGGTACAAATTGTTCAAACTGACGTTCAAATGGACGAATAATGAACAAAAATACAAAAAAAATATTAACTTGCAAAAATTTCTACCAAAGCGTGTGTTTTGTCACCACAACTCAATTTTTTGATATTTAAATTGTTCAAAATGTGGGTAAAATGAAAAATTTTACCCCTTGCAATATAAAAATGCACGTAAACGTTTTAAATTTTTTTTGAAATAACGGTAAATAGACAAGTTTTCATTAAACTTGTCTGTTTTTACCGTTATTTCGAACAAAATATTAAATTTGTATGGGCATTTTTATGTTGCACGGGTTAAAATGGTCCATTTTACCCACATTTGGGACCATTGAATTTAAAAAAAAATTTTTGTTAATTTATATTTTTTTTGTTTTTAATTCATTATTTGTCCATTTGAAAGTCATCTTGAACAATTAATACCAAAACTCTACCCAAAATGACATTAAATTGCACTTGAAAATTGAATTATGGTTCTAAATAACACAAAGAAAAATATATATTAGAAAAAATTACTACCAAAGCGTGTGTTTTGTCCCAACAATTCAATTTTTTAATATTTAAATTGTTCAAAATGTGTGTTAAATGCACAATTTAGCCCCACGCAATATTAAATGCACGTTAAAATTTTAAATTTGGTTCAAAATTACGGTTAATAGACAAGTTTTGTAAAACCTTGTCTATTTACCGTTATTTCGAACAAAATATTAAAATTTTACGTGCATTTTTATCTTACAAGGGGTTATTTTGTTCATTATACACAAAAATAGATTTGTGGTGATAAAACACACGCTTTGGTAGTAATTTTTATTTAATCAGATTATTTTTTGAATTTTTATTTATTATTTGTTTATTTGAACGTGATTTTGAACAATTAATACCATCATTCTAGCAAAGTTAATTTAATACCACAACTTAACAGTTTCATATTTAAATTGTTCAAAATATCGGATAAGTGTAGAATTTTACACCAAATGACACTAAATTGCACTTTAAATTTAGATATTTCGTTCAAAATCAAGGTTAAAACGACAGGTTTTCTGTCAACTTGTATTGTTACCGTAATTTCGATATAAAAATTTAATTTTAAGGTGCAATTTTATGTCATTTCGGGTTAACTTTTCTATTTACTTATTATCTTGTTCAGATTTTGGTACATGTCGTTCAAAATAACGTTTGAATGGACAAATAATGAACAAAAACACAAAAAAACTATCAATTAGCAAAAGCCACTACCAAAGCGTGTGTTTTGTCACAACGAACATATATAAAATTTTTACGTGCATTTTTATGTTGCGCGGGGTTAAATGGTCCATTGAACCCACATTTTGGAAAATTGAAACATAAAAAAATTGAGTTGTAGTTATAATACACACGCTTTGGTAGTATTTTTTGCTAATTTATATTTTGTTTGTGTTTTTGTTCATTATTTCTCCATTTGAACGTCATTTTGAACAATTAATTTCAAAATTCTACCAAAGTTAATTTTATCACCAACCCTCAATGGTTTCATAGTGAAACTGTTCAAAATGTCGGTTTGATGAAGAATTTCACCACAAATTACAATTGAATTGCACTAAAAAATAAAATATTTGGTTCAAAATAACTCAAAAAAAATATGTATAAGCAAAAATAACTACTTAAGCGTGTGTTTGGTCACCACAATTCAATTTTTTAATATTTAAATTGTTCGAAATGTGGGTTATATGCACAATTAAGCCCCACGCAATATTAAAATTCACGTTAAAATTTTAATTTTCGTTCGAAATTACGGTAAATGGACAAGTTTTGTAAAAACTTGTCTTTTTACCGTGATTTCAAACAAAATATAAAATTTTTACTTGCATTTTTATGTTGCGTGGGGTGATTTTGTTCAATATACCTACATTTCGAACAATTACAATATACAAGAAAAGATTTGTTGTGATAAGTCATACGCTTTGGTAGTAATTTTTGCTAATTTATATTATTTGTTGAGTTTTTATTCATTATTTGTCCATTTGAACGTCATTTTAAACAATCAATACAAACACTCTACCAAAGTAAATTTAATCACCACAACTGAATTCTTTCATATTTAAATTGTTTAAAATGTCGGTTAAGTGGAGAATTTTACACCAAATTACAATAAATTGCACCCAAAAATTAAATATTTGGTTCAAAATAACGGTAAAAATGACACGTTGTTTGTTTACTTGTGTATTTACCGTTATTTCGATTAAATTATTTAATTTTAAGGTGCAATTATTTGTCATTTGGAGTAAAATTCTCCATTGACCTATTATTTTGTTCAGAATTTGGTACATTTCATTCAAAATGACGTTCAAATGGACAAATTTTGAACAAAAACACAAAAATATATTAATTAGGAAAAATAACTACTAAAGCGTGTGTTTTGTCACCAAAACTCAAATTTTTGAAATTTGAATTGTTTAAAATGTGGGTCAACGCACAATTTAACCCAAGGCAATAGAAAAATGCAAGTTAAAATTTAAAATTTGATTTAGATAACGGTTAATTGACAAGTTTATACAAAACTTGTCTGTTTTACCGTTATTTCGAACATAATCTTAAATTTTTACGTGCATTTTTATGTTGCGCGAAGTTTAATTGTCCATTTTACACACATTTTGGACTATTACAAAATAAAGAAAAATTGAGTTGTGGTGATAAAACATACGCTTTGGTAGTAATTTTTGCTAAATTATATTTTTTTTTTGTGCTTTTATTCATTATTTGTACATTTGAACGTCATTTTGAACAATTAATATCAAATTCTACCAAAGTGTGATTTATCACCACAACTCAATTGTTTCATATTGAAATTTTTCCAAATGTCAGTTAAATGGAGAATTTCACCCCAAATGACATAAAATTGCACTAAAAAATTCAATATTTGGTTCAAAATAACACAAAATAGAATATATTTAAGCAAAAATTACTACCAAAGCGTGTGTTTTGTCACTACAATTTAATTTCTTTATAATAAAATTGTTGAATATGTGGGTAAAATACACAATTTAACCCCTTGCATTAAAAAAATGCACGTTTAAATTAAAAATTCTGTTCAAAATAACGGTAAATAGACTAGTTTAAACAAAACTTGTCTATTTAACCGTTATTTTGAACACAATATTTATTTTGAACTTGCATTATTTTGATGCGTGGGGTTATATTGTCCGTTTAAACCACATTTTGAACAATTGGAATATTAAAAAATAGTTTTCTGGTGATAAAACACACGCTTTGGTAGTTATTTTTGCTAATGTATATTCTTTTTGTATTTTTTTTCATAATTTGTCCATTTGAACGTCATTTTGAACAAGTTATACCAAAATTCTACCAAAGTTTATTTAATTACCACTTCTTTATTATTTCATAATGAAATTGTTCAAAATGTCGGTGAAATGGAGAATTTCATCCCAAATGACATTAAATTGCACTTAAAAATAAAATATTTGGTTCAAAATATTGGTTAAAACGACAAGTTTTGTGTCAATTAATCTATAAACCGTCATTTCGATTTAAATATTTTATTTAAATGTGCAATTAATTTACATTTGGGAAGAAATTTTTCATTAACGCATTATTTTGTAAAGATTTTAGTACACATCAATCTGAATGACGTTATTGAATAGACAAAAAATGATCAAAACCACAAAAAAATTACAATTAGCAAAAAATACTACTAAAGCGTATGTTTTGTCACCACAACTCAAATTTTTGAATTATAAATTGTTCAAAATGTGGGTAAAATGCACAATTAAACCCCACGCAATATAAAAATTTAAAATTTGGTTCGAAATAACGGTAAATAGACAAGATTACACTTAACTTGTCTGTTTTACCATTATTTCGAACAAAATATAAAATTTTTACGTGCAATTTATGTTGCGTGGGGTTTATTGGTCCATTTAACCCATATTTAACACAAAACTATATTACCGTTATTTCGAACCAACTTTTAAGTTTAAACGTCCATTTTTATATTGCGTGGAGTAAAATGGTCCATAAAACCCAAATTTTAAACAAAAGGAATATACATTAACAGATTTGTGGTGATAAAACACACGCTTTGGTAATGTTTTTGCTAATTTATATTATTTTTGTATTTTTAGTCATTATTTTTCCGTTTGAACGTCATTTTTTACAAAATATACCAAAATTCTACCATACTTAATTTGATCACCATTATTTAATTGTTTTATATTTAAAATGTTCAAAATGTCGGTTTAATGAAAAATTTCACCCCAAATGACATTTAATTGTACTTTAAAATTAAATATTTGGTTCAAAATATTGGTTAAAACGACAAGTCAGCTTGTCTATTTATCGTTATTTCGATAAGAATATTAAATTTTTAGGTGCAATTTTATATCATTCAATTTTTAGTTGCAATTTTATGTCATATCGGGTAAATTTCTCCATTTATCCGTTAGTTTGGAAAGATTTTTGTACATGTCATTCAAAAGTACGTTCAAATGGACAAATATTGAACAAAAACACACAAACAATATAAATCAGCAAGAATTGCTACTAAAGCGTGGGTTTTGTCACCACAACTCAATTTTTTGATATTAACATTGTTCAAAATGTGGGTAAAATGCAAATTTAAATAGACAAATTAACACAAAACTTGTCTGTTTTATCGGTATTCCGATCAAAATATTCAATGTTTACGTGCATTTTTATGTTTCGCGGGGTTGAATGGTCCATTTAACTCACATTTTGAACAATTGAAATATAAAAATGTAGAGTTGTGGTGATAAAACACACGCTTTGGTTGTTATTATTGCTTATTTATATTTCGTTTGTGTTTTTATTCATTATTTGAACGTCATTTTGAACAATTTATACCAAAATTCTACCAAAGTGTGTTTAATCACCACAACTCAATTGTTTCATTCTGAAATTGTTCAAAATGTTGGTTTAATGGAGGATTTCACCCCAAATGACATTAAATTGCACTTAAAAATTAAATATTTGATTCAAAATAATACAAAAAAAACTTAAATAAGCAAGGATTACTACCAAAGCATGTGTTTCATCACCACAAATCAATTTTTTATATTTAAATTGTTCAAATTGTGGGTAAAATGCACAATTTAATCCCACCCAATATCAAAATGCACGTAAAAATTTAAAACAAAATTTCGAAATAACGGTTAATAGACAAGTTAAAACAAAACTTGAGTATTTTATCGTTTTTTCGAACAAAACTTTAAAACTTGAAGTGCATTTTTATGTTGCGTGAGGTTAAATTGTCCATTTTTCCAAAAGCTTCAACCATTTCAATATACAAAAATAGGTTTGTGGTGATAAAACACACGCTTTGGTAGTAATTTTGGCAAATTTATTTTTTTTTTGTATTATTATTCATTATTTGTTCATTTGAACTTCATTTTAACAATGAATACCGAAATTCTACCAAAGTTTATTTAATCACCACAACTCAATTGTTTCATATTTCAATTGTTCAAAATGTCAGTTTAATGGAGAATTTTACCCCAAAGGAAATTGAACTGCACTTAAAAATTAAATATCTGGTTCAAAATAACGGTAAGAACGAAAAGTTTTGTGTCAACTTGTCTATCTACCGTTATTTCGATTAAAATATTTATTTTTTGGTTGCAATTTTATGTCATTTAGGGTGAAATTCTCCATTTATTCAATATTTGGTTAAGATTGTGGTACATATCGTTCATAATGACGTTCAAATGTACGAATAATAAACAAAAAAACAAAAACCAATAAAAATTTGCAAAACTTACTACCAAAGCGTTTGTTTTGTCACCACAACTCAATTATTTGATATTTAAATTGTTCAAAATGTGGGTAAGATGCACAATTTTACCCCAAGATTTTAAGACAAAATTTAAAATTTGGTTCGAAATAACGGTAAATAGACAAGTTTACACTTAACTTGTCTGTTTTACCGTTATTTTGAACAAAATATTAAATTTTTACGTGCATTTTCATGTTGCGCGGGGTCATATTGTCATTTTACCCACATTTTGGACAATTGAAATATAAAAAAATGAGTTGTGGTGATAAAACACATGATTTGGTAGTAACTTTTGCCAATTTATATTTTTTTGTGTTTTTGTTCATTATTTGTCCATTTGAACGTAATTTTGAACAATAAATACCAAAATTCTACCAAACTGTGTTTTATCACCACAACTCAATTGTTTCATATTGAAATGGTTATTTGATTCAATATAACACAGAAAAAAATATAAATAAGCAAAAATTACTACCAAAGCGTGTGTTTTTCACCACAAATCTATTTTTATATATTCCAATTGTTCAAAATTTGGGTAAAATGCACAATTTAACCCCTTGCAGTTTTAAAAAAGCACGTATAAATTTAAAATTTTGTTCGTAAAAACGGTAAATAGACAAGTTTTCATTAAACTTGTCTGTTTTACCGTTATTTCGAACAAATTTTACGTGCATTTTTATGTTGCGTGGGGTTAAATGGTCCATTTTACCCACATTTTGAACAATTAAATTATAAAAAAATTGAGTTTTGATGAAAAAACACACGCTTTGGTAGTAATTTTTGCTAATTTAATAATTTGTTTTTTCGTTTTTTGTCCATTTGAACGTCATTTTGAACAATAAATATCAAAATGTTACCAAAGAGTGTTTTATCACCACATTTCAATTGTTTCATTTTTAAATTGTTCAAAATGTCGGTCAAATGGAGAATTTCACCCCAAATGAAATTTAATTGCACTTTAAAATTAAAAATTTGGTTCAAAATAACACAAAAAAAATATTTATAAGCAAAAATTACTACCAAAGCGTGTGTTTTGTCACCACAATTCAATTTTTTAATATTTAAATTGTTCAAAATGTGAGTAAAATGCACAATTTAACCCCACGCAATATAAAATGCACGTGAAAATTTAAAATTTGGTTCAAAATAAAACTTTTCTATTTAACCGTTATTTTGAACCAAATATTAATTTTTTAAGGTGCATTTTTATTGTGCGTGGGGTTGAATGGTCCATTGAACCCAAATTTTGAACAATGAAAATATACACAAATAGATTTGTAGTGATAAAACACACGCTTTGGTAAGAATTTTTGCTAATTTATATTTTTTTTGTATTATATTATTATTCATTTTTTGTCCATTTGAACGTCATTTTGAACAAGTAATACCAAAATTCTACCAAAGCGTGTTTTATCACCACAACTCAATTGTTTTATATTTCAATATTTCAAAATGTTGGTTTAATGGAGAATTTACCCCAAATGACATTAAATGTAACTTAAAAATTAAATATGTGGTTCAAAATAACGGTAAAAACGACCAGTTTTTTGTCAACTTGTCTATTTACCGTTATTTTGATTTAAATATTATATTTTAGGGTGCAATTTAATATCATTAAGGGTGAAATTCTGCATTAACCCATTATTTTGTTAAGATTTTGTTACATGTCGTAAACAATGACGTTCAAATTGACAAATAATGAACAAACACACAAAAAAAATATTAATTTGCAAAAAATACTACTAAAGCGTTGTATTGTCACCACAACTCAATTTTTTGATATTTAAATTGTTCAAAATGTGCGTAAAATGCTCAACTTCACCCCACAAAATATAAAAAAGCACGTTAAAATTTAATATTTTTTTTCGAAATAACGGTAAATAGACAAGTTAACACAAAACTGATCTGTTTAACCATTATTTTGAACAAAATATTAAATTTTTATGTTCATTTTTATGTTGCTCGGGGTTAAATTGTTCATTTTACCCATATTTTGGACAATTGAAATATAAAAAAAATTGAGTTGTGATGATAAAACAACCGGATTGGTAGTAATTTTTGGTAATTTATATTTTTTTTGTTTTTGTTTATTATTTGTCCATTTGAACGTCATTTTGATCAATTAATACCAAAATTCTACCAAAAAGTGTTTTATCAACACAACTCAATTGTTTCTTAATAAATTTGTTCAAAAAGTCGGTTTCATGGAGAATTTAAGCCCAAATGACATTTAATTGCATTAACAAATTAAATATTTGGCTCATAATAACACAAAAAATAATTAATAAGCAAAAATTACTACCAAAGCGTGTGTTTTGTCACCACAATTCAAATTTTTTATATTTAAATTGTTCAAAATGTTGGGAAAAATGCACAATTAAAAAATGAAGGTAAAAATTTAAAATTTAATTCGAAATAACGGTAAATAGACAAGTTTAAACAAAACTAGTCTATTTTACCGTTATTTCGAACAAAATATTCAATTTTTACGTTCATTTTTATGTTGCGTGGGATTATATTGTCTATTTTACCAAAATTTTGAACAATTGGAATACAGAAAAATAGATAAGTGGTGAAAAAACACACGTTTTGGTAGTAATTTTTGCTAAAATAAATTTTGTTTGTATTTTTTATTCATTATTTTTGTCCATTTGAATGTCATTTTGAACAATTAATACTAAAATTCTACTTAAGTTAATTTTTAACCACAGCTCAATTGTTTCATATTTAGATTGTTCAAAATGTCGGTTAAATGGAGAATTTCACCTCAAATGACCTTAATTTGCACTTGAAAATAAAATATTGGGTTCAATATACAACAAAACAAATATAAATAAGCAAAATTTACTACCAAAGCGTGTGTTTTGTCACCTCAAATTATTTTTTGGTATTTAAATTGTTCAAAATGTGGGTAAAATGCACAATTCAACCCCACGCAATATAAAAATAAACGTAAACATTTATAATTTGGTTCGAAATAACGGTTAATAGAGAAGTTTTCACAAAACTTTTCTGTTGTACCGTTATTTTGAAAAAAATAATAAATTTTCTCGAGGAATTTATGTTGCACCCCACGCAGTTAATGATCCATTAATCGCATATTGTGGACAATTGAAATATAAACAAATTGAGTTTTGGTTATAAAACACACGCTTTTGTAGTAATTTTTTTTCTAATTTATATTTTATTTTGTGTTTTTATTTATTATTTGTCCATTTGAACGTCATTTTGAACAATAAATTCCGAAATTCTACCAAAGTGTGTTAAACCTCAACTCGTTTGTTTCATATTAAATTTGGTCAAAATGTCAATTAAGTGGAGAATTAAACTAAAATGAAGTATTTGGTTCAAAATACCGCAAAAAATATTAATAATCAAAAATTACTACAAAGGCGTGTGTTTTGTCATCACAACTCAAATTTTTTGATATTTAAATTGTCCAAAATGGGGGTAAAATGGACCATTTAACAGAGCGCAACATAAAAATGCACGTTCCAATTTAATATTTTGTTCGAAATAACTATAAAACAGACAAATTTTGTGTAAATCTTTAACGTTATTTCGAACCAAATTTTAACTTTTGACGTGCGTTATCATTTTGTGTAGGGTTCAATTGTGCATTTTACCCACACTTTGAACAATTTAAATATAAAAAAATTGAATTGTGGTGACAAAACAAACGCTTTGATAGTAATTTTTGCTCATTAATTTTTTTTGTGTTATTTTGAACCAAATATGTAATTTTAAAGTGCAATTTAATGTCATTTGGGGTGAAATTGTCCTATAAACCGACATTTTGAACAATATAAAAATAAAACAATTGAGTTGTAGTGAAAAAACATACTCTGGTAGAATTTTGGTATTAATTGTTCAAAATGACGTTCAAATAGACAAATAATGAATAAAAATACAAAAAAATATAAAAAAGCAATAATTCCTACCAAAGCGTGTGTTTTGTCGCCACAATTCAAGTTTTTTATATTTAAATTGTTAAAATGTGGGTAAAATGCACAATTTTACCCCACGCAATATAAAAATGCACGTAAAAATTTAAAATTTTGGTTCAAAGTAACGGTCAATAGGCAAGTTTAAACAAAACTTGTCTTTTAACCGTAATTTTGAACAAAATATTAAATTTTCACGTGCCTTTTTATGTTGCGCGGGGTAAATGGTCCATTTAACCCACATTTTGGACACTTGAAATATATAAAAATTGAGTTGGGGTGAAAAAACACATGCTTTGGTAGATAGTTTTGCTAATTATATTTTTTTTTCTTTTTATTCATTATTTGTCCATTTGAAAGTCATTTTAAACAATTCATACCAAAATTCTACTTAAGTGTGTTTTATCACCACAACTTAACTGTTTCATATTTCAATTGTTCAAAATGTCCGTTAAATGCAGAATTTCACCCAAAATGACATTAAATTGCACTTAAAAATTAAATATTTGGTTCAAACTAACACAAAAAAAATATTTTTTAGCAAAAATTACTAACAAGGCGTGTGTTTTGTCACCAAAATTCAATTTTTATATTTTAATTGTTCAAAATGTGGGTAATATGCACAATTTATCCCCACGCAATATAAAAATGAACGAAAAATTTAAAATTATGTTCGAAATAACGTTAAATGTTTACACAAAACTTGTCTATTTTACCGTTATTTCGAACAAAACTTTAAAACTTGACGTGCATTTTTATGTTGCGT
This sequence comes from Tipula lateralis, assembly GCA_963932295.1. Classification (NCBI taxonomy): domain Eukaryota; kingdom Metazoa; phylum Arthropoda; class Insecta; order Diptera; family Tipulidae; genus Tipula; species Tipula lateralis. The sequence goes on from CAWVQQ010000274.1 coordinate 263,762, forward strand.
GGGGTTAAATGATCCATTTTACCCAAATTTTGAACAAATAGAATATACATAAATAGACTTGTGGTGATAAAACACACGTTTTGGTAGTAATTTTTGCTTATTTTTATTTTTTTTGTATTTTCATTCATTATTCGTCCATTTGAACGTCATTTTTAACAATTAATACCAAAATTCTACCAATGTTTATTTTATCAGCACAATTCAATTGTTTCGATTGAATATCAATTAAAATTTAACATGCGTTTTTCTGTTGCGTGGGGTTAAATGATCCATTTTACCCAAATTTTGAATCCATTTTACCCAAAATTGGAATATACATAAATAGATTTGTGGTGATAAAACAAACGCTTTGGTAGTAATTTTTGCTTATTTATGTTATTTTTGTATTTTCATTCATTAGTTGTCCATTTGAACGTCATTTTTTATAATAAATACCAAAATTCTACCAAAAATAATTTTAACCCCACAACTCAATTGTTTTCTATTGAAATTGTTCAAAATGTCGGTTAAATGAAGAGTTTTCCCCAAATGACATTAAATTGCACTTAAAAGTTAAATATTTGGTTCAAAATAACCGTTAAACCGACAAATTTGGTGTCAACTTGAATATTTACCGTTTTTTCGATTAGAATATTAAATTTTTAGGTTCAATTTTATGTCATTTTGGGTGAAATTTTCTGTTTTCCCATTATATTGTTAAGATTTTGGTACATGTCATTCAAAATGACCTTCAAATGGACAAATAATGGACAAAAACACAAAAAAAATTTAAAAGCAAATATTACTACTAAAGCGTGGGTTTTGTCACCACAACTCATTTTTTTTTTTGATATTTAAATTGTGCAAAATGTGAGTAAAATGCACAATTTTCCCCCCGCAATATTACAGTGCAAATTAAAATATAAAATTTGGTTCGATATAACGGTAAATAGACAAGTTAACATAAAACTTGTCGGTTTAATCGTCCTTTCAACCAAAATATTTAATTTTTACGTGAAATTTATGTTTTGCGCGGTTGAATTGTGAATTTTATCCACTTTTTGGTCCAATTATAAATAAAAAAATTGATTTGTGGTGACAAAACACACGCTTTGGTAGTAATTTTTGCTAACTAAAATTTCTTTTTCTGTTATATTCAGTGTTGTGCCGTATTGTCTACATGACGTGGACAATTCATTGTCTACACGTGTCGACAATGTTTGTCGACAATTAAAAAAGCTGTGTCGACAATGTCGATAATGTTGACAATTGATAAAAAATTGCGTACCATACCGAATAATATGTTACTTTATTATAACTATAGATAATGCAAATAAACGATTAAAAGCCAAGTTTTTACGAATTTTAAATATTATATTGAGCCTTCTTAGATCATAATATGTAATATGTATGATATAGTACAAAACCGAAATAATCAATTTCATTCAACAACCACTATTGTAATTTCATAATTGGTAAAAATTTACTTTTAAATCTTTATTTCTTTGAATAATACAACCAAATGTCAACTTACAGATAAACAGATACAATAATAACAAATGAATAAAAAAAGAATAATTTTAACCATATAAATGTGTTTTAAAATTCAAAAATGGTTGGCTTTGTTTAGGAAGTTTAATTTTAGCAATCTTAGTAACAGGTCGACTAAGTGACATCATACACAAATTATCCACCATCTCATTTAAAATATAATTTGAACTATCCATCTTCTGAAAGACATTAAGCGCCAAGTTTTGTTATGAGTGTCATTTTTAAGAACTAAAATTATGCTACTATTTTGAGTATAAAATTCAGTCAATTATAAAAATTTTCAAAAGAAATTCTCCTGCGCACTCGATCGAACTTAAAACTTGCTCGACACCTCTCGATTAATCAAAACCAACAAATTTCATAACTAAATACTATTATTAGATGTGAATAAGATAAATGATAGTACCACTTTTGGTGAACTTTCAGATTGTGATAATGTAAATGTAAATTATGTTAATAACACCAATCTCAGTAATCAGCCGCTGCTCTCAGTGTTCATGAGCCGACCCATCTTCTATGTCAGTACTTTAGGCTGGCATGGAGCTATATGCAATGTGCAGATGGTTCTACGTAATGGACCTATAGCTATGTAGCTTTGTTTCTAACGAACTAAATTTTTTTGATATTCAAAAACAATATCCCTTTTATAAAGAATTCTCGGTAGGAATATGAAATATATACATAATAATAGTATACCTTTTTCATATTGTAGTTTGAGTAAATGATTATTAATATATGTGAATGTATGGTTCTAAATAAACAAATATTATTTCTGTAATCAGCTGCAACACAAAACAAAAATCGTATTTATTTCCTAAAAAAATAATTTGTATCGTTGGTACATTATTTTCCGATACACAAAGATGTATGTTTTTTACTTAAACACGGTCTAGTTTTCGCCGACGATATATCGCCTACAATTTTTTTGGATTGTTGCGTCTATTAAAGAAACATTTGAAAATATAGATCTTAGCAAGCGTTTAGAGGAAAGTAAGTAAAAATATATTTATTGTTTTATGAATGACATTTGAAAAATGTATTTTTTGAGTTATAGAACGCGATTTTTTAGGTAGACAGATATAATTACAAAATCTATTACAAAAGTTACACCAACAAACTGCATAAAATATATTTATTTTATATTGGGAATTTTCTTATCATAGTAACTCTTTATCTATTGTAATTTTCTATGACATTATTAAAAATTCGTCAAAAATTTTGCTTTTAAATAATATTATATTATTTTCGCTAATCTGTATAGTTATAGTAAGCGATTATATTTGGTATACTTCGGAATTGTTTATTAAACGTCGACATTGTCCATGAATTGTCGACATTGTCTACAAATTGTCGACATTGTCTACGAATTGTCGACATTGTCTACGAATTGTCGACATTGTATACAAATTGTCGACACCAACATGTCGACAATATCAAAATACGCGTAATCGCACAACACTGGTTATTTTGAACGAAATATTTAATTTTAAAGTACATTTTAATATCACTTGGGGTCAAATTCTCCATTTAACCGATATTTTTTACAATTAAAAGATGAAACAATTGAGTTGTGGTGATTGAATTACTTGTTGTAAAATTTTGGTATTTCGTTTAAAAAATTTCGTGGTAAATCGATGTTCATATGGACAAATAATGAATTAAAACACAAAAAATATATATATTAGCAAAAATTACTACCAAAGCGGATGTTTAATCACCACAACTCAAATTTTTTCTATTTCAATTGTCCAAAACGGGGGAAAATGGACCATTTAGCCCCGCGCATCACAAAAATGCACGTTTAAATTTAATATATTGATCGAAATAACGGACCGTAAAACAGACCAGTTTTGTGTAAACTTGTCTATTTTTCGTATTTTGAACCAAATTTTAAATTTATCGTGCATTTTAATGTTGCGTGGGGTTAAATTGTCCATTTAACCCACATTTTGAACAATTGAAATATAAAAAAATAGAATTGTGGTGACAAAACACACGGTTTGGTAGTAATATTTGCTTGCTTATTATATATTTTTTTTGTGTTATTTTAAACAAAATATTTAATTTTTAAGTACTATTTAATGTTATTTCGGGTAAAATTCTCCATTTAACCGACATATTGAAAAATTTAAATATGAATCAATTGAGTTGTGGTGATTTAATAAACTTTGGTAGAATTTTGGTATAACTTTTTCAAAATAACGTTTAAATGGACAAATAATGGAAAAATATACAAAAAAAATATTAATTAGTAAAAATTACTACCAAAGCGTGTGTTCTATTACCACAAATCTATTTTTGTATATTCCAATTGTTCAAATTTGGGGTAAAATGGGCAATATAACACCACGCAACATAAAAATGCACGTTAAATTTACTATTTTGTTCGAAATAACGGTAAAACAGACAAGTTATGTGTAAACTTGTCTATTTACCGTAATTGTAAACCAAATTTTAAATTTTTACGTGCATTTTTATATTGCGTAATGGAAAAATTGTGCATTTTACCCACGCTTTGAACAATTTAAATATTAAAAAATTGAGTTGTGGTGGCAAACCACACGTTGTAGTAATTATAGTTGCTTATCAATATTTTTTGGTGTTTTTGTTCAATATTTGTCCATTTGAACATTACTTTGAACGATATGTACCACAATCTTAACAAAATAATGGGTTAGTAAAGAATTTAACCGGAAAAAACATAAAATTGCACCTGAAAATTAAAGATTTTAATCAAAATAACGGAAAAAATACAAATTGACACAAAACTTATCGTTTTTACCATTATTTTGAACCAAATTTTAAAGTTTCAAGTGCAATTTATTGTCATTTAGAGTAAAATTCTCCATTTAACCGACATTTTGAATTACTTTAATTGGAAACATTGAATTGTGGTGATAAAACACTTTTTGGTAGAATTTTGGTTTAACTTGTTCAAAATGACGTTCAAATGGACAAATAATGAATAAAAATATAAATTAGCAAAAATTCTACCAAAGCGTGTGTTTAATCACCACAAATCTATTTTTGTATATTCCAATATTTCAAAATTTGGGTAAAATGGACCATTAAATTCCGCACAACATTAAAATGCACGAAAAAAATATATTTTTTTCTTTAAAATAACGGTTAAATTGACAAGTTTTGTTCAAACTGGTCTATTAACCGTTATTTGGAACCAAATTTTAAATTTTAACGTGCATTATGATATAACGTGAGGTTTAATTGTGCATTACACACTCATTTTGAACAATTTAAATATCGAAAAATTGAATTGTGGTGACAAATTATACTTTTTGGTTGTATATTTTGCTTACTTATATTTTTTTTGTGTTAGTTTGAACCAAATATTGAATTTTTTAGTGCAATTTAATATGAAACAATTAAGTTGTGGTGATAAAACACACTTTGGTATAATTTTGGTATTAATTGTTCAAAATGACGTTCAAATGGACAAATAATGAATAAAAACACATAAAAAAATTTAATTTAGCAAAAATTACTACCAAAGCTTGTGTTTTATCACCACAACTCAATTTTTTATCTTTCACTTGTCCAAAATGTGGGTAAAATGGACAATTAAACCCCGCGCAACAAAAAAATGCAAGTTCAAATTTAATATTTTTTTTTGAAATAACGGAAAAACAGACAAGTTTTGTGTAAACTTGTCTATTTACTGTTATTTCGAACCAAATTTTAAATTTTTACGTGCATTTTTATATTGCGTGGGGTTATATTGTGCATTTTACCCTCATTTGAGACTATTGAAATATCAAAAAATTGAGTTGTGGTGCCAAACGACTTGCTTTAGTAGTATTTTTTGCTAATTAATATTTGTTTTGTGTTTTTGTTCACTATTTGTAGATTTGAACGTCATTTTGAACAATATGTAGCAAAATCTTAACAAAATAACAGGTAAACGGAGAAATTCAACCCAAATGACATTAAATTTCACCGAAAAATTAAATATTTTAGTCGAACCGTCAATTAATAGACAAGTTTACACAAAACTTGTCGTTTTTACCGTCATTTTGAACAAAATACAATTTGGTTCGTGCATTTTTATGTTGCGTGGGTATAAATGGTCCCTTTTACCCAAATTTTGAACAAGTGGAATATACAAAAATAGATTTGTGGTAAAAAAACATACGATTTGGAATAATTTTTGTTTTTTTATATTTTTTTTGTATTTTTATTCATTATTTGTCGATTTGAATGTCATTTTGAACAATTAATACTAAAATTAAAGCAAAGTCAATTTTATCACCACAACTTTAAAGTTTCATAATTCAATTGTTCAAAATGTCGGTTAAATGTAGAATTTCACCCCAAATGACTTTAAATTGCACTTTCAAATTAAATATTTTGTTCAAAATAACGAAGAAACGACAAGTTTTTTGTCAACTTGTCTATTTACCGTTATTTCGATAAGAATATTTAATTTAAAAGGTGCAATGTTATGTCATTTGGGGTAAAATTTTAAATTTACCCATTATTTTGTTAAGATTTTGGTACATATCGTTCAGAATGACGTTCAATTGGACATTTAATGAACAAAAACACAAAAAAATTATTAATTAGCAAAAAAATATACTTAAGCGTGTGTTATGTCACAACAATTCAATTTTTTGATATTTTAATTGTTCAAGTTGCGGGTAAAATGCACAATTTAACACCACGCAATATATAAAAAGGACGTAAAAATTTAAAATTTGTTCGAAATAACGGTAAATTGACAAGTTTACACAAAAGTTGTCTGTTTTCCCGTTATTTCGAACACAATATTAAATTTTAAAGTGCATTTTTATGTTGTGTGGGGTTAAATGGTCCACTTTATTCACATTTTGGACAAGTGAAATATAAAAAAATTGAACTTTGGTGATAAAACACACGCTTTGGTAGTAATTTTTGCTTGTTTATATTTCTTTGTGTTCTTATTCATTATATGTCCATTTGAACGTCATTTTGAACAATAAATACCAAAATTCTACCAAAGTGTGTTTTATAACAACTCAATTTGTTTCAAATTCAAATTGTTGAAAATGTCGGTCAAATGGGGAATTTCATCCCAAATGACATTTATTTGCACCTAACTATCAAATATTTGGTTCAAAATAACACTTTAATATATAAAAAAGCAAAAATTACTACCAAACCGTATGTTTTGTAACCACAATTCTAATTCAATATTCAATTTCGATATTTCAATTGTTCAAAATGTGGGGTTATATGCACAATTTGACCGGACGCAATTTGAAAATTCTCCTTAAAATTTAAATATTTGTTCGAAATAACGATAAATAGACAAGTTGAAACAAAACTTGTCTATTTTACCGTTATTTTGAACAAAATAATTATTTGTTACGTGCATTTATATGTTGCGTGGGGTAAAATGGTCAATTTTTCCTTAATATTGAACAATTGGAATATACTTTAATAGATTTGTGATAAAAAAATACTACTTTGGTAGGAATTTTTTCTTATACATATTTATTTTTTTGTGTTTTTATTCATTATTTGTCCATTTGATTGTCATTTTGAACAATAAATACCACAATTCTACCAAAGTGTGGTTATTCACCACTTCTCAATTGTTTCGTTTTGAAATTGTTCAAAATGTCGGTTAAATGGAGAGTTTCACCCCAAATGACATTGAATTGGAATTAAAAATTAAATATTTGATTAAAAATAACACAAAAAAAATATAAATAAGCAAAAATTCCTACCAAAGCGTGTGTTTTGTCACCACAATTCAGTTTTTTTAATAATAAAATTGTTCAAAATTTGAGTTTAATGGACAATTTAACCCTATGCAATATAAAAAAGCACGTAAAAACTTAAAATTCGGTACGAAATAACTTAAAATAGACAAGTTAACACAAAACTTGTCTGGTGTACCGTTATTTTGAACAAAGTTAATTTCACGTGCATTTTTATGTGACGCGGGGTAAAATGGTCCATTAAACCCACAGTTTGAACAATTGAAATATAAAAAAATTGAGTTTTGTTGATAAAACACACGCTTTGGTAGTAATTATTCCTAATTTATATTTTTTTGTGTTTTTATTCCTTATCTGTCCATTTGAACGTCATTTTAAACAATTAATACCTTAATTATACCAAAGTGTGTTTTATCATTACATCTCAATTGTTTCATTTGGAAATAGTTCAAAGTGTCGGTTGAATGGAGAATTTCAGCCCAAAGGACATTTAATTAAACTAAAAAATGAAATATTTGGTTCTTAATAACGATAAAAAATATTTTAAAGAAAAAATGACTACCAAAGCGTGTGTTTTTTCACCTTAATTGAATTTTTTTATATTAAAATTGTTCAAAATGTGGGTAAAATGCACAATTTAACCATTCGCAATATAAAAATGCTCGTAAAAATTAAAAATTATGTTCGAAATAATGGTGAATAAACAAGTTTTGTTTAATTTTGTGTATTTTACCGTTATTTTGAACTAAATTTTAATTAAACGTGCATTTTAATGTTGCGTGGGGTTAAGTGGACTATTTTACCCACATTTTGAACAATTTGAATGTACAAAAATAGATTGGTGGTGATAAAACTTACGCTTTGGTAGTAATTTCTGCTTATTAATATATTTTTTTGTATTTTTACTCATTATTATATTATATTATATTATATAATATTAAGATAATATTCCAATACGACCAGTCGTTAACTTTACTTCGGCTCCATCTTACAAAATTGCAAAGCATATTAACAAATGGCTTACAGATAATATAACTCTCGAACATGACCACTCAATTAAAAATAACATTGAATTGGTCAGAAAAATTGAGAAAATTAATATACCAAATAATGCAAAACTCGCTTCCTTCGATGTCACAAACATGTATTCGAATATACCAGTGAAAGAAACGTTGATCATTACCAAGAACATTTTAATAAAAAACGGAACGAACAGTAACACCGTCGAAGAAATAACAAAACTATTAGAAGAAATTACAAGTCAAAATTACTTTACATATAATGGAAAATTCTACTCCCAAAATGATGGTCTACCAATGGGTAGTCCTCTATCTGGAACGCTAGCCAATATATATTTAAATCATTTCGAAAATAATTACATCTTAAATAATAGAAACAAATTTTTAAAGAACATTAAATACTGGCACAGATATGTAGATGACATACTAATATTGTTTACGGGTACATCTAGACAACTGGACCAAATGCAAAATTATATAAATAATATTCACGAAAACATAAAATTCACGTTAGAATTAGAACAAAATAATGCTTTTAATTTTCTGGATCTAACAATTAAAAACATGAATAAAAAACACACATTCAAAATATTTAGAAAACCCACGCAAACGGACCAAACTATACATAAAAGCTCAAACCACCCATACCAGCAAAAAATAGCCGCATATAATCATATGATACACCGATTAAATAAGATCCCGATGTCAAAAGAAGATTATCAAAATGAACTTAAGATAATTAAATACATCGCACATAAAAATGGTTATACCACGGCCAAGGTGGACGAGATAAATCGAAAATATATATATTCGGAACCAAGTACCGACAGAACACTACGTTACAATTTGATGATAACACCCAAGGAAAATACGTTATTGTGGATTTTAATAAAAACACCAGCCAACATATCCAGAAAATATTCAAAAACTTTGGATATAAAGTTGCATATAAAACGCATAACAAATTAGAACAACAAATAAGATCAAATAGTAACATTACATTAGACAGCGGAATTTATAAATTAACATGTTCAGACTGTCCATAATTTTACATAGGACAAACCGGTAGATCCTTTAAAATAAGATTTAACGAACATAAAAGGATATCGGTAAAATGAATACTGAGTCAAGATTTGCTCTCCATATCAATAATACTTTACACAACAACACAGATATAGATACAAACTTAAAAATTCTCTACAAGATGAAAAAAAGCGACCAAATGAACAGGCTAGAAGAATTTGAAATATATAAAAACCGCAAAAATAAATTTCTACTTAACAACAAAATTAATACTATGACGAACAAACTTTACGAACTAGTTTTGAAAAATACGTCACAAAATATTATACCTTGAAAATAAAAACACTGTACCCTGGAAAAAGTATAAAAAGGCATGGAAATAAAATTAATTTTTTAGTTCATGATAAATACTGAAGATGGCAACTTGATTGCCGAAATATATTTATTATATAAGAAATATATTTATTAAATATATTTATTATATATTTATTATATAAGGAATATTTTTTGAACTTAAAATATCAAATTTTTATTTGATTGAAAAAAAAACTACTACTTAAGCGTGTGTTTTGTCACCACAACTCAATTTTCTGATGTTTTATTTGTTTAACATGTGGGAAAATGCACAATTTAACCCCACGCAATATGAAAAACACGTTAAAATTATAAATTTGGTTCACAATAACGGTAAATAGACAAATTTACACACAACTTGTCTGTTTTACCGTTATTTTGAACAAAATATTAAATTTTTACGTTCATTTTTATGTTTCACAGCGTTTAATGTTCCATTTTACGCATATTTAAGACAATTTTAATAAAAAAAAATTGAGTTGTGGAATTTTTGCTAATTAACATTTTTTTTGTGTCTTTTTTTATAATTTGTCCATTTGAACGTCGTTTTGATCAATAAATACCAAAATTCTACAAAATTTTGTTCAATTGCATAGTATTAAATTGGTTCAATTTGTTGGTTAAATGGCGAATTTCACCCCAAATGACATTTAATTGCACTTAAAAAAAAATTTGGCTAAAAATAACACAAAAAAAAAATAATAAGCAAAAATTCCTACCAAAGCGTGTGTTTTGTCACCACAATTCAATCTTTTTTTATTTTAATTGTGCAAAATGTGGGTAAGATGCACAATTAACCACACGCAACAAAAAATGCACGTTAAAATTTAAAATTTGGTTCGAAATAACGGTAAATAGACAAGTTTACACGATATAACATTTGTCTGTGCATTTTTATGTTGCGCGGGGTTGATGGTTTAATCAAACCACATTTTGGATAATTGAAATTAAAAAAATTAAGTTGGGGTGATAAAACACGCGCTTTATATTTTTTGTGTTTTTATTCATTATTTGTCCATTTGAACGTCATTTTGAACAATTAATACCAAAATTCTTCCAAGGTTAATTTTATTACCACAACTCAATTGTTTCATATTGAAATTGTTCAAAATGTCGGTAAAATGGAGAATTTCACCCCAAATGACATTAAATTGCACTTTAAAATTAAATATTTGGTTCAAATTAACCGTTAAAACGACCAGTTTTGGTTCAACCTGTTTATTTACCATTATTTTAATTAGAATATTAATTTTTATGGTTTAATTTTTGTCAATCCGGGTGAAATTTTCCATTTACCCATTATTTTGTTGAGATTTTGGTACATGTCGTTCAAAATGACGGTCAAATGGACAATTTAACCCTATTCAATATAAAAAAGCACGTAAAAACTTAAAATTCGGTACGAAATAACTTAAAATAGACAAGTTAACACAAAACTTGTCTGGTGTACCGTTATTTTGAACAAAGTTAATTTCACGTGCATTTTTATGTGACGCGGGGTAAAATGGTCCATTAAACCCACAGTTTGAACAATTGAAATATAAAAAAATTGAGTTTTGTTGATAAAACACACGCTTTGGTAGTAATTATTCCTAATTTATATTTTTTTGTGTTTTTATTCCTTATCTGTCCATTTGAACGTCATTTTAAACAATTAATACCTTAATTCTACCAAAGTGTGTTTTATCATTACATCTCAATTGTTTCATTTGGAAATAGTTCAAAGTGTCGGTTGAATGGAGAATTTCAGCCCAAAGGACATTTAATTAAACTAAAAAATGAAATATTTGGTTCTAAATAACGATAAAAAATATTTTAAAGAAAAAATGACTACCAAAGCGTGTGTTTTTTCACCTTAATTGAATTTTTTTATATTAAAATTGTTCAAAATGTGGGTAAAATGCACAATTTAACCATTCGCAATATAAAAATGCTCGTAAAAATTAAAAATTATGTTCGAAATAATGGTGAATAGACAAGTTTTGTTTAATTTTGTGTATTTTACCGTTATTTTGAACTAAATTTTAATTAAACGTGCATTTTAATGTTGCGTGGGGTTAAGTGGACCATTTTACCCACATTTTGAACAATTTGAATGTACAAAAATAGATTGGTGGTGATAAAACTTACGCTTTGGTAGTAATTTCTGCTTATTAATATATTTTTTTGTATTTTTACTCATTATTATATTATATTATATTATATAATATTAAGATAATATTCCAATACGACCAGTCGTTAACTTTACTTCGGCTCCATCTTACAAAATTGCAAAGCATATTAACAAATGGCTTACAGATAATATAACTCTCGAACATGACCACTCAATTAAAAATAACATTGAATTGGTCAGAAAAATTGAGAAAATTAATATACCAAATAATGCAAAACTCGCTTCCTTCGATGTCACAAACATGTATTCGAATATACCAGTGAAAGAAACGTTGATCATTACCAAGAACATTTTAATAAAAAACGGAACGAACAGTAACACCGTCGAAGAAATAACAAAACTATTAGAAGAAATTACAAGTCAAAATTACTTTACATATAATGGAAAATTCTACTCCCAAAATGATGGTCTACCAATGAGTAGTCCTCTTTCTGGAACGCTAGCCAATATATATTTAAATCATTTCGAAAATAATTACATCTTAAATAATAGAAACAAATTTTTAAAGAACATTAAATACTGGCACAGATATGTAGATGACATACTAATATTGTTTACGGGTACATCTAGACAACTGGACCAAATGCAAAATTATATAAATAATATTCACGAAAACATAAAATTCACGTTAGAATTAGAACAAAATAATGCTTTTAATTTTCTGGATCTAACAATTAAAAACATGAATAAAAAACACACATTCAAATATTTAGAAAACCCACGCAAACGGACCAAACTATACATAAAAGCTCAAACCACCCATACCAGCAAAAAATAGCCGCATATAATCATATGATACACCGATTAAATAAGATCCCAATGTCAAAAGAAGATTATCAAAATGAACTTAAGATAATTAAATACATCGCACATAAAAATGGTTATACCACGGCCAAGGTGGACGAGATAAATCGAAAATATATATATTCGGAACCAAGTACCGACAGAACACTACGTTACAATTTGATGATAACACCCAAGGAAAATACGTTATTGTAGATTTTAATAAAAACACCAGCCAACATATCCAGAAAATATTCAAAAACTTTGGATATAAAGTTGCATATAAAACGCATAACAAATTAGAACAACAAATAAGATCAAATAGTAACATTACATTAGACAGCGGAATTTATAAATTAACATGTTCAGACTGTCCATAATTTTACATAGGACAAACCGGTAGATCCTTTAAAATAAGATTTAACGAACATATAAAGGATATCGGTAAAATGAATACTGAGTCAAGATTTGCTCTCCATATCAATAATACTTTACACAACAACACAGATATAGATACAAACTTAAAAATTCTCTACAAGATGAAAAAAAGCGACCAAATGAACAGGCTAGAAGAATTTGAAATATATAAAAACCGCAAAAATAAATTTCTACTTAACAACAAAATTAATACTATGACGAACAAACTTTACGAACTAGTTTTGAAAAATACGTCACAAAATATTATACCTTGAAAATAAAAACACTGTACCCTGGAAAAAGTATAAAAAGGCATGGAAATAAAATTAATTTTTTAGTTCATGATAAATACTGAAGATGGCAACTTGATTGCCGAAATATATTTATTATATAAGAAATATATTTATTAAATATATTTATTATATATTTATTATATAAGGAATATTTTTTGAACTTAAAATATCAAATTTTTATTTGATTGAAAAAAAAACTACTACTTAAGCGTGTGTTTTGTCACCACAACTCAATTTTCTGATGTTTTATTTGTTTAACATGTGGGAAAATGCACAATTTAACCCCACGCAATATGAAAAACACGTTAAAATTATAAATTTGGTTCACAATAACGGTAAATAGACAAATTTACACACAACTTGTCTGTTTTACCGTTATTTTGAACAAAATATTAAATTTTTACGTTCATTTTTATGTTTCACAGCGTTTAATGTTCCATTTTACGCATATTTAAGACAATTTTAATAAAAAAAAATTGAGTTGTGGAATTTTTGCTAATTAACATTTTTTTTGTGTCTTTTTTTATAATTTGTCCATTTGAACGTCGTTTTGATCAATAAATACCAAAATTCTACAAAATTTTGTTCAATTGCATAGTATTAAATTTGTTCAATTTGTTGGTTAAATGGCGAATTTCACCCCAAATGACATTTAATTGCACTTAAAAAAAAATTTGGCTAAAAATAACACAAAAAAAAAATAATAAGCAAAAATTCCTACCAAAGCGTGTGTTTTGTCACCACAATTAATTTTTTTATATGTTAATTGTTCAAAATATGGTTTAAATGCACAATTTTAATCCACGCAATATAAAAATGCACGTCAAAATTTAAAATTTGGTTCGAAATAACGGTAAATAGACAAGTTTAAACAAAACTTGTCTATTTTACCGTTATTTTGAACAAAATATTAAAATCTAACGTGCATTTTTATATTGCATGGGGTTGAATTTTGCATTTTACGCACATTTTGAACAATTTAAATATAATAAAAAATGAATTGTGGTGACAAAACACTCGCTTTGGTTGTCATTTTTGCTTATAAGTATTTTTTTTTGTAATTTTAACGTGCATTTTTATATTGCGTGGGGTTATATTGTCCATTTATCCCAAAATTTGAACAATTGGAATATACAAAAATAGATTTTCTGTGATAAAACATACGCTTTGGTAGTAATTTTTGCTAATCTCTATTTTTTTTGTCATTTTATTCATAATTTGTCAATTTTAACGTCATTTTGAACAAGTAATACCCAAATTCTATTAAAGTTAATTTAATCACCACAACTCAATTTGTTTATATTTAAATTGTTCAAAATGTCGGTAAAATGGAGAATTTCACCCCAAATGACAATAAATTGCACTTAAAAATTAAATATTTGGTTCAAAATAACGGAAAAATGACAAGTTTTGTGTCAACTTGTCTATTCACCGTTATTTCGATTAAAATATTTAATTTTTAGATGCAATTTTATGTTATTTGGGGTGAAATTCTCCATTTACCCATAATTTTGTTAATATTTTGGTACATTTTGTTCAAACTGACGTTCAAATGGAAAAATAAAGAATACAAATACAAAAAAAATATTAAATAGCAATAATTACTACCACAGCGTATGTTTTATCACCAATACTCAATTTTAAATATTTCAATTGTCCAAAATGTGTATAAAATGGACCACTCAACCCCACGCAATATCAAAATGCACGTCAAAATTTAATTTTTGTTCAAAATAACGGTTAAATAAAGTTTTGTGATAACTTGTTTGTTTACCGTTATTTCGAACCAAATTTTTAATTTTTGGAAGCATTTTTATATTGCGTGGGGTTAAATTGTGCATTTAACCCACACTTGAACAATTCAAATATAAAATTTAAATTGTGGTTACAAAACACACGCTTTGGTAGTAATTTTTGCTTATTAATATCGAACCAAATATTTAATTTTTAAGTAGAATTTAATGTCATTTGAGGTGAAATTCTTAATTTAAAAGACATTTTGAACAATTTCAATATGAAACAATTGAGATGTGGTGATAAAACACACTTTGTAAGAATTTTGGTATTAATTGTTCAAAAAGACGTTCAAATGGACAAATAATGAATAAAAACACAAAAAAATATAATAAGCCAAAATGAGTACCAAAACGTGCGTTTTATCACCACAACTAATATTTTGTTCAAAATAACGGTATAACGGTAGAACCGACAAATAACGGTAGAACCGACAAGTTTTGTAAACACTAGTCTATTTACCAAAATTTCGAACCATATTTTTAATTTTTGCGTGCATTTTGATGTTCCGTATGTTTAATTGTGCATTTAACCCACATCTTAAACATTTTAAATACACAAAGATTGAATTGTGGGACAAAAATTACACTTTGGTATTAATTTTTGCTTATTAATATTTTTTTTATGTTATTTTGAACCAAACATTTCATTTTTAAATGCAATTTAAAATGTTTTGTGATAACTTGTCTATTCACCGTTATTTCGCACAAATTTTAAATTTTAACGTGCATTTTATATTGCATGGGGTTAAATTGTTCATTTTACCCATTTTTTGAACAATTTAAATATCAAAAAATTGAATTGTGGTGACAAAACACACGCTTTGGTAGTAATTTTTGCTTATTAATGTTTATTTGTTGTGTTATTTTATAACAAATAACAAATTTTAAAGTGCAATTTAAAGTCATTTGGGCTTAAATTCTCCATTTAACCGACTATTTGAACAATTCAAAACTGAAACAATTAAGTTGAGGTGATCGAACACACTTTGGTAGAAGTTTGGTATTAATTGTTCAAAATGACATTCAAAGAATGAATAAAAATACAAAAGAGGATTAATACGCACAAATTACTACCAAAGCGTGTGTATTATCACCTCAACTCAATTTATTATTTTATTTTTGTTTGTCCAAAATGTGGGTAAAATGGACTTTTTAACCCCACGCAACATTAAAATGCACGTAAAAATTTAATTTTTTGTTCGAAATAACGGTTTAACAGAATAGTTTTGTATGAACTTGTCTATTTACCGTTATTTCGAACCAAATTTAAAATTTTTACGTGCATTCTTTTATTGCGTGGGGTTAAATTGTGCATTTTACCCTCATTTTGAACAATTTTAATATAAAAAATTGATTTAAAGTGACCAAACACACGCTCTGATAAAAATTTTACCTTATTAATAGTTTTTTGTGTTTTTGTTCATTATTTGCACATTTTAACGTCATTTTGAACAATATGTACCAAAAATTTTAACAAAATAATGGGTAAATGGAGAATTTCACCACAAATGACATAAAGTTGCACCTTAAAATTAAATATTTTGATCCAAATAACGGTATATAGACAAGTTGACACAAAACTTGTCGTTTTAACCGTTATTTTGAACCAAATATTTAATTTTGAAGTGCAACGTTATGTCATTTGGGGTGAAAGTTGAACAATTTTAATATAAAACAATTGAGTGGTGGTGATAAAATTAACTTTGGGTAAATTTTGGTATTCATTTATCAAAATGACGTTCAAATATGAATGACGTTCAAATTTTTATTCAATAATGAATAAAAAACACAAAAAATATATAAATTAGCAAAAATTACAACCAAAGCGTGTATTTTATCACCACAACTTTATTTTTGTATATTCCAATTGTTCGAAATGTTAGTAAATTGGACAAAATAACTCCACGCAACATAAAAATGCACTTAAAAGTTTTATATTTTGTTCAAAATAACGGTAGAACAGACAAATCTTGTATTAATTTGTCTATAGGTTGTTATTTCGTACCAACTTTTAAATTTTTCCGTGCACTTTTATATTGCGTGGTGTTAATTGTGCATTTTATCCATATTTTGAAAAATTTTAAATAAAATAAAAATGAAGTGTGGTGACAAAACACACGCTTTTGAAGTAGTTTTTGCTTATTAATATTTTTTTATGTGTTATTTTGGACCAAATATTTTATTTGCAAGTGCAATTGAATGTCATTTGGGTTGAAATTCTCCATTTTACTAACATTTGGAACAATTTCAATGTGAAACAATTGAGTTGTGGTGATAAAACACACTTTGGTAGAATTTTGGTATAATTTGTTCAAAATGACGTTCAAATGGACAAATAATGAATAAAAACACAAAAAAAATATAAATTAGCAAAAATTATTTCGCACCCAGTTTTAAATTTAAAAGTGCTTTTTTATATTGCGTGAGGTAAAATTGTGCAGTTTACCACCATTTTGAACAATTTTAGTTTTAAAAGATTGAATTGTGTTGAAAAAACACACGCTTTGGTGGTTATTTTTGCAAATTAATATGTTTTTGTGTTTTTGTTCATTATTTGTCCATTTGAACATCATTTTGAACGACATGTACCAGAACCTTTACAAAATAATGGGTAAATGGAGAATTTTATCCCAAACGAAATAAAATTGCACCAAAAAATTTAATATTTTAATCGAAATAATGATAAATAGACAAGTTGACACAAAACTTGTCGTTTTAATGGTTAATTTGAACCAAATATTTAATTTTTAAGTGCAATTTTAAGTCATTTGGGGTAAAATTCTCCATTTAACTAACATTATGAACAATTTAAATATGAAACAATTGAGTTGTGGTGATATTACCCCACTTTGTAGAATTTTGGTATTAATTGTTAAAAATGACGTTCAAATGGACAAATAATGAATAAAAATTAAATCCTAATATAAATTAGCAAAAATTATTACCAAAGCGTGTGTTTCATCACCACAAATCTATTTTTGTATGTTCCAATTGTTCAAAATATGAGTAAAATGGACAACATAACCCGATGCAATATAAAAATGCACGTAAAATTTTAATGTTATGTTCGAAACAACAGTAAAATAGACAAGTTTTGTGTAAATTTGTTTATTTACCGTTATTTCGAAAAAAAATTATATATTTACGTGCATTTTCATATTGCGTGGGGTTAAATTGTGAATTTTACCCACATTTTGAAAAATTTAAATATAAAAAATTGAATTGTGGTGACAGACCACACGCTTAATTTTGAATATGAATGATTTTTTTGTGTAACTTGGAACCAAATATTAAATTTTTGAGTGCAATTAAATGCCATTTGGGGTACAATTCTCCATTTAACCGACATTTTGAACAATTTTAATATGAAACAATTGAGATGTGGTGATAAAACACACTTTGGTAAAATTTTGGTAATAATTGTTCAAAATGACGTTCAAATTGACAAATAATGAATAAAAACACAAAAAAATATAAATTAGCAAAAAATACTACCAAAGCGTGTGTTTTATTACCAGAACTCAATTTGTTTACATTTCATTTGTCCAAAATGTGGGTTAAATGGACAATATGACCCCACGCAACATAAAAATGCATGTTAAAATTTAATATATATTTCGAAATAACGGTAAAACAGACAAAGTGCATTTTTATGTTGAGTTGGGTTAAATTGTGCATTTAACAGACATTTTAAACAATTCTTATATAAAAAAATTGAATTGTGGTGACAAAACACACGCTTAGGAGGTAAGTTTTGCTTATTAATATTTTTTTTGTGATATTTTGAACCAAAAATTTAATTTTCAAGGGCAATTTAATGTCATTTGGGGTAAATTCTCCATTCACCGACATTTTGAACAATTTTAATATGAAACAATTGAGTTGTGGTGATAAAACTTACTTTGGTAGAATTTAGATATAAATTGTTCAAAAAGACGTTCAAATGGACAATAAATGAAAGAAAAATACAAAAAATATATAAATAAGCAAAAACAAACTACCAAAGCGTGTGTTTTATCACCACAACTCTATTTTTGTATATCCCAATTGATTAAAATTTGGGAAAAATGGACAACTGAACCCCACGCAACATAATAATGCACGTTAAAATTAAATTTTGTGTTCAAAATAATGGTAAAACCGACAAGTTTTGTGTTTACTTGTAAATCTACCATTATTTCGTACCAAATTTTAAATATTAAAGTGAATTTTGATATTTCGTGGGATAAAGTTGTGCATTTTACCCACATTTTGAGTAATTGAAATATCAAAAAATTCAGTTGTGGTGACAAAACCCAAGCTTTGGTAGTTATTTTTGCTTATTATTATTATTTTGTGTTTTTGTTAATTAAATGTCCATTTGACCGTCATTTTGAACGACATGTACCAAAATCTCAACAAAATAATGGGTAAATGGAAAATTTCACCCGGATTGACAAAAATTAAACCTTAAAAATTAATATTCTAATTAAAATAACGGTAAATAAACAGGTTGAACCAAAACTGGTCGTTTTAACGGTTAATTTGAACCAAATATTTAATTTTAAAGTGCAATTTAATGTCATTTGGGGTGAAATTCTCCATTTTACCGACATTTTGAACAATTTCAATATGAAACAATTGAGTTGTGGTAATAAAATTAACCTTGGAAGAATTTTGGTATAAATTGTTCAAAATGACGTTCAAATGGACAAATAATGAATAAAAACACAAAAAATATAAAGCGTGTGTTTTATAACCCCAACTTAATTTTTTTAATTTCAATTGTCCAAAATGTGGTTTGATTAAACCATCAACCCCGCGCAACATAAAAATGCACAGACAAATGTTATATCGTGTAAACTTGTCTATTTACCGTTATTTCAAACCAAATTTTAAATTTTAACGTGCATTTTTTGTTGCGTGTGGTTAATTGTGCATCTTACCCACATTTTGCACAATTAAAATAAAAAAAGATTGAATTGTGGTGACAAAACACACGCTTTGGTAGTAATTTTTGCTCAATAATGTTTATTTTTTGTGTTATTTTGTACCAAATATTTTATTTTTAAGTGCAATTTAATGTCATTTGGGAAGAAATTTTCCATTTAACCGAAATTTTGAACAATTTTAATATGAAACAATTAAGTAGTGATAATAAATCACATTTTGGTAGAAGTGTGGTATAAATTGTTCTTAATGACGTTCAAATGGACAAATTCATCACAAAATAATTTGTGAATGCAGAATTTAACGCCATATGACATTAAATTGCACCTCAAAATAATAAATTTCAATCGAAATAACGGTAAATAGACAAGTTGACGTTTTAACTGTTATTTAAAACCAAACATTTAATTTTAAAGTGCAATATATTGTTATTTGGGGTGAATTTCCCCATTTAACCGAAATTTTGTACAATCAAAATATGAAAAAATTGAGTTGTGGTGATAAAATTAACTGTGGTAGAATTTTGGTATTAATTGTTCAAAATGTCAGTTAAATGGAGAATTGCGACCAAACTGACATTAAATTGCACTTAAAAATGAAATATATGGTTCAAAATAACACAAAAAAAAAATAAATGAGCAAAAATTTATACCAAAGCGTGTGTCTTATCACCTTAAATCTATTTTTGTATTTTCCAATTGTTCAAAATTTGGGTGAAATGGACAATATAACCCCACACAACATAAAAATGTGCTCAAAAATTTAATATTTTGTACAAAGAAACGGTAAAACAGACAAGTTATGTTTACATTTGTCTATTTATCGTTATTTTCATGGGGTTAAATTTTGCATTTTACTCAAATTTTAAACAATTTAAAGAAAAAAAAATTGAATTGTTGTGACAAAACACACGCTTTGGCACTTTTTTTTTTGATTATTTATATTTTTTTTGTGTTATTTTGAACCAAAACTTCATTTTTAAGTATAATTTAATGTCATTTGGGTCGAAATTCTCCATTTAACCGACATTTTGAACAATTTAACTATGAAACAATTTAAGTGTGTAGATACAACACACTTTGGTAGAATTTTGGAATTAATTGTTCAAAATGACGTTCAAATGGACAAATAATGAATAAAAACACAAAAAATACATAAATTAGAAAAATATACTACCAAAGCGTGTGTTTTATCACCACAACTCAATTTTTGTATATTCCAATTAACGATAAATAGACAAGTTAATACTTAACTTGTCTGTTTTACCGTTATTTCAAACTAGATTTTAAATTTTTACGTGCATTTTCATATTGCGTGGGAATAAATTGTCCATTTAAGCCACATTTTGAACCATTTAAATATAATAAAATTGAATTGTGGTGACAAAACACACGCTTTGGTAGTAATTTTTGCTTATGATTATTTTTTTTGTTGTTATTTTGAACCAAACATTTTATTTTTAAGTGCAATTCAATGTCATTTGGGGTACAATTCTCCATTTAACCGACATTAAGAACAATTTCAATATGAAACAATTGAATTGTGATAAAAAAAAACATTTCGGTAGAATTTTGGTATTGATTGTTCAAAATGACGTTCAAAAAGACAAATAATGAAAAAAACACAAAAAAAAATATAAATTAGCAAAAATTACAAATAAAACGTGTGTTTTATCACCGCAACTCAATTTTTTATATTTTAATTGTCCAAAATGTAGGTTAAATGGACAATAAAACTTCGCGCAACATAAATATGCACGTAAAAAATTAATATTTAATTCAAAATAACGGTTGAACCGACCAATTTTGTGTTTTATTGTCTATTAATCGTTATTTCGAACCAAATTTTAAATGTTTACGTGCATTTTTATTTTAAGTGGGGTAAAATTGTGCATTTTACCCACATTTGAAAAATTTAAATATCAAAAAACTGAGTTGTGGTGACACAACAAACGCTATAGTTGTAATTTTGGCTAATAAGTTTATGTTGTGTTTTTGTTCATTATTGGTCCATTCGAACGCCATTTTGAACGATATGTACAAAACTTCTAACAAAATAATGCGGAAATGGAGAATTTCACCCGAAATGACATAAAATTGCAATTAAAAATTAAATATTCTAATCAAAATAACGGTTTATAGACAAGTTGACACAAAACTTGTCGTTTTACCGTAATTTTGTACCAAATATTTAATTTTTAAGTGCATTTTAATGTCATTTAGGGTGAAACCTTCCATTAAACCGACAATTTTAAACAATTAAAATATCAAACAATTGAAATGTGGTAATTAAATTAACCTTGGTAAAATTTTGGTATAAATTGTTCAAAATGACGTGAAAATGGACAATTTATGAATAAAAATACAAAAAATATCTAAATTAGCAAAAATTACAACCAAAGCGTGTGTTTTATCAACACAAATCTATTAATGTTTATACCAATTGTTCAATATTTGGGTATAATGGATAATATTATCCCACGAAACATAAAAACGCACGAAAAAATTTAATATTTTGTTCAAAATAACGGTAAAACGGACAAATTTAGTGTTAACTTGTCTATTTACCGTTATTTCGAAAAAAATTTACAATTTTGACGTGCATTTTATATTGCGTGGGGTTAAATGGTGCATTTTACCCACATTTTGAACAATTTCAATATCAAAAAATTGAATTGTGGTCAAAAACACATGGTTTGGTAGTAGTTTTTGCTTATTTATATTTTTTTGTGTTATTTTGAACCAAATAATTTGTTTTAAATTGCAATTTAATGTAATTTGGGCTAAAGTTCTCCATTTAACCAATATTTTGAACAATTTTGATACGAGACAATTGATATGTGGTGATAAAACACACTATAATAGAATTTTGGTATAAATTGTTCAAAATGACATTCAAATAAGAAATGAAAACACAAAAAAAATTTAAAATTAGCAATAATTGCGTGTGTTTTATCACCAGAACTGAATTTTTTTTATATTTAATTTGCCCAAAATGTGGATAAGATGGACCATTTAACCCCGCGCAACATAAAAATGCACGTACAAATTTAATATTTTGTTCGAAATAACGGTAAAACAGACAAGTTTTGTGTTAAGTTGTCTATTTACCGTTATGTCGAACCAAATTTTATATTTTAACGTGCTTTTTTATATTGCGTGGGGTTAAATTGTGCATTTTACTCAAATTTTGAACCATGTTAATATAAAGAAATTGAATTGTGGTGAAAAAACTTACGCTTTAATAGTAATTTTTGCTTATAAATATTTTTTTTTGTTATTTTGTTCCAAATATTTAATTTTTAAGTGCAATTTAATATCATTTGGGTTGAAATTCTCCATTAAACCGAAATTTTGAACAATTTTAAAATGAAGCAAATTAGTTGTGGTGATAAAACACACTACGGTAGAATTTTGGTATAAATTGTTCAAAATGACGATCAAATGGACAAATAATGAATAAAAACACAACAAAAATTTTAAATTAGCAAAAATTACTACCAAAGCGTGTGTTTTATCACCACAACTCAATTTTTTTATATTTCAATTGTCCAAAATGTGGGTAAAATGGACCATTTAACCCCGCGTAACATAAAAATGCACGTAAAAATTCAATATTATGTTCAAAATAACGGTAAAACAGACAAGTTTTGTGTTAACTTGTCTATTTACCGTTATTTCGAACCAAATTTTAAATGTTGATGTGCATTTTTACATTGCATGGAGTAAATTTATGCATTTAACCCACATTTCGAACAATTTAATGAGTCATTGTGACAAAACACACGCTTTGGTAGTAATTTTTGCCTAAATTTTTTTTGTGTTATTTTGAACCAAATATTTAATGTTTAAATGCAATTTATGTCATTTTGGCTCTAATATTCCATTTTACTGACATATTGCACAATTTCAATATGAACCAATTGAGTTGTGGTGATAAAAACACATTGGTAGAATTTTGGTATTAATTGTTCAAAATGAAGTTTTGTGTAAACCTGTCTATTTACCGTTATTTTGAACCAAATTTTTAATTTTGATGTGCATTTTTATATTGCGTGGGGTTGAAAAGCGCATTGTACCCACATTTTGAACAATTTTAATATCAAAAAATTGATTTGAGGTGACAACACAGACGCTTTAGTAATAATTTTTGCCAATTAATATTTTTTTTTTGTGTTTGTTCATTATTTGTCCATTTTAACGTCATTTTCAACAATATGTACCAAAATATTAACAAAATAAGGGTTAATGGAGAATTTGACACCAAATGACATTGACAAAATTGCACCTAAAAATTAAATATTTTTATAGAAATAACTGTAAAAAGACAAGTTGACACAAAATTTGTCGTTTTTACCGTTATTTTGAACCTAATTTTTAATTTTTAAGTGCAATTAAGTGTCATTTGGGTTAAAGTTCTCCATTTAACTGACATTTTGAACCATTAAAATATGAAACAATTGAGTTGTGGTGATAAAATTAATTTCGGTAGAATTTTGGTATTAATGGTTCAAAATAACTTTCAAATGGACGAATTATTAATGAAAAATACAAAAAATATATAAATTAGCAACAATTCCTAGCAAAGCGTATGTTAAATCACCACAATTCTATTTTTGTTTATTCCAATTGTTCAAAATTAAATATTTAGTTCAAAATAATGGTTAAAACGACAAGTTTTGTGTCAATTTGTCTATTTAACGTTATTTCGATTAAATTTATTTTATTTTTAAGTCCAATTTAATGTCATTTGGGCTGAAATTCTCCATTTAACCGACATTTTGAACAATTTTCAAATGACACAATTTTGTTGTGGTGATTAAACATACTTTGATAATTTTTAAGTGCGTTTTTATAATGCGTGGGGTAAAATTGTGCATTTGACCCACATTTTGAACAATTTAAATATGAAAAAATTGAATTGTGGTGACAAAACACACGCTTTGGTAATAATTGTTGCTTATTAATATTTTTTTGTGATATGAAATTCATATTCAGAATTTTTCTTATGTGTGGCTTATTCCACTTTTAAATTCAATCAAATAAAAATTTGATATTTTAAGTTCAAAAATATTCCTTTTAGTGGATTTTGATTTTTAATATTATAAAAATTTTTCAGCAATCAAGTTCTGAAGATGGCAACTTGATTGCCGAAATATATTTATAATATAAAAAATAAAAATCCACTATAAGGAATATTTTTGAACTTAAAATATCAAATTTTTATTTGATTGCATTTTTTTGTAGTAATTTAAACCAAATATTTAATTTTAAAGTGCAATTTAATGTCATTTGGGGTGAAATTCTTTATTTTACCGACATTTTGAACAAATTTTATATGAAACAATTGAGTTGTGGTGATAAAATTAACTTCGGTAGAATTTTGGTATTATCTGTTCAAAATGACGTTCAAATGGACAAATAATGAATAAAAACAGAAAAAAAAATAAAAATTAGCAAAACTTTCTACCAAAACGTGTGTTTTATCACCACAGTTCAATTTTTTTATGTTTCAATTGTCAAAAATGTCGGTAAAATGAACCATTTAACCCTGCGCAACATAAAAATGCACGTAAAATATTTATATTTTGTTCAAAATAAATGTAAAACAGACGAGTTTTGTGTAAACTTGTCTGTTTTACCGTTATTTCGAACCACATTTTAAATTTTGACATGCATTTTTATATTGCGTGGAGTAAAATTGTGCATTTCACCCTCATTACGAACAATTTTAATTTCAAAAAATTGAGTAATGGTGACATAACACACGCTTTGGTAGTAATTTTTGCCCATTAAACTTTTTTTTTGTGTTATTATGAACCAAATATTTAATTTTTAAGTGCAATTAAATGTTATCTGGGCTGCAAACTTCCATTTTACTGACATTTTGCACAATTTCAATATGAAACAATTGAGTTGTGGTGATAAAAAAACTTTGGTAGAATTTTGGTATTAATTGTTCAAAATGACGTTCAAATGGAAAAATAATGAATAAAAACACAAAAAAAAATAAAAATTAGCAAAAATTACTACCCAAGCGTATGTTTTATCACCACAATTCTATTTTTGTATATTCCAATTGTTCAAAATGTAGGAAAAATGGACAATATAACCCCACGCAACATAAAAATGCACGTAAAATTTTAATGTTTTGTTCGACATAACGGTAAAACCGACAAGTTTTGTGTAAACTTGTCTATTTATCGTAATTTTGTACCAAATTTTAAATTTTAAAGTGCATTTTTATATTGCTTTGGATTAAATTATGCATTTTGCCAACATTTTGAACAATTTTTATATTAAAAAATTGAGTTGCGGTGACAAAACACACGCTTTGGTATTAATTTTTGCTAATTTATATTTTTTTGAGTTTTTATTCATTATTTGTCCATTTTAACGTCCTTTTGAACAAGTTATACAAAAATTCTTCCGAAGTGGGTTTTATTTCCACAACTCAATTGTTTCATATTGAAATTTATCAAAATGTCGGTTAATTGAAGAATTTCACCCCTGAATGACACTTAACTGCACTTTAAAATTAAATATTTGGTTCAAAATAACGGTTTAAACGACAAGTTTTTTGTCAACTTGGCTATTTAACGTTATTTTGATTTAAAAGGTTTATTTTTTAGTGCAATTTTATGTCATTTGGGCTGAAATTCTCCTTTTAACCGACATTTTGAACAATTTTCAAATGACACAATTTTGTTGTGGTGATTAAACATACTTTGATTATTTTAAAGCTTGTTTTTATATTGCATGGGGTTAAATTGGGCTTTTTTCCCACATTTTGAACAATTTAAATATAAAAAAAATGAATTGTGGTGACAAAGCACACGCTTTGGTTATATTTTTGGCTAATTATATTTTTTTTTTTTTTGAAATTCATATTAAGAATTTTTCTTTTGTGTGGCTTATTCCACTTTTAAATTCAATCAAATAAAAATTTGATATTTTAAGTTCAAAAATATTCCTTTTAGTGGATTTTTATTTTTTATATTATAAATATATTTCAGCAGTAAAGTTCTGAAGATGGCAACTTCATTGCCGAAATATATTTATAATATAAAAAATAAAAATCCACTTTAAGAAATATTTTTGAACTTAAAATATCAAATTTTTATTTGATTGAAATTTTTGTAGTGTTATTTTAAACCAAATATTTGTTTGATTGTTTGTTTGTTTGTTTGTTTTTATCTCTACAATCTGTTTCGGGGCTCGAGGCACTCCCAACTCTTTCGCGGTTCGCTTATTAACGTCCTACCTTACGCCATTACAGCCAAATCGAGGACGTACGGCTATAGGTCCGATTTACGTAGAACCATCTGCACATTGCATAGCTCCATGCCAGCCTATAGTACTGACATGAAAGATGGGTCGGCCCATGAATTCTGCACTCCAACAGGGGGTCATAGATGTGTTCATTCACACCACCGATCGTAATCGTGTGGTGAAAAATCCCTTTGCCATCCTGCCCCTATCGGCATTCGAACCCGGTACCCCCCGCTCCAACTGCCGCAGCTTTAACCACTGCACCATTTGGTCGGTAACCGAATATTAAATTTTTAAGTGCAATTAAATGTCATTTGGGGTGAAATTCTTAATTTTACCGATATTTTGAACAATTTCAATATGAAACAATTGAGTTGTGGTGATAAAATTAACTTCGGTAGAATTTTGTTATTGATTGTTTAAAATGACGTTCAAATGGGCAAATAATGAATAAAAACAGAAAAAAAATATGAATAAGCAAACATTACTACCAAAACGTGTGTTTTATCACCACAACTCAATTTTTTTATGTTTCAATTGTCCAAAATGTCGGTAAAATGGACCATTTATTCCCGCGCAACATAAAAATGCTCGTTAATATTTAATATTTAGTTCGAAATAACGGTAAAACAGACAAGTTTTGTGTAAACTTGTCTATTCACCGTTATTTCGAATTTTTTTTAAATTTAAACATGCATTTTTATATTGCGTGGGGTTTAATTTTGCGTTTTACCAACATTTTGAACAATTTTAACATTATAAAAGTTGAATTTTGGTGACAAAACACACGATTTGGTTGTAATTTTTGCTAATTTTTATTTGTTGTTTGTCTTATTTTGAACCACATATTAAATTTTTAAGTGCAATTAAATCTCATTTGGGGTAAAATTCTCCATTTAACCGACATTTTGAACAATTTCAATATGAAACAATTGAGTTGTGGTGATTAAACACACTTTGGTAGAATTAAGATATTATTTGATCAAAATGACGTTCATATGGACAAATAATGAATAAAACCAGAAAAAAAATATAAATTAGCAAAATATACTACCTTTAAGTGTGTTTTATCACCAGAACTCAATTTGTTTATGTTTCAATTGTCAAAAATGTCGATAAAATGGACCATTAACCCCGCGGAACATTAAAATGCATGTAAAAATTAAATATTTTGTTCAAAATAAATGTAAAACAGACAAGTTTTGTGTAAACTTGTCTATTAACCGTTATTTCGAACCAAATTTTAAATTTTTACGTGCTTTTTTATATTAAGTTGTGAGGCAAAATTGTGAATTTTACCCAAACTAAGAACAATTTGAATATAAAATAATTGAATAGCTGTGACAAAACACACGCTTTGGTAGTAATTCTTGCTTATAAATATTTATTTTTTGGGTTATTTTGGACGAGATAAAAAATTTTAAAGTACAATTTAATGTGTTTGGGGTGAAATTCTCCAAATAACCGACATTCTGAACAATTTAAAAATGAAACAATTGAATTGTGGAAATAAAACACACTTTGATGGAGTTTTGGTAATAATTGTTCAAAACGACGTTAAAATGGACAAATTATGAATGAAAAATACAAAAAATATATAAATTAGGAAAAACTACTACCAAAGCGTATGTTTAATCACCAAAATTCTATTCTTGTATATTCCAATTGATCAAAATGTGGGAAAAATGGACAAAAGTACCCCACACCACATAAAATTGGCCGTAAAATTTAAATGTGTTTCAAAGCGTGTGTTTTGTCACCACAATTCAATTTTTTCAATATTTAAATTGTTCAAAATGTGGGTAAAATGCACAATTAACCCCACGCAATATAAAAATGAACTTTCAAATTTAAAATTTGGTACGAAAAAACGATAAATAGACAACTTAACACAAAATTTGTCTGTTTTACCGTTATTTTGAACAAAATATCAAATTTTAACTTGCATTTTTATATTGCTTGGGGTTATATTGTCCATTTTACCCAAATTTTGAACAATTGGAATATACAAAAATAGAGTTTTTGTGATCAAACACACGCTTTGGTAGTAATTTTTGCTAATTTTTGTATTTTTTGTATTTTTCATTCATTATTTGTCCATTTGAACGTCTTTTTTGAACAATTAATACCAAAATTCTGCCAAAGTGTGTTTTATCACCACAACTCAATTGTTTCATAATGAAATTGTTCAAAATCTCGGTAAAATGAAGAACTTTGCCCCAACAGCCACTTAATTGCACTTTCAAATTAAATATATGGTTCAAAATAACGGTTAAAACGACAAGTTTTGTGTCAACTTGTCTATTTAACGTTATTTCGATGAAAATATTTTATTTTTTTAAATTTCAATTGTTCAAAATGTGAGAAAAATGGACCAATAAACCCCATGCAACATAACAATGCAAGCTTAAACTTAATATTTTGTTCAAAATAACGGTAAAACAGACAAGTTTTGTGTAATTTTGTGTTAACTTGTCTATTTACCGTTATTTCGAACCGAATTTTAGATTTTAACGTGCATTTTTATATAACGTCAGGTTTAATTGTGCATTTTACCCACATTTTGAACAATTTAAATATCAAAAAATTGATATAAGATGACAAAACACACGCTTTAGTTGTAGTTTTTGCTAATTAATATTTTTTTTGTGTTTTTGTTCATTTTTTGTCCATTTGAACGTCATTTTGAACGATATAAACCAAAATCCTAACAAAATAATGAGTAAATGGAAAATGTCACCCCAAATGACATAAGGTTGCACCTAAAAATAAAAAATTTCTATCGAAATAAAGGTAAATATACAAGATGACACAAGATTTGTCGTTTTAACCGTTATTTTATTTACATAAATCTATTTATGTATATTCCAATTCTTCAATATGTAGGAAAAATGGACCATATTACCCCACGCATCATCAAAATGCACGTTAAGAATTAATGTTTTGTTCGAAATAAAGGTAAAATAGACAAGTTTTGTTTAAGCTTGTCTATTAACCGTTATTTCGAAAAAAATTAAAATTTTTACGTGCAGTTTCATATTGCGTGGGGTTAAATTGTGCATACTATCCACATTTTGAACAATTAAATATAAATAATTTGAATTGTGGTGACAAAACCCACGCTATATTGTTTCATTATTTGTTCATTTAAACGACATTTTGATCGAC
Organism: Tipula lateralis; assembly: GCA_963932295.1. Taxonomy (NCBI): domain Eukaryota; kingdom Metazoa; phylum Arthropoda; class Insecta; order Diptera; family Tipulidae; genus Tipula; species Tipula lateralis. Next base: position 294,238 of record CAWVQQ010000274.1, read on the forward strand.
ATGTACTAAAATCTTCACAAAACAATGGGTAACTGGAGAATTAACCCCATATGACATAAAATTGCACCTTGATATTGATTATTCTAATCGAAATAACGGTGAATAAAAATGTTGACACACGACTTGTCGTTTTTACTGTTATTTTGAACCAAATATTTAATTTAAAAATGCCAACTAATGTCATTGAGAGTGAAATTCTCCATTTAACCGACATTTTGGACAATTCAAAATATAAAAACAATTGAGTTGTGGTGATAAAAATAACTTTGGTAGAATTTTTGGTATTTCTTGTTCAAATGACGTTCAAATGGACAAATAATGAATCAAAACTAAAAAGAAAAATATAAATTAGCAGTAATAACTACCCAAGCGTGTGTTTTATCATCACAACTCAATTTTTTTATATTTCAATTGTTTTAAATGTGGGTCAAATGGACCATTTAAACTTTGGGTAAAATGGACCAATATAACCCCACGCAACATAAATCGAACGTAGAAATTTTATATTTGGTTCGAAATAACGGTAAAAAAGACAAGTTTTGAGTAAACTTGTCTATTTAACGTTATTAAAAATATTAATTAGCAAAAATTACTACCAAAGCGTGTGTTTTGTCACCTCAAATCAATTTTTTGATATTAAAATTGTTCTTAATGTAGTCAAAATGCACAATTTAACCCCAAGCAACATAAAAATGCACGTAAAAATTTAAATTTCGAACGAAATTACGATCAAAAGACAAGTTAACACAAAACTTGTCTGGTTTACCGTAATTTTAAACAAAACTTTAAATTTTTTCGTGCATTTTGATGTTGCGTGGGGTAATATTGTTCATTTTACCCAAATTTCGATCAATTGGAATATACAAAATAGAGTTAAAGTGATTTAACACACGCTTGGTAGTTACTTTTGCTAATTTATATTTTTTTTGTATTTTGATTCATTATTTGCCCATTTGAGCTTCATTTTGAACAATTAATACCAAAATTCTACCAAAGTTAATTTTATCACCACAACTCAATTGTTTCATATTGAAATTGTTTAAAATGTCGGTTAAATGGAGAATATCACCCCAAACGACATTAAATTCCAATTAAAAATTTAATATTTGGTTCAAAAAACCGTCAAAAACCACCAATTTTATGTCAACTTGTCTATTTAACCGTTATTTGGATTAAAATTATTAATTTTAAGGTGCAATTGTATGTCATTTGAGGTGAAATTCTGCATTTACCCAATATTTTGTTTAGACTTTGGTACGTTTTATTCAAAATGACGTTCAAATGGATAAAAAATGAACAAAAACACAAAAAAAATTTAATTAACAAAAACTACTACCAAAGCGTGTGTTTTGTCACCTCAAATCAATTTTTTGATATTAAAATTGTTCAAAATGTGGGTAAAATGCACAATTTAACTCCTTGCAATATAAAAGTGCACGTTAACATTAAAATATTTGGTTCGAAATAACGGTAAATAGACAAGTTTACACTTTATTTGTCTGTTTTACCGTTATTTCGAACAAAATATTAAATTGACGTGCATTTTTATATGGGGCGGGGTTAAATGTTCTATGTTACCCACATTTTGGACAATTGAAATATAAAAAAATTGAGTTTAGGTGATAAAACACAACCTTTGGTAGTAGTTTTTGCTAATTTATAATTTTTTTTGTGTTATTATTTGTTATTTGTCCATTTGAACGACATTTTGAACAATCAATACCAAAATTATACGTAAGTGCGTTTTATCACCACAACTCAATTGTTTCATTTTAAAATTGTTCAAAATGTCATTTAAATGGAGAATTTCACCTCAAAGACATTAAATTGCACTTAAAAATTAAAAATCTGGTCATAACTAACTCAAAAAATAAATATTTATAAGCAAAAATTACTACCAAAGCGTGTGTTTTGTCACCACAATATAATTTTTCTTTATTTAAATTGTTCTTAATTTAGGTAAAAGTGCACAATTTAACCCCACGCAATATAAAAAGCACGTAAAAATTTAAAATTTGGGCCGAAATAACGGTAAATAGACAAGTTTACACAAAAATTGTCTGTTTTACCGTTTATTCGAACAAAATATTAAATTTTACGTGCATTTTTATGTTGCGCGGGGTTGAATGATCAATTTTACTTCATTTTGGACAATTATAATATAAAAAAATGGAGTTTTGGTGATAAAACACTCGTTTTTGGTAGTAATTTTTGGTAATTTATTTTTTTTTTGTTTTTGTCTATGCTTTGTTAATTTGAATGTTATTTTGAACAAGTATTACCAAAATTCTACCACAGTGTGTTTTATCACCACAACTCAATTGGTTTATATAAAAAATTGTTCAAAATGTCGGTTAAATGGAGAATGTCATTCAAATGACATTCAATGGCACTAAAAAAGGAAATATTTGAATCACAATAACACATCAAAAATATTAATTAGCAAAAATTACTACTAAAGCGTGTGTTTTGTCACCAGAATTCAATTTTTTTTATATTTGAATGGTTCCAAAATGTGGTAAAATGCGGATTTTCACCCTACGCAATATTTAAATTTAAAATTTGGTTCGAATAACGGTAAATCGAAAATTTAACACAAAACTTGTCGGTTTTACCGTTTTTTCGAACCAAATATTAAATTTTGACGTGCTAGTTTTATGTTGCGGGGGTTTATATTGTCCGTTTAACCCACATTTTGGAGAATTTTTATATAAAAAAATTGAGTTGTGGTGATAAAACACACGTTTTGGGTAGTAATTTTTGCTTATTTTAATTTTTTTTGTGTCTTTTTCATTATTTGTCTATTTGAACGTCTATTTTGAACAATTTATACCAAAATTCTACCGAAGTGTGTCTTATCATCACAACTCAATTGTTTAATATAAGAATTGTTCAAAATGTCGGTTAAATGGAGAATTTCAGCCCAAATGACATTCAATTGCACTTCAAAATCAAATATTTGGTTCAAAATAACACAAAAAAAATATAAAGAAGCAAAAATTACTACCAAAGCGTGTGTTTTGTCACCACAATTGAATTTTTTTTATATTAAAATTGTTCAAAATGTGGGTAAAATGCACAATCTAACCCCTCGCAATATTAAAATGTATGTTAAAATTTAAAATTTGTTACGAAATAACGATAAATTACCACAAAATTTGTCTGTTTTACCGTTATTCTGAACAAAATATTAAATTTTTACTTGCGTTTTTATTCGCGTGGGGTTATATTGTCCATTTACCTAAATTTTGAACAATTGGAATGTACAAAAATAGAGTTGTGGTGATTTAGCACACGCTTTGGTAGTACGTTTTGCTAACTTTTATATTTTTTGTATCTTTATTCATTATTTGTCAATTTGAACGTCATTTTGAACAATAAATACCAAAATTCTATTTAAGTTAATTTTTCAACATAACTCAATTGTTTCATATTTAAATTGTTCAAATAATGGTAAAATGGAGAATTTCACCCCAAATGACATATAATTACACTTTTAATTAAATTATTTGGTTCAAAATAACGGCTAAAATCGACAAGTTTTGTAACAACTTGTCTATAACAGTAATTTCGATTTTAATATTTAATTTTAAGGTGCAATTTTATGAAATTCGGAATGAAATTCTACATTAACCCATTTGTTTGTTAAGATTTTTGTATATATTGTTCAAAATGACGTTTAAATGGGCAAAAAATGAACCAAAAACACAAAAAAAATATTGATAAGCAAAAATAACTACCAAAGTGTGTGTTTTGTCACCACAATTCAATTTTTTTATTTCTTAATTGTTCAAAATGTAGGTTAAATGCACAATTAAACCCAACGCAATATCAAAAAGCACGTTAAAATTTAAAATTTGGTTCGAAATAACGGAAAATAGACAAGTTTACACAAAAGTTGACTGTTTTACTAGTATTTCGAACAAAATATTAACTTTTTACGTGCATTTTTATGTTGCGCGGGCTTTAATGGTCCATTTTACCCACATTTTGAACAATTGAAATATAAAAAAAATTGAGTTGTGATGATAAAACTCACGCTTTGGTAGTAATTATTGCTAATTTTTTTTTTTTTGTTGTTTTTTTATTCATTATTTGTCCATATCAACGTTATTTTGAACAATCATTACCAAAATACTACCAAAGTATGTTTTATCACCACAACCCAATTGTGTCATTTAAAAATTGTTCAAAATGTCGGTTAAATGGAGAATTTCAGCCCAAATGACATTTAATTGCACTTTAAAACCTAAAAATTTGGTTCGAAATAACACAAAAAAATATTATTGTACGAAAACTACTACCAAAGCGTGTGTTTTGTCACCTCATATCAATTTTTTGATATTTCAATTGTTCAAAAAGTGGATAAAATGCACAATTTTACCCCACGCATTATAAAAATGCACGTAAAAATTTGAATCATGGTTCAAAAAAACGGGTTATAGACAAAATTACGTTAGACTTGTCTGTGCTACCGTTATTTTGAACAAAATATTAAATGTTTACGTGCATTTTAATGTTGCGTGGAGTTATATAGTTCGTTTTAACCAAATTTTGAACAATTGGAATATACAAAAACAGAGTTGTAGTGATTTAACACACGCTTGGTAGTAACTTCTGCTAAATTATATTTTTCTTGTATTTTAATTCATTATTTGTCCATTTGAATCAAACAAAAAATACAAAAATTCTACAAAAAATATTTATCACCACAACTCAGTTGTACCATATTGAAATGGTTCAAAATGTCGGTTAAATGGATAATTTCACCCCAAACGTTATTAAACTGCACTTTAAAATCAAATATTCGGTTCAAAAAAAAATTTTGTGTTAACTAGTCTATTTTACCGTTATTTCGATAAAAATATTTTATTTGAAGTTGCAATTGTATGTCATTTGGGGTATAATTCTCCATTTACCCATTATTTTGTAAAGATTTTGGTACATTTTGTTCAAAATGACGTTCAAATGGATAAATAATGAACAAAAACACATTTAAAATTTTAATTAGCAAAAATTACTACTAAAGCGTGTTTTGTCACCTCAAATCAATTTTTTGATATTTAAATTGTTCAAAATGTGGGTAAAATGCACAATTTAACTCCTTGCAGTACAAAAATGCACGTAAAAATTTAAAATTTGGTTCGAAATAACGGTTTATAGACAAGTTAACACTAAATTTGTCCGTTTTACCGTTATTTCGAACAAAATATTTATGTTTAACGTGCATTTTAAAATTGCGCGGGGTTAAATGTTCTATTTTATTCACATTTTGGACAATTGAAATAAAAAAAAACGAATTGGGGTGATAAATCACACTTTTTAGTAATTCTTTTTTGCTAATTTATATTTTTTTTTTGTGTTTTGATTCATAATTTGTCCATTTGAACGTCATTTCAAACAATTACTACTAAAATTTTACCAAAGGTTATTTTATCACCACAATTCAATTGTTTCATTGAAAAATTGTTAAAAATGTCGGTTAAATGGAGAATTTCACCTCAAATGACATAAAATTGCACTTTAAAATTAAATATATGTTCCTACATAGCACAAAAAATAAATATTAATAAGCAAAAATTACTACCAAAGCGTGTTTTTTGTCGCCACAATTAAATTTTGTTATATTTAAATTGTTCTTAGTTTGGATAAAATGCACAATTTAACCCCAAACAATATAAAAAAGCAAGTCAAAATTTCAAAATTTGGTTCAAAATAACGGTAAATAGACAAGTTTACACAAAACTTTTCTGTTTTACCGTTATTTCGAACAAAACATTAAATTTAAACGTGCATTATTACGTTGCGCGGGGTTAAATGGTCCATTTGACCCACATTTTGAACAATTGAAATATAACAAAAATTGAGTTGTGATGATAAAACACCTGCTTAAGTAGTAATAATTGCTAATTTATAGTTTTTTTTAGATTTTTATTATTTTTTTGTCCATTTGAACGTCATTTTGAACAAGAAATACCAAAATTCTACAAAAGTTATTTTTATTTCCACAACTCAATTGTTTGATATTAACCCATTATTAATACCCATTATTTTGTTAAGATTTTGGTACATTTTGTTCAAAATGACGTTCAAATGGATAAATAATGAACAAACTCCCATTAAAAATTTTAATTAGCAAAAATTACTACTTAAGCGTGTTTTGTCACCTCAAATCAATTTTTTGATATTTAAATTGTTCAAAATGTGGGTAAAATGCACAATTTAACTCCTTGCAGTACAAAAATGCACGTAAAAATTTAAAATTTGGTTCAAAATAACGGTTAATAGACAAGTTAACACTAAATTTGTCCGTTTTACCGTTATTTCGAACCAAATATTAAAGTACAACGTGCATTTTAAAATTGCGCGGGGTTAAATGTTCTATTTTATTCACATTTTGGACAATTGAAATAAAAAAAAACGAATTGGGGTGATAAATCACACTTTTTGGTAATTCTTTTTTGCTTATTTATATTTTTTTTTGTGTTTTGATTCATAATTTGTCCATTTGAACGTCATTTCAAACAATTACTACTAAAATTCTACCAAAGGTTATTTAATCACCACAATTCAATTGTTTCATTTAAAAATTGTTCAAAATGTCGGTTAAATGGAGAATTTCACCTCAAATGACATAAAATTTCACTTTAAAATTAAATATATGTTCCTACATAACACAAAAAATAAATATTAATAAGCAAAAATTACTACCAAAGCGTGTTTTTTGTCGCCACAATTAAATTTTTTTATATTTAAATTGTTCTTAGTTTGGATCAAATGCACAATTTTACCCCACACAATATAAAAAAGCACGTCAAAATTTTAAAATTTGGTTCAAAATAACGGTAAATAGACAAGTTTACACAAAAATTTTCTGTTTTACCGTTATTTCGAACAAAACATTAAATTTAAACGTGCATTATTACGTTGCGCGGGGTTAAATGGTCCATTTGACCCACATTTTGATCAATTGAAATATAAAAAAATTGAGTTGTGATGATAAAACACCTGCTTAAGTAGTAATTATTGCTAATTTATAGTTTTTTTTTAGATTTTTATTATTTTTTTGTCCATTTGAACGTCATTTTGAACAAGATATACCAAAATTCTACAAAAGTTATTTTTATCACCACAACTCAATTGTTTGATATTAAAATTGTTCAAAATGTCGGTTGGAGAATGTTACCCTTTATGATATTAATTCGTTCATTTTATTATATTAAATAAAGAGTTATATAATTCTTTTTATTCTTTCGTAACATTCAAAGTGAAAGGTTGTGTAAAACAAAACAGAAAAAGCAAAAACAAAATTTTTTTTTTTTAATAAAATATAAAATAATATTTTTTTGTAAATTTAAAATAGTTTTATAATACAATAGTTTAAAGAACCTATTATTTTATAGTATTAAGAGTAAAACTATTTTAAAAGTGTTAAGTGCGATTTGATTAAAATAACAATTTTACATTCATAATAATAATGTTTGGTAATTGTGAAAAATGCCTTAAAAACATTCATAAAAGAACAGCACCAGGCATTAAATGTGGTATGTGCGGGAGTTTGTTTCATATTTAGAGCGCCGAAATCAGTAATGTACTTTTTCATGATCTAAAACTTCGTTCTGCTACATGGTTATGCCCTGATTGTCGCTTAAGCTCAAACACATCTATAATTGATGGTGATTATGATACGAATGATGATTTAACTAGCGCTTAGAATCCCAAACTTAGTGATTTGGTAATAATACTTCAGGGTATGCAAACCAAATTGGATTCGTTGACGGAATCATTTAATTATTTATGTAACACATTTGATGATTTGAAAGGTACTATAAATAATCTTACTTAGAATGCTCAAATGTCTGGTCAAAAACTAAACGCGCTTTAGGTGAAATTTGCTGCGCAGAAAGAAAAGATCAACGCTATGGAAGCTGAAATGGATCAACCTTATCAAAAAATGAATCAAAACAATATTGTTATTTGCGGCATTCCATCCAGCTGTGAAAATGTTCATAGTGTAGTTATCAAGGTAGCAGATGAAATTGGTGTTACAATCACGGATGAAGACTTAACATCTGTAAAAAAAATAGTTCATCAGAACAAAGAAACAATTTCATTTTTAAAAAATTCATTTATTGTTACTTTTAAAAGAGTTGATTCAAAATACGAAATTTTAAGTGCATTTCGGAAAACGAAGCAGATACTGTACAACGAACTGGATGTCAATTTTTCCGCAACACTACAAAACCAGAAAATTTCTGCTTCAGCATCTTACCAAATTCCAGTCACGGCTGTATAGTGCAGCTAAAAGTGTAAAACCAACTTTAAATTTCAATTTTTATGGTGTAAAGACAATAATATTTACCTACGCAAAGCAGCTGATTCAAAAGTCTACCGTATACTTTCATTTAACGACATCAACAAAATCAACAACAGTATGTATATGTCACCGCCTGGCTCACCTGTTTATCCAGTTACTGATGTTATATCACAAGATGTATGATGTTTGTTCAAAAGTAAATTAACAAAACAGTATGATAAATTATTTTACTACTAATTTTATTATTATTAATTTTATACTTATCTTTTGATTGTATTCACTTTTTTTATTATTGTTTACACTTTCTTCAAATGTCTTACAGTTGACATTTGTTGTTTATTTACATTTAGTATTAAAAATTATAACTTTTTTCAAATGTCATAACGTAATTGAGGCCATCTCATACTATCCTGTTTTATGGAAAGTAAAGGTTGCAGTATGCAACTTTAATTTATTGTTATATTTTATATATTATATTTGTACAAATTTTTTATGTCAAAATGCTTTTAAAGTTTAATTTTTAAATTATTTTTTTACATTTCATTTGATTTTCTTATATTTTTTTTCTTTATTTTTGTTTATTTTTACATATACCGTAATAATGTTCTGTATTTATAGTGCAGTTACTTGCTGCTACGTAAATTTTTTAAGTTTTAACTGTGCATTGGATTATTTGAATGTAATTATTGCTTCTTGTGTCCATGAGTAAATTTTTTAAATTGCTTCAAAAAGGAACTGCGTAAATAATAACTTTCTTAATGTTGATGAATGCTCATTGCATTTAAGTCAAAATCGTATAGATCCCAATAAGAAAAAGTTAAACATTATTCAACTCAATGTCCGTGGTATGAATAAACTGGGTAAACTTGATGATGTTCTTATATTTTGTGAAAGAATAAATGAAGATATCGATATACTTGTACTTAGTGAAACTGGGGTTCATAGCATCAACACCATATCATTTAAAATAAATAATTTTCATAATATTTTTTCTTGCCGTGATGATCGAGCTGGCGGTGGCTAAGTAGTTTTTATTAAAAATCATTTGAATTTTAAAATTTTACAATGCGATGATGGAAATTATCCATTTCATTTTATTTGTATTGAACTTTCTGGCCTAGCAGCAACTAAACTGTGTGCTTTCTATAGACCACCTGCTTCCGATATTAGTTTATTCAACAATTTTTTGGAGAACTTTTTGGAAAGTTTTGTTAATACCAATTGCGATACAATTATTGTTGGCGACTTAAATATTCCAGCTAATAAAGATTGGAATATAGTTTCTAATTATAAAAACATTTTAATTAGTTCTGGGATGATTGTTACTAATACGTTTGCTACTAGATCTATTAGTAATAACATTCTTGATCATGTTGCTTGTAGTTTTTCTAATATTTGTTCGGTAAATAATTCTACAATTTTCTCAGATATAAGTGATCATAGTTTTATCTTTTCATCTATTTACTTTAAAGAAAAGTTTTTTCGACAGAAATTAGAGAAACAAATTATTGATTTAAGCAAGGTTGATGAGTGTTTTGACGAGTTTCTTAAGACAACAGTTTTTGATATTACTAATTTTGAATCAACTCTTAAATTAATAAGTGATCAATATAATTTCTTAGTAGCTAAATTAACAACTATTAAAGGTGTTGTTGCAAAATTGAAGTCTTGCTCTTGTCTTTGGATGACCTTCGATCTATGGAAATTGATTGGAAAGCGCAACAGAATGTTGAAAAAGTGCAAATTAAACTCTTCTTACATTGAAACTCGGAATCGTCTCTGTTCTATCAATAAAAAAATAGCATCTTAGAAGTATTTTGCTAAAAAAAGGTTAAATAAAAACATGTTTACCAATGTTAGCCAAAAGAACTTATGGAATAATATCAATCAGTTCTTAAATTGTAACAACAGTAAATCTAAAATTTAAAATGTCGTTTTTAATGATAAAAAATATAGTAGTACAATTGATATTGTTGATGTGTTTAATCATTTCTTTGTTGGCGTTGGTACTCTGCTGGGTGAAGCTTTTCGAGATGATAGAGATATTTACAAATTTAACAAAATTCAATCAAACATAAACTCAATATTTCTGTCCTTTGCTACACCGGTGGAAATTTATAATATAATTTGCAATCTCAATTGCTGGAAAGGTGGCGGGCCAGATAATATTCGGAATCAAGTAGTGAAGCGTAATCTCTCATTTTTTTCAAATATTCTCGCTTAACTAATTAATAAAATATTTGAAACTGGTGAATATCCAAATTCTTTAAAAAAAAGCTCAAGTCATACCAATCTTTAAAAGTGGTGATAAAGATTTGATTTCCAACTACAGACCTTTTTCAACTCTATCTGTATTCGATAAAATCATAGAAAAAGTAATAAGCAGTCGCTTTAGAAATTTTTTAAATGATTCTAACTTCTTCTATGCATATCAATACGGTTTTAGAGAAGGTGCAGGTACTAAAATGGCTCTTGTACAGATAACGAATATGATATATAATGCTTTGGATCGAAAGGCGTACGTAACTGCTCTTTTTCTTGATCTTAAAAAAGCTTTCGATACTGTTGATCAAGAACTACTTCTCGCCAAATTATATAATTATGGATTTCGTGGTATATCCTACAAATTAATGAAAACATACTAAACAAATCGTCAACAATATGTTAAAATTGATGGGATAAGCAGTAGTATTCTTAATGTGCATTGTGGAGTTCCACAAGGTAGTGTACTAGGACCACTACTGTTTTTAACTTCCATTAATGACATTTCGAAAATACCATTGAGGGGCCATATTCGTATTTTTGCTGATGATACCGCAATATTTTACGAAACAAAAGATCCATTAATTATAACTTACAACATGGAACACGATATGCATATTTTATTAGATTACTTCAAGTCTTATCTTATTTCTTTGAACCTAGCCAAAACTAAATTTATAATTTTCAATCACCACACAAAAGTTCTATCGCAATATCATCTTTCAATATAGAAAATATCGTGGTTGAGAGAGTTGATCAGTTCAAATACCAAGGAGTAACATTTGACTCTCAAATGTTATGAGATAAACATATTAAAATTATATGTAGCAAAATGGATCCTATGGTCAGACTTATAAGAAGACTCTCTTATTATGTACCAAAATATGTATTGAGATTGATGTATTTTGCTTTTATCCACCCGAGAATTTTTACCGGAATAATCATTAATGGAACTGCGAGCATAAACAAATTAAAACAAATTCAAATCATGTAGAACAAAAGTATTAAAGCTTTTATGAAATTACCTCCACGATTTTCTTCATTGTCATTATATAAAACCGAATCGATTGGAATTCTACCCATAGGTGCGCTGTATGAGTATCAAGTGTCTCTATATATGTATAAGACGTTGAAGATATCTTTATTCCCTCCAATTTAGAATTTTCAAAAAACAATCATAATTATAACGACAGATTTGCAAATAATTTATCTTGTGGCTCAATAACTAATGAGTTTGGACGAAAATCTGTTAGGTTTTCTGGTCCTACTATTTATAATAAATTGCCGGATATCCTCAAAAACCCAGTTTATATTCACCAATTTAAGAAAAAAATTTACAAATTTACTATCAATCACTTGTCGCTGATTACATTCAATAAATTCAACCAAATAATAAATTCAACCTTTGAAATAAATAATTAATTCAATTTAACATAAATTAATTTCATTTAGAATGTTGATTTCCTTATTGTTGTAAATATTATATTATATTATAAATAAAAAAAATAAAAATAAAAAAAAAAAAAAATAAAAAAATTGGCATATAAAAATTAAACATTTGGTTTAAAATAACAGTAAAAACGACAAGTTTTATAATGTTAAGGTGCAATTTTCTGTCATTTGGGGTGAAATTCTCCAGTAACCCATTGTTTTGTGAAGATTTTGGTACATGTCGTTCAAATAGACACAAAATGAACCAGAACACAAAAAAGTTATCTAGCAAAAATAAGTACTTAGGCGTGGGTTTTGTCACCACAACTCAATTTTTTGATGTTAAAATTGTTCAGAATGTGGGTAAAATGCAAAATTTAACCCCACGCAGTATGAAAGTGCACGTAAAAATTTAAAATTTGGTTCAAAATAATGGTAAATAAACAAGTTAACACTAAATTTGTCTGTTTTACCGTTATTTCGAACAAAATATTTAATTTTGACGTGCATTTTTATGTTTCGCGGGGTTAAATGTTCTATTTTACCCACATTTTGGACAATTGAAATATAAAAAATTGAGTTGTGGTGATAGAACACACGCTCTGGTAGTGTTTTTTGCTAACTTATATTTTTTTTTGTGTTTTTATTCATTGTTTGTCCATTTGAACGTCATTTGAACAATTAATACCAAAATTCTACCAAAATTAATTTAATCACCACAATTCAATTGTTTCATTCTAAAATTGTTCAAAATGTCGGTTAAATATAAAATTTTACCCCAAAGAATTTAAATTACACTAAAAAATGGAATATTTGGTTCAAAATAACACAAAACGTCATTTTGGATAATTAATACCAAAATTCTACTAAAGGTTATTTTATCTCCACAACTCAATTGTTTCACATTTAAATGGTTCAAAATGTCAGTTTAATGGGGTATTTTTCCCCAAATGACATTAAATTCCCCTAAAAAATTAAAAATTTGGTTCAAAATAACAGTAAAACGACAAGTTTTGTGTCAACTTGTCTATTTCCCGTTATTGCGATAAAAATATATTTTTTTTTTTTTTTTTTTTTTTTTTAATATTTGATTTTCTTTTTATTTAACAATCACTAAAAGAATGGTTGATAGGCTAGTGGATTTTATGTCCTTTTAAATCCTATCAATCACTCTAAAATATATAAATTGTACATTAAATATTATAAATTTAAAAAAACAAGCATTAACAATAAAAATATAAAATCATACAATGAAAATAACTAATTTTTATAAAAAGATGGATTTTAGTTGGTTTCATTAAATATAGTCTGTAATTTTTGATAAAATATAAGCCTTCAACATTCTCTTAAACTTAAAAATACTGTTTGCTTCTTTGATAAATTCAGGAAGTTTATTATATGTATGTGGGCCAACAAATGATATCGCATTTCTTCCAAACTCTGTTTTTATTTGGGGACATTTAAGCATGATTGAGTTTCTGGATGAATATCCATGGTCAATAAATTCAAAACTAATATTAGACAATGAGGTCGGAATTTTCAAGCATTTGTACATATAAGATGAAATAAACAGTTCAAATAATGCATTAACAGGAAGAATATCTGAAGCTATCGTCCGGTACAACTCGACAGTGGGAAACATGTGTGGAAGTTTGTTTATAGCTTTACAGCACTTATTTTGTAATTTTTGTAGTTTTCTTAATTTAGTTTGAGCGGCCGTACCAAAAGTTGCAGAAGCATAGAAAAACCTTGTATGGATAAATGAGAAGTAAATCATTTTCAGAATATGCACTGGAACAAACATAGCAAGTTTCCTAATAAACCAAATAAATGGATTAATTTTTAAGATTAAGAAATTAATATGCTCTTCCCATGTCATATGCTTATCAAATATAATCCCAAGGTACTTAATGTTGTCGACTCGCTCAATAATATAATTCGATACTTGCAGTAAAGGTAGGTCACAATGTGGTAAGAATGGAGAATGAAATGTTATGTATTTAGTTTTACTGAAATTAACAGATATACGGTTAATGCTAAAAAAATCCAATATTATTTCAATATCATTCGTCATGTTTCTCATAGCAAGTGAACAGTCTTTTGACTCATAAAAAATAGCAGTATCATCTGCAAATAATCGAATGTGTCCAATTAGTGGCAAATGGGCTATATCATTTATAAATATTAAAAATAACAATGGCCCAAAAACACTACCTTGTGGTACGCCACGATGAATGTCGATAGTGTCACTTTTAACACCATTTATTATGACAAACTGCTTACGATTATGAAGATAGCTTTCTAGCAGATTATATGCCATGCCTCGGAATCCAAAACAAAATAACTTATGAAGAAGCAATTCATGATCAATACAATCGAAAGCTTTTCGCAGATCTAAAAATATCCCACACATATATAATAATTTTTAAGTACCATTTAATGTCTTTGGGGTAAATTTCTCCATTTACCCAATATTTTTTGAAGATTTTGGTACATATCGTTCAAAATAAGGTTCAAATGGAAAAATAATGAACAAACACACAAAAAATATTAATTAGCAAAAATAACTACTGAAGCGTGTGTTTTGTCACCTCAAATCCATTTTTTGATATTAAAATTGATCAAAATGTGGGTCAAATGCACAATTTAACCCCACGCAATATCAAAATGCACGTAAAAATTTAAAATTTGGTTCGAAATAACGGTAAATAGACAAGTTAACACAAAACTTATCTGTTTTACCGTTATTTTGAACACAATATAAAATTTTTACGTGCATTTTTATGTTTCACGGGTTTGAAGTGTGCATTTCACTTATTATTTGGACAATTGGAATATAAAAAAATTGAGTTGTGATGATAAAACACACGCTTTGGTAGTAATTTTTGCTTATTTGTATTTTTTTCTGAGTTTTTATTCATGATTTGTTCATTTGAACGTTATTTTGAACAATTAATACTTTAATTCTACCAAAGTGGTTTTTATCGCCACATCTAAATTGTTACATATTGACATTGTTCAAAATATCGGTTATATGAAGAATTTCAGCCAAAATGATCATTAATTGTACTTAAAAATTAAATATTTGGTTCGAAATTACGCAAAAAAAATATTTAAAACCAAATATTACTACCAAACCGTGTGTTTTGTCACCTGATTTTAATTTTTTGATATTTAAATTGTTCAAAATGTGGGTAAAATATACAATTTAACCCCACGCAATATAAAAATGCACTTAAAAATTTAAAATTTGGTTCGAAAAGGATAATTTAACAAGTAAACACAAAAATGGTCTGTTTTACCGGTATTTCGATTAAAATATTAGATTTAAACGTGCATTCTTATGTTGCGTGGGGTTATATTGTCCATCAAACCCAAATTTTTAACAATTGGATTATACAAAAATAGAGTTGTGGTGATAAAACACACGCTTATGTAGTAATTTTTGACAATTTTTATTTTTTTTTCTATTTCAATTCAGTATTTTTCTATTTGAACGTCATTTTGAACATTTAATACCAAAATTCTTCCAAAGTAAATTTTATCACAACTCAATTATTTCATATTTTAATTGTTCAAAATGTCGGTTAAGTGGAGAATTTCACCCCAAATGACATATAATTGCACTTAAAAATTTAGTACTTTGTTCAAAATAACGTCAAAAACGACAAGTTTTGTAACAACTTGTCTATTTACAGTTATTTTATGTTATTTGGGGTGAAATTCTCCATTCACCCATTAGTTTCTTAAGATTTTGGTACAAATCGTTCAAAATTACGTTTAAATGGGCAAATAATGAACAAAAACACAAAATACACCTTATTCTATTTTTAAACGATAGATACGTTCCCGAAAAAATCGTGTAAAAAAATTCGTGTAAAAAAAGATATGCAGTAAATGGAAAATCAGTGGATTCGTTCTAGACCTGAAAAAGCAACTGAAAAGATCAAAAAACAATATTTAGTTTGTACTGAAAATGGGAGGCCTTTCTGCGCCATTATCACAATGTTCTTGATGAGTCTCAAGCAGGGTTGGGCGCGTAAATTACACGATGTAATTTACACAGTTATTTACATGTAATTAACATGTAAATTACACACGTTATTTTTTACATTACGTAATGTAAATAACGACTTTTTCATGATAAGGGCGCTATCTATTATATAATTTAAATAACTAATAATTTCATTATTGTAAAAATTTACTGTGTAACGTTACAAATAAAACAAAAACAAATTAATATGTCAAAAATGTTTGATATCGTTTTGATAAAAAAAATGTAAGTATGTATTAGCATTGGTAATATCTGTATTTTAAATTTGAACACAGATGGCAGTGTAGATACATAAATGAACTTTATCTAGAATTTGTAGATAACTAACAGTTTAAAATAATTATGATTGACCGTCTAAATGAGCGGTTTGATTGATATTTATGATGTGTATAACCCTTACAAACAAATATTTGTTACATTTATACACTATTTCCAGTTATTTTTCAGAGTTTTCACGTTTTTTACATATTTTATGTAAATTACACGTTTTTTACTGTAATTTACGTTATTTACAATAAAAATGTAAATAACGTTTTTTACATGTAAAGTGCCCATCCCTGGTCTCAAGGGTGCGATCTATAATTTTATCTTTGCCCAAGCTTTTATCAAGTAAAACTTCCTCTATGTCGTCAAATGATACATCATCGAATCCATCTCCACCATTTGTATGTACCATCGTTGTGATGTCAGTAAAAGTTGTGTTATTACAGATGACATGATCAGGATCTTTACTTGTAACCGATTCTGGTCAAATATTTTTCCAGCAATTGTGTTCAAGGTTCATGGCTAGAGTTCAAGGTTCATGGCTTTAACTCAGCTAACGCTAACCCAACTTGAATGATGCCGTCCATACCTCAACTACTGCTAGATCTTAACTATGGTCTAGCTTAGCTAATACGAATTGGAATGAACGAATTAAGTAGTACGTTTTAAAGGTAGCAATTATCTCTTGCCCTAGTGGTTGTTTTGTGGTAGTGTTAGGCGAAAGAAAACAAAATTGCACATTTGGGTGTTCTAAGACCAGATGGGCACGTGAACTATTCTGTAAAGATTTTACAAGTCACCCAATCCTTTTGTTTGTCATCCAGTGATTTGGCAATTTATTGAAATCTAATAAAAATAGACTAGATTCAGGTGTTTGTGATAAAACTCTGGGCATCCTCCTCATACACGTATAAAATTGATATAATCTAACTGAATTTTGAAAAAAAAGCGAAAAATTCTTTCATATATTCAGAAAAAAAAATTCATAGAATTTTGAAAATCGTGTTAAAACAAAACCATTCGTGTAAAAACAGAGAAAAAAATTTCTTTTTAGCTCGTGTTAAATCAAATTCGTGTAAAAAAAATTCGTGTGAAAAGAGAATTAGGATATAAATAAGCAAAAATTACTACCAAAGCGTGTGTTTTATCACCACAATTCAATTTGTTTAAGATTTAAATTGTTCAAAATGTATATTTTTTTTATGTTTTTATTCATTATTTGTCAATTTGAACGTTATTTTGAACAATAAATACCAAAATTCTACCAAAGTGTGTTTTATCACCACAACTCAATTATTTTATATTGAAATTGTTCACAATGTCGGTTGAATGAATTATTTCAGCCCTAATGATATTTAATTGCACTTTCAGCTTTAAAATTTGGTTCAAAATAACGGTAAAAACGACAAGTTTTGTAACAACTTGTCTATAAACCGTTATTTCGATTAAAATATTTAATTTTCAGGTGCAATTAAATGTCATTTGGGGTGAAATTCTGCATTGACGCATAAAATTGTAAAGATTTTGGTACCTATCGTTCAGAATGACGTTCAAATGGACAAATAATGAACGGAAACACAAAAATAATATAAATAAGCAAACAGTACTACAAAAACGTGTGTTTTATCACCACAACTCAAATTTTTGATATTTAAATTGTTCAAAATGTTGGTAAAATGCACAATTTTACCTCAGGCTATATTAAAAAGCACGTAAAAATTTAAAATTTAGTTCGAAATAACGATAAATAGACAAGTTAACACAGAACTTGTCTGTTTAGCCGTTATTTCGAACAAAATATAAAATTTAGACGTGCATTTTTATTTTGCGTGGGGTTATATTGTCCAATTTTGAACAATTGGAACATACAAAAATTGATTTGTGGTGATAAAACTTACGTTTTGATATAAGTTTTCGCTAATTTATATTTTGTTT
>CAWVQQ010000274.1:317500-422500 GCA_963932295.1 Tipula lateralis
GTTAATCGACAGTTTTACACTAAACTTGTCGGTTTAGCCGTTGTTTCAAACCAAATTTTAAATTTAACGTGCATTTTTATGTTGCGTGGGGCTATTTTGTCCATTTATCCCACAATTTGGAGAATCGATATATTAAAAAAATGAGTTTAGGTGATAAAACACACGCTTTAGTAGTAATTTTTGCTAATTTTTATTTTTTTTTTGGTGTTTTTATTCATTATTTGTCCATTTGAACGTCATTTTGAACAATTAATACCAAAATTCTACCGAAGTCAGTTTTATCATCACAACTCAATTGTTTCATATTGAAATTGTTCAAAATGTCAGTTAAAAGGAGAATTCCACCCCAAATGACTTTAAATTGCGCTTAAAAATGAAATATTTGGTTCAAAATAACACAAAAAAAAATATTAATAAGGAAAAATTACTACCAAAGCGTGTGTTTTGTCACCACAATTCAATTTTTTTATAATTAAATTGTTCGAAATGTGAATAAATTTCACAATTTAACCCCACGCAATATAAAAATGTAAATATAAATAGAAAATTTGGTACGAAATAATGATTAATTACCACAAAACTTGTCTGTTTTACCGTTATTTCGAACAAAATATTAAATTTTTATCTGCATTATGATTTTGCGTTGGGTTATATTGTCCATTTTACCCAAATTTTGAACAATTAGAATATTTGTTAATTTAGTATTAGAATAAAGAAAGAAAATAATAGAATAAAGTAATTTTTCCTAATTTTTTTTTTTTTGTGTTTTTATTCATTATTTGTCCATTTGAACGTCATTTTGAACAATTAGTACCAAAATTCTACCTAAGTGTGTTTTATCACCTCAACTCAATTATTTTATATTGAAACTGTTCAAAATGTCGGTTTAATGGAGCATTGAAGCCCAAATGACATTTAATTGCACTTAAAACTTAAATATATTGTTTTTAATAACACAAAAAAAAATATTTATAAACAAAAACTACTACCAAAGCATGTGTTTTATAACCTTAAATCAATTTTTTGATATTTCAATTGTTCGAAATGAGGGTTTAATGCTCCATTTAACCCCACACATTAGAAAAATGCACGCTTGATTTAAAACTTGGTTCGAAATAACGGTTAAAAGACAAAGTAACAATAAACTTGTCTGTTTTACCGTTATTTTGAACAAAATATTTAATTTTTACGTCCAATGCAACAATTAGAATATACAAAATAGAGTTGTAGTGATTGAACACACGCTTGGTTGTAACTTTTGCTATTTATTTTATTTTTTGTATTTTTCTTTATTACTTGTCCATTTGAACGTCATTTTGAACAATAAATACCAAAATTCTACCAAAATTATTTAATCACCACAACTCAATTGTTTCATATTACGATTTTTCAAAATGTCGTAAAATTGGAGAATTTTTCCTCAAACGACATTAAATTGCACTAAAAAATTTATATTTGGTTCAAACAAACGTCAAAAACGACAAATTTTGTGTCAACTAGTCTATTTTACAGTTATTTCTATTTAAATATTTAATTTTTATGTGCCATTAAATGTCAGTTGGGGTGAAATTTTCCATTAATTTGTTAAGATTTTGGTACATATCGTTCAAAATGACGTTCAAATGGACAAGAAATGAACAAAAACACAAAAAAATATTAAGAAGGAAAAATTACTACTAAAGCGTGTGTTTTGTCAACTCAAATAAATTTTTTGATATTTTTATTGTTCAAAATGTGGGTAAAATGCACAATTTAACCCCACGTTACAAAAAAATGCAGGTAGAAATTAAAAATTTGGTTCGAAATAACAGTAAATAGACAAGTTAACACACAACTTGACTGTTTTACCGTTATTTCGAACAAAATATAAAATTTTTACGTGCATTTATATGTTGCGCGGGGTTAAATGGTCCATTTCACCTAAATTTTGGATAATTAAAATATAAAGAGATTAATTTTTGATAAAACACACGCTTTGGTAGTAATTTTGGCTAATTATATTTTTTTTGTGTTTTTTTTCATTATTTGTCGATTTGAACGTCATTTTGAACAATTGATACCTAAATTCTACCAAAGGTAATTTAATCACCGAAACTCAATTGGTTCATTTTTAAATTGTTCAAAATGTCGGTTAAATGGAGAATTAAACCCCAAATGACATTAAATTGCACTTAAAAATTTAATATTTGGTTGAAAAAAACACAAAAAAAAATATTAATAAGCAAAACTTACTACCAAAGTGTGTGTTTCGTCACCACAATTCAATTTTTTTTTATATTTAAAATTGTTGAAAATTTGGGTAAAATGCACAATTTAACCCCACGCCATATAAAAATGCACGTAAAAATTTAAATTTTTGTACGAAATAACGATATATAGACAAGTTAACACAAAACATGTTGGTTTTACCGTTATTTCGAACAAAATATTAAACTTTTACGTGCATTTTAATGTTGCGCAGGGTAATATTATCAATTTTACCCAAATTTTGAACAATTAGAATACACAAAAATTTAGTTGTGGTGATTAAACACACGCTTTGGCAGTAATTTTTGCTAATTTAAATTTCCGGTTTCGATCTGATGAAGCCATTGACTCGTTGTGTAATCGACAAGATCAAATCCATCTCATCAGGCATATGCGACCGGACTTGATGTATGTTGCATTTCGTTTTCGATATATACTGTGAGGCTATGTTGCAACAGTTTTTTCGATTATTTTTGTTTATACTTCACTTTTGTGGCGTGACAATTCGTCGTAATTGTGAACGCCACATAAACACGCTTTGGTAGTCATTTTTGCTTATTAAAATTATTTTTCTATTTTTATTCATTATTTGTCCATTTGAACGTCATTTTTTACAATTAATACCAAAATTCTACCAATGTAATTTTATCCCCACAACTCAATTGTTTCATATTTAAATTGTTCAAAATGTCGGTTTAATGAAGAATTTCACCCCGAATGACATTGAGTTGCACTTAAAAATTAAAGAGTTTGTTCAAAATAACGGTAAAAACGGCAAGATATGTATCAACTTGTTTATTTACCAATATTGCGATAAGAATATTTAATTTTAAGGTGCATTTTTATGTCATTTCGGAAAAATTTCTTCATTTACCCATTATTTGGTAAGTCAATAGCAATTTTCGCCTTTTTATATTTTTTTGTGGTTTTATTCATTATTTGTCCAGTTGAACGTCATTTTGAACAATCACTACCAAAATTCTACCAAAGTGTGTTTTAACACCAAAACTCAATTGTTTCATATTAAAATTGTTCCAAATGTCAATCAAATGAAGAATTTCATCCCAAATGACATTAAATTGCACTTAAAAATTAAAATTTGGTTCAAAATAACGGTAAAAACGACAAGTTTTGTGTCAACTTGTCTGTTTACCGTTATTTTGATTTAAACAATTAATTTTTAGTTTAAATTTTATGTCATTTTGGGGTGAAATTCTCCATTCTACCATTTTTTTGTTTAGATTTTGGTACATAGTTCAAAATGGCGTTCAAAGTGACAAATAATGAACAAAAACACAATATAAAATATAAATTAGCAAAAATTGTTACTTAAGCGTGTGTCTTTCACCAAACCTCAATTTTTTGATATTAAAATTGTTCAAAATGTGGGTCAAATGCACGACTTATCCCACGCAATATAAAAATGCATGTAAAAATTTTAAATTTGGTTCAAAATAACGGTAAATCGACAAGTTTTAACACAACTTGTCTATTTAACCGTTATTTCGAACAAAATTTTAAATTTTTACGTGCATTTTTATGTTGCGTTTGGTCATATTGTCCATTTTACCTAAATTTTGAACAATTGGAATATACGAATATTGATTTGTGGTGATAAAACACATGTTTGGTACCAATTAGTCCTAATTTATATAATTTTTGAATTTTGTTTTATTATTTGTCCATTTGAACGTCATTTTGAACAATTATACCAAAATTCTACCAAAGTTAATTTTATCACCACAACTTAATTGTTTCATATTCAAATTGTTCAAAATGTCGGTTGAATGGGGAATTTCACCTCAAATGACCATAAATTACTTTTAAAAAGTTAATATTTGGTTCAAATAACGGTAAAAACGACCAGTTTTGTGTCAACTTGTCCATTTACCGATATTTCGATTAGCATATTAAATTTTAAGGTGCAATTTAATTTCATTTGGGGTAAAATTCTCCATTAACCCATTATTTTGTTAAGATTTTGGTACATGTCGTTCAAAATGACGTTCAAATGGACAAATAATGAACAAAATCACAAAAAACATAATAAAAAAGAATAACTACAAAAGCGTGTGCTTTGTCACCACAACACAATTTTTTGATATTTGTTTTGTTCAAAGTGTGGGTAAAATGCACAATTTAACCCCACGCAACATAAAAATTCACGTAAAAATTTAAAATTTGGTTCGGAATAACAAAAAATAGACATATTAACACAAAACTTGTCTGTTTTACCGTTATTTCGAACAAAAAATTAAATTGTTCGTGCATTTTTATGTTGCGTGGGATTATTCTGTCCATTTTACCCAAATTTTGATAGATTAAAATATACAAAAATAGATTTTGCACATGCTTTGGTAGTAATTTTTGCTAATTTATATTTTGTTTGTATTTTGATTCATTATTTGTCCATTTCAACGTCATTCTGAACAATTAAAACCAAAATTCTACCAAAGTTAATTTTATCACCACAAGTCAATTGTTTTATATTGAAATTGTTCAAAATGTCGGTTACATAGAAAATGTAAGCCCAAATACAGATTGCACTTAAAAATAAAAAAGTTGGTTCAAAATAACGGTAAAAACGACAAATTTTGTGTCATCTTGTCTATTAACCGTTATTTGGATAAAAATATTTAATTTAAAGGTGCAATTTTATGTCATTTGAGGTGAAATATTCCATTTACCCATTATTTTGTTAAGATTTTTGTACATGTCGTTCAAAATGGCGTTAAAATGGACAAATAATGAGCAAAAACACAATAACAAACATTAATTAGCAAAAATTACAACTAAAGCGTGTGTTTTGTCACTACAACTCAATTTTTAAATATTAAAATTGTTCAAATTGTGGGTAAATTGCAAAACTTATCCCCACGCAATATAAAATGCACGTAAAAATTTCAAATTTGGTTCGAAATAACGTTAAATAGACAAGCTAACACTAACTTGTCTGTTTTACCGTTATTTCGAAAAGAATATTAAATTTTTACGTGCATTTTAATGTTGCGCGTGGTTGAATGGTCCATTTTATCCACATTTTGAATTGAAATATTCAAAAATTGAGTTGTGGTGATGAAACACACGCTTTATTAGTTAGTTTTGCTTATAAATATTTTTTTTTGTGCATTTATTCATTATTTGTCTATTTGAATGATATTTTGAACAATAAATACCAAAATTCTACCAAAGTGTGATTTATCACCACAACTCAATTGTTTCATATTGAAAGTGTTCAAAATGTTGGTAAAATGGAGAATTTCACCCCAAATGACATTCAATTGCACTTAAAAATACAACATTTGGTTCAAAATAACGTTAAATAGACAAGCTAACACAAAACTTTTCTGTTTTACCGTTATTTCGAAAAGAATATTAAATTTTTACGTGCATTTTTATATTTGCGCGTGGTTGAATGGTCCATTTTATCCACATTATTAATTGAAATATACAAAAATTGAGTTGTGGTGATGAAACACACGCTTTATTAGTTAGTTTTGCTTATAAATATTTTTTTTTGTTCATTTCTTCATTATTTGTCTATTAAATGATATTTTGAATAATTAATACCAAAATTCTACCAAAGTGTGTTAATCACCACAACTCAATTGTTTCATATTGAAAGTGTTCAAAATGTCGGTAAAATGGAAAATCTCACCCCAAATGACATTCAATTGCACTTAAAAATACAACATTTGGTTCAAAGTAACACAAAAAAATTTTAATAAGCAAAAACAACTACCGAAGCGTGTGTTTTGTCACCACAATTCAATTTTGTTATATTTAAATTGTTCAAAATGTGGGTTTAATGCTAAAATTTACCCCACGCAACATAGAAATGTACGTACAAATTTAAAATTTGGTTCGAAATAAGGTAATTAGACAAGTTTACACAAAACTTGTCTGTTTTTACCGTTATTTCGAACAAAATATTAAATTTTACGTGCATTTTTATGTTTCGCAGGGTTAAATGGTATATTAAACCCTTATTTTGGACAAACAAAATATAAAAAATTGAGTTGTGGTGATAAACAAACGCTTTGAAAGTAATTTTTGCTAATTTATATTTTTATTGTATTTTTATTCATTATTTGTACATTTGAACGTCATTTTGAACAATTAATACCAAAATCCTACCAAAATGTGTTTTATCACCACATCTCAATTGTTTTATATTGAAATTCTTCCAAATGTCGGTTAAATGGAGAATTTCACCTCAAATGACATTAAATTGCACTTAAAAATGAAATATTTGGTTCTTAATAATACAAAAAAAATTTTTAAAACCAAAAATTACTACCAAAGCGTGTGTTTTGTCACCACAATTCAATTTTTTAGTATTTAAATTTTTCAAAATGTGGGTAAAATGCACAATTTTACCCCACGCAATATAAAAATGCAAGTAAAAATTTTAATTTTGGTTCAAAATAACGGTAAATAGACAAGTTTGAACAAAACTTGTCTAATAACCGTTATTTTGAATAAAATATAAAATTTGTACGCGCTATTTTATTTTGTGTGGGGTTTTATTATTTATTATACCCAAATTTTGATCAATTGGAATATACAAAAATAAATATTTGGTGAAAAAACTTACGCTTTGGTAGAAATTTTTATTAATTTATATTTTGTTTGTATTTTTATTCATTATTTGTCCATTTGAACGTCATTTTGAACAATTTTTACCATAATTCTACCAAAGTTAATTCTATCACCACAACTCAATAGTTTCATATTGATATTGAGTAGTATATAACCACTAGAATCCAGAATCGCCATATTGACCACTTGAAACCAAATCAAAAAAAAGAGAAAAAATACAAGAAAAAATATATGTGTGAAGAAAAAAATAATAATTTGTTTTGACGATACGATAATTTTATTTTGGAATGCGGGCGCGGTTGATATATGATGAGAACGAAGAAATGAAAAAACTAAGTTTTTGTTCTCGATGTTTGAGGCCTTTGCTGTTGTATTGTATTTGCACCACTTGAAACCACAGAGAAAAATTGAGAAAATAAATCGAAAATCGATTTCTCGATATGAAAAAATGAAAAAAAATATTTTTTGTTCTCGATAGTCGATACATGAAAACAGATGTATAAAACTGCTGCGATATATGGTAAATTAAATAGAGAATGTACATTTATGAAACACACGCGATTTTCGAAAATACGTCATCGTCCGACGGCGAAATATCAGAAGAGCATGAATTTAAGATATAATATGTAGATCAAATAAGCGCGAATAAATATAATTGAGATGTGTATGATATGAGAAGGTGAAGGCTTTAAGAATTTGATTTAGTTATTTCTGTATCGATCAATTAAAGAATTATATGAGGGGTGTGATGAAAATGAAAATGAAAAAATGAAAAAAATAAATTTTTGTTCTCGATATATGAAGCCTATGCTTTTGTATTGTATTTGCACCACTTGAAAACCAATGTATAAAAATGCTGCGATACGAAAAAAATGACAAATATTAATTTTGATTATCGAGGAGGGGTTTAAGAATTTTATATTTCAAGTTATATCTTGATCAATTAAAGAATTGTGTGTTATATCGGTCAATTAAAGAATTGTAGTATATGTAGAAATATGTATTTAATATGAAAGACGGACGTATATGTATATAAGCTTTATAAGAATTTTTTATTGTTTGAATAAATATATATTCAAACAATAGAAATTATGTTTATAAATAATATTGGTGAGAAACCTCAAATGATAAAAACATGCGTTTATCGAATCAACCACCTCAAAATGGTTTAACGGCGAAATATCAGAAGAGCATGAATTTAAGATATAATATGTAGATGGAATAAGCGCGAATAAATATAACTTTTTTAAATGGGAGGGCTTTTAGATTTTTATTTTAAGAATTGTGTTATCGATTAATTAAAGAATTGTAGTATATGGAGAAATATAGATGTTCTTATTTATTATTGTTTACGAAAAAGTATATAGTGACATGTTATTTTAAAGATTATGTTCTCCTATGCATGATAAGTTTTACGAATGATTTGATTTATTGTTAATAAATTAATAATAAAACCCAATTAAAGTCAATTGAAGTCAATGTCAAGTTTGTGTAGTATTTATAAATCATATGGTTTGTTTGGATTGTAGCGTTAAATTTTATTGTATATCATGATATTTAAATTATGTTATTTATGAGTTTAATGAACTTTATATTTTATTTGAATTTATGACACACTCATATGGACGTACGTATCTGTTTATAAATCATAAAAAATTTGTTCTATTTCACGTATCTTAAATTTAGTATAAATAGATAAGTAATATTCTGCAAAATTTAGTTTAATTCTGTTTACTACACCATTTAAATTCTAGATACATATTTTTAAAAAAAATTTTACAATAATAATTTTGATCATGGTAATAATTGTGAAAATAATTCACCACCTCAAAGAGGAACTTATTTAGAATCAGACTATCGAAGTTTTGCGAGTGATTTTTCTAAACGAACTTATGCTGAACCAGATTCGGTTTGTTACAAACAGAACCAGGAGTCAAATATTGCTTGTTGAGAATCAAAAAAGACAAATGAAGTTCCTCAAAATATGATGAATGCATTTGATCGGTTGGCATCATTTAAACAACATCGTTGGATCAAATATATGGTTGATCCTCAAGCTTTATCAAATGCAGGATTTTATTATTATGGCACCGACGATACAGTAAAATGTTTCAGCTGTTGTTGAATTATTGGTGACTGGAATTTTACTGATGATACATGGGAAGAGCATGCATTTTGGTTCCCAAACTGTAAGTTTGTTCAACAGGAAAAGGAGCCATTGTTTGTGGCTAGTATTAAAAAGAAGTGGTCTCAACATTTAAAAAATCTTAAAGATGGTTATCTTTCTTATTATTAAAAATAATAATAATAATAATTTTAAATGATTGAATAAAAATTGTACTATAAAAATTATAATTACTTGTATTTTTTTTCCTATTTCAACAATTGGTATCAAAATAAAAGAAGTAACACTTTTAAAAGAACAACAAACTGTTTTCTTAATTGATAAAACGAAAAATTCCCTTTTATTTTACAGCGTGGAAAAGTCTGTTTTGGTTAAAAATGGAAAAGAAATAAAACCTCGAAACATCAAAAAATAAAAACTAGAATTTAATTGTTAATGACTGTTTTATTTTTATTTTAATTAATAAAATACAGTTTTATTATTGTCTTTGACCGTTTTCAAAAAATGTGACATCGCTTTCGTATTCATCATCCTCATTATCATCTACCCAAATTTCAAATAGTGGAGCATTTATGGATATTGGGTTTTTACCGATAAACTTGATTTTTAAATTTTTCGGAGGTGGCGAAGCTATTTTTTCTTTCATAAAGAGTTTGGTCACTCTTTGAGGCATCCAAAGAGCTCCAAGATCTTTCACTTGGAACTGAAGTTGCTCTTCGTATTTTGTCTGAACCATTTTCCATCCTACCACTTTATGTGGTTTATTAAGCATTAGATCTTCAGGCTTAATGCTGCCAGTCACATTTTTGGCAGCCGTGTTTAACGATCTGATAAAATTCTATTAAAAATGAAAAATCAATTATACTTTTTAATAAAACTAAAAAATCTTCAATTTATAAATAAAGTTACCATTCTGTATAAGATGTAAACTAAATCAGTTTTAAAGTTAGAATGAAATTTTTAGAAATTTAAAATTTCTTTTTGTAAAATTTTTTATTTCGGATTCATCGATATACTGATACTGTATTAAATTGAAATACATTATAGATTAAAATAAATTAAAAGTATTAAAATAGCCTTGTAAAACGTTAGGACTTTATGACAAAA
Source organism: Tipula lateralis (assembly GCA_963932295.1). NCBI lineage: Eukaryota > Metazoa > Arthropoda > Insecta > Diptera > Tipulidae > Tipula > Tipula lateralis. The sequence goes on from CAWVQQ010000274.1 coordinate 327,582, forward strand.
TTTTTCAATTAATCTTCAATGTTTTTCTGGTTTTCGTCTTAACCAAAAAAACATTGAACATTAATTGAGAAGTTTTGTATTTTGAACATTAATTGATGCATTTTTTATTTCCTGAAAACAATCCAAAAATAATTCATATATTTTATTTATTATTTTTATTGTTGTTTTCATTTTCATTATTTTCATAACTGTGAGTTAAGTAACATCTTACATTAAATTAATATTGAAGTTAGTTTTAAACAGATAAAGCTACAAGTTCATAGTGTTAATATTAAAATATTCAAATAAAAAATAAAAATATTTTGTTCGTATTACTATTCAAATAATAGCAGCATAAAAGTTAGTTGCACTGCAAGAAATATATCACATTAATATTATATTGATACTATAAATTTATATATTTTGCAGATGGATTCTTAATTGGAAAATGATATTTCGATCACTGAATTGGTACAAATGTGCCAAATTGTATCTAATAACAATGTAAAGGCTGAGCTTCTCAAACAATTGGCTGCAAAAATAAACCAAGAAAATTTGCAGTCAGTTGTTGAAGAATTAAGCCGAGATATAAAAAAAATCTTTTCTGAAATATACAGCAAAGATTTTTTAAATCTTTTTAAACTAATATACAAGCAACCAAAAACAAATCATCAAGTTTTGCCACATGCTTAAGAAGTATTAGAGCCTATAAATCTAGGTGCTAAAACTTGTAGTGGGCAACAAGAAGAAAATTCAAACATTTTTAATCAAGGTAAATAATAAATAAAAAATTAACATTTGATTGTATCATATTTATTGATATTTTTTATTTAATATTTTTATTTTTTTATTTTTTATAGTTGGTGAAGGGAATTACAATCAACTGGCAATTGGAAATCGGAGTACGCGCAAGCGAAGTTTGGATGACAACTGTGCACCTTCTTCATCCAAACAAAGTAGTTTGTTAGCTGAGATTCAAGCACCACCTCAACAAGCACCAAAAGAAGATAGGTTAGTGAATGTTAAAGTAATTAGTTATAGCTCTATTTTTAATACTTAATTCAACTGTCAAAGCGACGACACGGTTTTTAGGTTAAAAAATATCCCTCAAGACATTACTAAATTGCCTGATTATTTAAATAAGGCATTTGATGAAATTTTACTTTTTTTAACAAAAGATGCCCTTCTTCATTATAAAATTGGAGTGAAAATTTGCTTGTCAGATAAAAATGGCTGCAAACCGATTGGTATTAATTTTACCACAGTTTCAGATTTAAAATCAAGCGCAATCGCTTCTATTTTAGAATCGGTGGCACAATCAAATTCAAGTTTTCTTCTTACAGATTCGTTAGAGGTGTCTTCAATAATATTACAAATTCCCCACGGAAAAGGATGTTTCAATATGAAATCAGCTCCTACTAATATAGTTTTAGACTATAAGACTAAAAGTATTATTGATATTAAAGTGAATAACGAAATTTATTGTTTACCTATTTCAATAATATAAGGCAAGTGTATTTCAGATAAAGATGAAAAGAAAATTCGCTCTTATACAAGGAGTAAGGTGTTAGTGATTAAGGAAGTTCACAAATTGAACAATTTATCAAATGTAAAAATTGATGAACATTTTGGAACACATTTGATTCAATTAGCCTCGTATCAAAAAGCCTTACCTAACTATAACATTGTTGTGTTCAATGATAAAACTCATTTTAAATTAGGAACATTATTTAATAGTTTCGAAAACATTTACGGTAAACGAAATCACTATATTTTCTATTTTGACGATATTAAACATTTTGTAGTTATACGAAATGTTCCTATGTTTTTCAATAAAAGGTATCAATGTGACACATGTTTTGAACCATACAATGTAAAAAATAATCACTTATGTTTAGCAAAGTGTAAATCGTGTGAAGGTTCACCCCCGTGTAATCGTTTGAAAACTTAAATCAAATGCGATGTTTGCAATAGATATTTTTATGGGGAAGATTGTTTAAAAAATCACTTAGATGAAGTTTGTGGTTATCTAAAGTTTTGTTATATTTGTGCTAAATTGATTGATATGCGTAAACGCAATTTAAAAAAACCATTCTTGCGATGAAAAATTTTGTTCAATATGTTCTAATATTGTAGGCAGTACACATAATTGTTACGTTCAGAAATATAAGCAAAAACCACCAGCAAAGTTTTCGATTATATTTTATGACTAAGAATGTACCCAGAATTTAAGTATTGGTAACCAAAAATATATCCACGTACCAAATTTGTGTGTTGTACACATTGTTTGCAACATTTGTTTTTTGACACTGCAGTCAGATTACTGTTGCCCCGTGTGCAAAACAAGACAACACGTTTTGGAAAATAGTAATAAAAAAACCTGTGTTGAACAATTTTTAGATTTTTGCGAATTATATCGTCTCGAGTCTCCAAATATTTTTTGCATAGCTCATAATCTTAAATCATACGATGGACAGTTCATATTACGTGAATTGGATAAACGTAAGAAAGATATTAAACCAATTATGGGCGGTATGAAAATATATAAAATTATATACGATTCACATATACATTTTATAGACTCGTTAAATTTCTTACCAATGTCATTGTCGAAATTTCCCGAAACATTTGGGCTTGAAAATGTTGAAAAAGGCTGGTATCCACATTTTTTCAATACATCTTAAAATTATAATTATATAGGTGATGTTCTGGATATAAAATATTTTGGTACAGATCATATGACAGAGAAAGATTTCCAACGTTTCAATAATTGGTACAAGGAAAGAGTGTCATCAGGTTTGCAATACGATAACCGAAAAGAATTAGTTAAATATTGCGCCCAAGATGTTGACATACTTCGTAAGGGGTGTATTTCTTTTATGAATGATTTTTTGAGTATAACAAGTGTTAATCCTTTACAACAAGCATTCACTCTAGCCCAGGCAGTAATGCTTGCTTATCGCAAAACATTTCTAAAAGAAAACCCTTTAGGAATAGTACCATCAAATTTGTACCATGAAAATAGGAAAAATCAATCGCGTATAGGTTTGAAGTGGTTAATTTTTGAAAATCGAAAGTGTGAAGGGAAAATTTTGTATGAAGTAAAATTACCCTCAACCAACTATTTTGTAGACGGTTACCTAAAGGAAACAAATACTGTTTATGAATTTTTAGGATGTTATTGGCATGGGTGTGAACAATGCTTTTTAAATCGAACTCAACACCTTAACGGTGGTGTTAAAGATACGTTTGAATTTAGATATGATCAAACAATGTCAAGAATTGAATTAATAAAATCTTAAGGTTATAAAATTATTTGCGTGTGGGAATGTAAATTTAAAGAATTTTTAACTAAAAAACCGCAAATCGCTGCATCTCTAGAGAACGATCCGGAAGTGTTGCATAAATATCAGAATCCTAGAGATGCACTTTATGGTGGTCGAACGGAAACTTTCCAATTGTATTATAAGGTAAAAGAAGGAGAAAAAATTCAAAACTATGATTTTACCTCTTTATATCCGTTTGTTATTAAATATTGCAAAAATCCCATAGGACATCCCAAAGTTCATAATAAAGATGATTGTAAAAATTTGAATATTGAAAATATTGATGGCCTAATAAAATGTTCTATTTTACCTCCACGTAATCTTTTAGTTCCTATACTTCCGTCCAAGATTAACAATAAACTTATATTTCCTCTATGTCGAACCTGTTCTGAAACAGAAAATGTCACTACAACATGTTCACATGATGAACGAGAGAGAATGTTAGTAGGTACATGGGTTTTAGATGAAGTTAAGCTTGGATTAAAGTATGGATATAAAATCTGTGATATTTTTGAGGTATGGGACTACGAAATATCACAGTATGATGTACAAAAAACAGAAGGTGGTGTGTTTACAGAATACATGAATTGTTTTCTAAAATTAAAGCAAGAGGCTAGCGATTGGCCTGCAAATGTGATTTCTGAAAACGAAAAGAACGAATTTATTAAGGATTTGTATTCTCACGAAGGTATTAATTTAGATGCAACAGCAATTAAAAGTAATCCATCGCAAAGGGGCTGCAGTTAATTATGCCTGAATGCTCTGTTGGGTAAATTTATTCAAAGAAATGATAGAAATCAAACTTCAATTATTCAAAATGTAACGGACCTTTACGCTATAGTTTCTTCTGCGGGTGTGGTAATCACAGACATAATTGCTATAGAAGATGTTTTATGGGTTAGTTGGAAATACGAAACAGAAGATTTTTTGGTACAATTGAAACATGTATCGTTAGCTATAGAAGCATTCACAACAGCTAATGCTAGAATTAAATTGTACAACGAGTTAGTTAAAATCCAAGAAAATGTCTTATACTTCGATACGGATTCTGTTACATTTGTGGAAGGTGATAAAATTAAAGATGTTTTGAAAACAGGAAATTTGATTGGTGATTAAACCAATGAAATTGTCGGTTATGGTACGAATGCATATATAACCGAATTTGCAAGTACGGGACCAGAAAGTTACGGTTATATTGTATTCGATCCGAATAGAAACCAATATTTTGAAACAGCTAAATGTAAGGGCATAACTTTAAATATCCAGTCCCAAAAATTATAAAATTTTTCTACACTCAATAGCATGGTGCTAAATATTGATGATGAATATTTTTTCGCGTCGTGATTAATGAAAAAAAAAATAAAAAGACAAAAACTTTTGAAAGTTGTTACAGAATTGGAAACGAAAACATTTCAATTCACTTATTTAAAAAAGAATATGTCTTGAGAATTTAAAAACTGTGCCGTTCGGTTTTTTATATAAATAATTGTAAAAATATATTTTTAATAGTAATAAAAAATTATTTACTAAGTATTTTATAAATTTATTGTATTAAGAAGAATATATTAAATAAAACTGTTTTTGCTTATCCAAGAATTGTGTGTATTATTAAAACCTAACCATTTAACAAAAATTTGATACTTTTTCGTTTTTAATATTTTTTCTACGAGATAAACATCAGGTTGTTTTGTTTTTTGTAATTCATATTCATAAAATCGACCCGCAATTGGTTGATCTTGAAAATTCTTCAATAAATACGTTACTGGAGTTTTATTCTTTACCTCAGCTATTTGAAAAATTTCTGTTGACCAATTTGCAGTGTAACCCTTATCGAAAACTGTTTTGTGTTTACTTATTCATACATGATCTCCCTTTTTAAATTTTGGTTTACCTATAATTAAAAACATTTCTTAACAGAAATTTTTCATTTCTTTTGGTTACATCTATTGGTTTAATTTTTATTGTACGATGTTAACTACGATTATTATCGTCAACAATCTTTTGTTTTATATCGATCCATTTAAAAGAACAACGAAAGCTAAAAATTTTCCACATACGTTGTTTTAATGTTCGATTTAATCGTTCTACTATGCTAGCTTTCAATACACTATACGATGAATAATGATTAATATCGAAATGTTGCATCAATCTTTTGAATTTACTATTATAAAATTCTTTCCCATATCGGTTTGCAGGTGCTTAGGAAATCGTTGACTTCTCACCATAATTTCACGCAAAGCGTTAGTAATTTCTTCTCCAGATTTATTTTTCAGTGGTGCAACCCAGGCATATTTAGAAAATGTGTCAATAACAACATAAAGAAAATTATAATTATCATTTTGATTGTGATATGCACCAAGTTCAACAAGATCTGCTTGCCACAATTCATCTATTCCTTTAGTAATAACTTTTCTTCAAGTAAAATTCTTTCTAGCCGGTTTATGTAATTCGTCTACAACTTGCTGACGCTCCATATTAAGATGTTGTTTAAAAAGTGATTATGACATAGAGATGTTATTTGTTTTATATAATAATTTTTTGTTAGAAAATTTAAATATCTATATAACAACACGGAATCGATTTTATTTGTTTAGTATCTAATTATAGTGGGTTAGCGAACAACACACATACAATTTTGAAGCGAACAAAAAAAAATGGATAATTTCGAAGATATTAAATTGATGAAAAAAAAAATCGTTAAAAGTCGACAAACTGTACCCGATCTGTTACTATCGTACGTGTATTTTTTAAACGAATATAAAACATCTGCAATTATTATTGGATACGATGTGAATATTTTCACACCTAAAATGATTCTATTGAAAGAGAAAAAATATCAAACTCTTTCTTGGGATGATTGGAGTTACTTTTACAACTTTAGTTATACCATTCAAAAATATTTCGAGGATATGAACGACGAAACAAATTACCAGCTGGTGAATGAAAAAAATAAGAGATTTAAATCGTCGCTCTACAATCAGGAGAAACATTTATTTTTTGTTGAGAAACCGTCAAAAATAAGATTGAACGCCCGCGAATGGGAAAGGTTATGGGCCTTGGCACCACTTTTACATTCCATGTTCAGTTGGTATATGCTAACTGGTAAGGAAGTAGGCTCGTATTACAATTTAAACTTGAATAAATGTATTCTTCAGAACAGTACAAAGCTGGACTACAAAGAATTTATCATGCCAATAAATGAGCATAACAACTATTGCAATTATTCTAGATTGTTTAATGAATTGCCGATTTTGTGCAAGAATGAATTGGTTAATGATTTATATAATGTACTATGTAACCAAACAATACAAGAATAATAAAAACAAAATTTATTTTTACAAAAACTAATGTTGTTTTATTTATTTATTTTTGTTAGAATATATAATTTATTAAAAGTGTATATCATCATGTATGCAAAATGAAGAAAAAAAACAATTTGTAGCGGCTCAACATATTTATTGAATAATATTTCAAACCGCTTCTCAATTATTAACGCAACTTTTTCATTGATTCCGAATTTCATTACGTCACGTACTATCGTATAATCGAGGTAAATATTATATTCACAGTGACAAGTGCACCATCTATATTCCTGTAGAATACTCTCGTTTCGATAGCATATTTAGTACAGTCAGTTGTTACTACTTTTGAATAGATATTTTGTTGTTCGTGTCCGACATCTATTCAAAGTATAATGCACCACATTATTAATTTACATTATCATTATTAGCAACTGCATTATCTTATATTGATGTTAGTTTTTCTCGATCGTGGCGCGCGTGTCCTCCCTCTTGGTTGAGTGACGAGCTTTAACTCGGCCATTACATTACATTACATTTTATTCTTGGGTGACATCGACATGTGCGTGGAGAAATAAGTAAACTTAAAATCATTATTTATAATAAATACATTAATTAATAATTAATACATTTATAAAATATTAAATAATAAATAATAATTCAATAATAAAAATAAAAATATATTGTGTTGGTGTAATTTTATTGTGCGTGTGTGTTTCAATATTGAGACGGTCTGTCCGGGGTGGACAAGGCGTACAGTGGTGACCCCGACGTCCCTGTTTAGGGACAACACACACATAATAAAACCACACATTGCGAGGAATCCGAAGCCGCAAGTTTCACACATCAAACCACACATTGCGAGGGATCCGAGGCCGCAAGTTTCACACATCAAACCACACATTGCGAGGGATCCGAGGCCGCAAGTTTCACACATCAAACCACACATTGCGAGGGATCCGAGGCCACACGTTAACAAATCAAACCATATAGTGCGAGGGATCCGAGGCCGCATTCAATGAAGAACAACGAGCGATAAGCAGAAACACGTGTGTCAATAGCCCCCGTGCATCGTGGGACATCGAGGGACAACGCGGGACAAAAACATCGGTTGTGCGATCTTCCCCAACCGCGACGGCAAGAGCAGCGAGAAACCAGCGGAATAATAAGCAAGCAGCAGACAACCAGACGCACAAAAACGAGGTGCGACAAACAGTAAGTTTTTTTTTGTGTTGCACATAAACTACACATTATTCTTACACAAAAATTTAATTTGAAATATTTCAAAAAATTTTTTTAATTGAAATCATATTTTCATCATAACTTAACGTAGAATCAATATAATCTTGTTTTTTTAAAAATAAATGTAATATTTTTCCACTGCACACAATAAGTTCACCCTCGTACATACACAGACTTCATCATCCACTCATTCTCTTAAACCAAATCGAAGTCCTCCCGCCGTTACCGTCGATTTAACAACTATTTAAAAAAAGAAAAAAAGTTTTTATTAAAACTACAATAAAGATTAAAACCAAAAAATTTTTTGAAGCTAAGACGGTAACCATACGCCCCGCCGACAAAAAATTTTCATTTACTTTAAAACTACACAAATATTCATCCGATAGTTCGAAACATATCCCACCTCGTGGTCGAATACATTAGGGTCGTAAGTCACTAACGCATTTCACACTTTTGCGAGTATTTCAACCCTTCGGACGGCGAACACATTTTATCAAGGCGTCAGTAATTTCACATACATAACGAAACAAAACATCGAGTGAAGTGAACAAGAAAATGACCAACGAAAACGAGAACATGGACACGAAAGAGGCTACAAAATTCGGGGAGGTGGCATCGGCCAGAGCATTGCCTTTACAACCCCTGTGGATGGACGACATCCGGGATGGATTTCGCTAGCAGAAAACACCTTTGACCTGCAGAAGACTACAAGCGCGAAACAAAAAAAAACCTACAGGTCATTTCCGCAATCCCGGCCCACCTCTTCCAAACAACCACACCGGACGTGCTAAGGGATCCACCACAGGATAACCACTAGGAGCACCTAAAGTCAATTTTGTTGACCAGTCTCGCGCCGTCGGATGAGCGGCAGCTGGAGGCACTACTTAGGGGTCAGGATTTTGGTGACCTTAAGCCGTCCGAAGCCTTGCGCCACAAACAGTCGTTGGCAGGCAACAATTTTGGTATCCCTATTATTCGCTCCCTTTGGACCCGAAACCTACCAGAATTAATCAGAATCGCATTGGCTGCGCAACCCGACTCGGCAGTATTAGAGACACTGACCGAGATCGCCGATCGAATGCATGAAAGCATTAGGTTGCAGCAGCCCCAATTACACGCCGTTGAAAGCCCGAATCATCCACTAATAACAAGACCAGCTTATAGACAGACTAGAGGTTGGCAACGAAATGAGAGAGTCGTAGATGTGCGAAGATCAGCGCCATCCGACTCACTTGACGCTCGATTGACACGTATAGAACAAATGGTCAGCAACATGGCTCTGACCCAATCGAGTTCAAGAGGCCGCCAAGTTCAAAATTTGCCTCGCCGAAATTCGCGTGCACGATCGCGATCACGTTCGCGTTCCCATACATATACACGCAAATGGTATCAGCCAAGACCTCGCCTAAGCACACCTAACGAAATCAATTATCGAGAAAACAACACAAATGGACTCTGTTTCTATCACTTCACTTATAAAAAGGACGCTTACAAGTGCGTAAAACCCTGTAGTTACAGAGTTTTCACAGGACCCGATCCAAAAAACGCATAGAGCCCCCGGTCGAATCGGCATCATTACCGACCTTAAATCACGGCCGACTATTTATTCGCGATTCATCAAACAACCTTACTTTTCTAATTGATACAGGAGCTGACCTTTCGGTGCTCCCTGTCGGACGATTTTCTACGTCCATATTTTTAAATAAAAAATCCCATGATCTAGTACTAGCAGCCGCCAATGGCACTAAAATAAGCACCTATGGAACGAAATTACTCCAGGTGAACATCGGATTAAAACGAAAGTTCACGCATGCTTTTGTCTTTGCTGCGGTGAATCGTCCGATAATTGGCGCTGATTTTTTAATTAAATTTGGTCTGTCAGTTGATTTAAAAAGAAAACGGCTTATTGATCCAGCCACTCAGCTCTCAATAAATGCAAGTACGGTGTTGGTTGATACTCCCACACCGATATATTATTCTATCGACAACGGCTACGGCACGCTACTGAAGAAGTTTCCTTCCTTAATAGCGGAGTCGATATACGATTTACCTGTCAAACATTCCGTGGTACATCATATTGTCACTGAAGGGCATTTACCAGTGTCACGACCACGAAGACTAGATCCCATCCGCCATAAAGCTGCGAAAATGGAATTCCAGCATATGGTCGATTTAGGAATTTGCCGACCATCGGCATCTTCTGTATCTTGTCCGCTACATATGGTAAAGAAAAAAGATCATGATTGGAGACCTTGTGGAGATTATCGTAGATTAAATGCGGTCACTATACCAGATCGATATCCGACACCACACATACAAAACTTCTCCATGAATTTACATGGAAACACTATATTCTCCAAGATAGATCTCATAAGGGCCTATCATTTAATTTCCGTTGCACCTGAAGACGTTCATAAGACGGCAATCACCACACCGTTCGGACTATTCGAATTCACACGGATGCCATTCGGACTCCGAAATGCCGCACGAACGTTTCAGAGATTCATAAACGAAGTCGTTCGACATTTGGACTTCGTATTCGTCTATATTGACGACATACTCGTGGCATCTTTTAATGAGGAACAACACAAACTCCACTTACAATTATTATTTACAAGATTATCAGAGTTTGACATTAGAATCAAGAGCACCAAATGTGTTTTTGGCGTCAACACTCTTGACTTCCTCAGCCACAAAATCACTCCTAATGGTATTCTGCCCTCGTCAAAACGAATTAATGCCACTAAGGAATTCCCAGCTCCCACTACAATCAGGCGTATAGAGCAATTTATCGGCATGGTCAATTATTACCATCGTTTTATTCCGGAGCTCGCAGAAATGCTCGCCCCAATTCATTCACACTTGGCACTATTACGTACCAAGCCAAAAACGCCAAAGAATTTTTACTGGCCAGAAGAATGCGACAATGCATTCAATACACTAAAGAATGAATTGGCTAATATTACTTTGCTGGTACATCCGCAAAATGAAGTTAAATATAGCATTACAACTGATGCATCGAATACGGCAGTAGGTGCCTTTCTGTTATCCATTAAACCTTTTAGATACTTTGTTGTAGGTCGAGATTTCACTATTTACACCGACCACAAACCCCTAACCAGAGCAATTCAGTCTAAAACTGAACGAAATCCAAAGCAATCACGCCATTTGGACTACATAAGTCAATTCACCACGGATATACAGCATGTGAACGGTAAAGACAACGTAGTAGCGGATGCATTTTCCCGCACCATCGATAACACAATCGCGGACGTATCTTCCCGCAATACACATAATACAGCCGCGGATGCATCTTTCCGCCTGGCACATAAAACAGTCGCGGACGTATCTTCCGAATCGACGAATAACAATATCACGAATCATAATTCCAGTACAACAAACATTAACTCAACCACAATCGAACCACATTTCGACTATAACACTATTATAAAGGCGCAAACAACAGACCTAGAACTTCAGAATTTACTTTCTGGTTCCGAATGTCTGGCCACTTCTTCGGCTAAATTACAATTATTTAAATTACCTGGCTTTGAGATATACTGCGAAACATCAACGGGTAATAATCTCCCATCCATCGCAGAACCATTACGCAAAACAATATTTACTGCTTTACACAATATTTCACATCCTGGTATCCGTGCGACTCGTAAATTGACTTCTGCTCGCTTCTTTTGGCCCAGCATAAACAAGGACATTAATCATTGGACAAAAGCCTGTTTATCCTGCCAAAAATCTAAAGTCCAGAGACATACAAAATCTCCTCATGGACTCTTCGAAATTCCACCAGGTTGTTTCGAACTGAATGTGTTCAGATTTAGATATTGTGGGACCATTACCCCCATCAAATGGATACACTTATATACTTACCTGTGTCGACAGATTCACACGCTGGCCCGAAGCATATTGCATGACCGATATGTCTGCAACCACTATAGCAACTACATTTGTCCACAATTACATATCCCGATTTGGCGTTCCTCTAGAAATAACTACTCATCAAGGAACGCAGTTCGAGTCCAAATTATTCACTGAGTTAACAAAACTCCTCGGCTCCCATCGGATACGGACAACAGCCTATCATCCACAGGCTAATGGCATGGTTGAACGATTTCACCACCAACTTAAAGCTTCCCTTAAGGCCAGAGGCAACACTATCTATTGGAGTGCCGAATTACCACTAGTTTAACTTGGAATTCGGGCCACGGTTAAAGAAGACCTGAAGTGCTCACCTGTGGAAATGGTCAATGGCCAAACTATTAAATTACCCGGTGAGTTCTTCGTCGAAAATCCTCTTCCGTCATTGCCCACAACCGACACAGTCGTTGACCAACTACGCACGACAATTCAAAACCTCATCCCCACTGCAACGAGACATTCAAAACAATTTGATATTTTTATACCAAAATCACTTGAAAATTGCGATTATGTCTTTGTTAGGGTTGATCGAGTTAAGACAGGACTGCAAACTCCATATGAAGGACCATACAAAGTTATACACCGGTTACGTAAAAGATTCATTATCTCTATTAAAGGTAAACATCAATCCATTACGATTGATAGATTGAAACCGGCATATGGCATTAACAATTCAGCTGATCAGATAGCAGCTATGACACGACATAAAAAAGTTCAATTTTTTGTATAACATTTCGATATTTGCGGGCTCTATCTGCGAAGGGGGTCCTTTAGCGGCTCAACATATTTATTGAATAATATTTCAAACCGCTTCTCAATTATTAACGCAACTTTTTCCTTGATTCCGAATTTCATTACGTCACGTACTATCGTATAATCGAGGTTAATATTATATTCACAGTGACAAGTGCACCATCTCTATTTCTGTAGAATACTCTCGTTTCGATAGCATATTTAGTCTAGTCAGTTGTTACTACTTTTGAATAGATATTTTGTGGTTCGTGTCCGACATCTATTCAAAGTATAATGCACCACATTATTAATTTACATTATCATAATTAGCAACTGCATTATCTTATATTGATGTTAGTATTTCTCGATCGTGGCGCGCGTGTCCTCCCTCTTGGTTGAGTGACGAGCTATAATAACTCGGCCATTACATTACATTACATTTTATTCTTGGGTGACATCGACATGTGCGTGGAGAAATAAGTAAACTTAAAATCATTATTTATAATTAATACATTAATTAATAATTAATACATTTATAAAATATTAAATAATAAATAATAATTCAATAATAAAAATAAAAATATATTGTGTTGGTGTAATTTTATTGTGCGTGTATGTTTCAATATTGAGACGGTCTGTCCGGGAAGGACAGGCCGTACAAATTTGTTGCCACATCAAACATGTTTAAACATGTTTTGTTTGACCATTTTTCTTCTTTTTCGTTTTCTTCTTCCTTTTAAATAATTTTTTAAATTGAAAATCGACAATTTGATCGTTCAGTTGTGGCATATTTTCTGTAAACCGTTTCACATAACGTTTAATAGATTTACCGCTACATTTATCCAGAAAATAAAGGCAGTAATATTTCCCACACATTAAACTTTAGTTGTCTTGCAACTTTATCAAATTATAAATGTATTTGTTGGAGTTATTCGATAAAAAATTGGTGAATCTCTTATCGAAGGATGGAGCACGTCCAAACGAATCAAAAAATTCGGCAATCCCTCGAATTGGAAAATGTATTGCAACCCAATGTGTTCCTGGTTGGTACCTGGTGGGACGGGTCGGTATTTATAACAAAACTTGCTGGTTTTTTATGTACAAATGTAGGCAGCATATCAATTGGATATACTCCGCGAAAACAGTGCTTATTTAAATAATGTTTTGAAAGAAATTTGGTTATTTCTTTAGTGTTCATTTTATATTAATGATCTAAAATAATGTTACGATCTTTATCAATTTCCAATGTTGCATCATACTCCAGATAGATCAAACAAGTGATAACGGTTGGTAATGCACTCTCGAATCTTAAATCAAGCCTTAAATTACCTCGATCGAGAAACGAAGAGCAGGAACTATTAGTTGCCGAATCTGGTGTAAGATCATATGAAATCATAAAATAACCATGAGAAAACATGTTTTTCGTAACTAAATTTCCGTGCGACGAATGAAGTAATCCCGTTGTCGAGAATATTGTAGCATAAGCCCTGGCATATTCTTCACTGTTCGAGAAATCAGTTGTTATAGATTCGGTTGGTGTTGGTATTCCGTTGACATATAATGTAGCCGAGGTAATTTTATTATGTTTAAAATTAAAAGGATTCTTATTCTTCACACCTGTATAAGCATCATTATCGACCATACAAAAGATTAAGTTCGTTGGTAACTGCCCCAAAACAATATTATCCAAATTAACTGACGTGCTTTTCAGAGGAACCGTAAATGATTTTACATCACATCTTTTGTAATGATATTTTGCATTTGTGCGTTCAAAAATTTTATATTTTAGAGTTGCTTCTAAAATTTTCATAACCGCTTTATTCGTATCATTCTCGGTTAGAATATAAAATTCAGGTGTATTAAGTGTAAACGTTAATCTTACATCAACATTGTTTAATAAAAGTAATGGTTGATTTAACATATCTATATGAACTTTGCCATATAATTCAACAATTTTATCATTTTTCAAAAGATCTCCTCTTCTACTTCCGCCATCGAGCCCTGCTAGGTTATCAAGGTTTTTTGAATCCGTATAGTATCCTGATAGTTCAAGATGAGTTCTACTCGCATCATCACCAAATTTCAACAATGTTTCTAAATTTGCGTTTAAATATAAATTTACTTGTCGAAATAATGAATGTAACATATTATTAACAACATAAGGTTGATTTTGGTCTTCTGCTTTAAAAAGTGTGCCATTTTCTTTTTGTAGCTGTTTTTTAATACATAAATTTATTGAAGATAAATTAATATAGGTGTCACCGTGTCCATGTCAGACAAATTCAATAACTGATTGATTTTCTTAACTTGTTACCGGTTTGTATGCGACTTCTTCAGTTTTTAAAATATTTGTTTGTATATTGAGCGGCCTAAAAAGATCCAATTCTGATTTCATACACTCCGTAAACGACATTATAATTATTTTCATAATAATATGTCTTAAATTCGTTTTTTCTTATTTTTTCTATTTTTTTTTAAGTTCGTCCGTGAAGATCTCCTTACACGTACTGCCAAAGTTTTGGTCTGTGAATTTTTAAGTTTCGCTCTCTTATTTATTGATTTTTTTTGCGATTCTTTTACGTTTACGTCTAGTAGTACCAGAACCAACCATTGTATTTATTTTATTAACAGCACTATCTCTCAATTTATCGACCATTTTTACGGATCTATCTCGAAGAATTTCCTTCATTGGTTTTTGTGTATTTATATTACGCAACATATCTGTACCTGTTTCAATTTATTCATCTTTTAGAAAAGTTGCAACTTTTTTGTAGTAGCGGTTGTAAGTTTTTCCAGAAACTTCCAAAAGTTCCTCCCAAACCACGTCCACGCTGATGAACTATAGGTAATCTAAGTAAATTTCCAAATTCTTCATCAACTAACGATAATCTACCTCCTTGTTGCTGATCAAAATACTTAATATAAACAGCATTCATTGTAACTATGTATATGATTGATTATATATTATTGCAAACCCCTTTATATACCTTTACGAAAATGTTATATTACCATTGTACTTAACGTATCATTTTTAAAATTTATTTGTTTACCATTTTCGTCAGCCATTAAAATACTTATATCTGTAACTAGATTTTTTTCAAGAGTTAAATATTGAATGTTTACAATATCGCAATTTTGATAATCATCATATTGTTTTTGATATCTAACCGGATGCATTAGCATACCTCTAGCCATCAAGTTACCAAATACTTGCGGTTGTACTATATCAGAATAAATGCATAAATAATGAGGTATAGTCAACCGTCATCCTCAGGTTGTTTTGCTATTTGAGGTTGAATTATTTTGATTGTTTTTCTTATGCTATTTTGAATTTTCTTGTCTAAAGTGATAGGTCTTGCATTTGCAATAGAGTTTTTTAAATTTTCAGTAACTTTTCTTCTTTGTTCTTTTTTGATTTGAGAGGAAAACATATCGAAAAAATCCCTCATTGTTAGTTCGATATCAAACACCACTTTACAACGGTAAGAATCCACTATAATTTGAACGGTAGCATTCGGTAAGAGTTTTTCGGGTTAATCGATATTGGTTGTATAGCGATCAAAAAAATTTTCACTTTTAATAATTTCGAATAAAAGCGGATATTGTCTAAGCATTGTAATAACTTCAATTTCTAAGATGATTTTTTTCACTGCAATAGATGGTACAGGTTTATCGGACATGCTTTCATCTTTTTCACTTATAAACATTAGTTTTGGTTCCTGTTTTGATACTTTTGCTGTTTTCTTCTCTTCAATTTTTGGACATGCAAATTTAGAAACGCCTACATACCATTCGCTATCATTGTTTCTTTTAAAATTTAACGCTGGTAGTTTTGTTGTAAATCTTGATAGAGTGTTTTGAGGGTATAAATCTAGCGAGCTATTACTTGTTAAGGTTATAAAAAAAAAGTTCTGTTTAGGCATGGCTTTTTGATTAATTTTCTTATTTTTATTATCTTAAGACACAAGTCAATGCTTGTAATGAACAATATTTTAAATAAAATTACCTATTTATACTTTTTCCAAACCATTCCCTTGCCATCCTGAGTTTTGATTTGTGTACTTGTAATAGATTTCTGTTTTTTCTTTCGATGAGGGAAAGCCAAAATGGTTTGTGTTGTATCACCGCGTCCACGTTTAAATTAAGATCAAGTAATCATGTGTTTTTCAACAGGCACGTTAACTTGTTTGCCATTGTTGAGCTGAAATAAACGATAATCCGAAGGATCTAACGATTTTCTTTCTCTAGCTATTTTAACTGTTTGTGGTTGACCATCTAAGGCTTTAGCTCTTTCTATTTCATCTGTATCTAACTGCATCAAATCGTTGCTATGTTCATCTGTTATGTTAACGCTTTCATTTTCAAGACTAGAAAACCGATTTGATGATGAAAACATCTCCTCCATGGACGGCTCTGCTTCGAACGATTTCACTATTTTTTCTTGAGCTGCTCTCAGCTGTCCAGGTTTTAGTGTCTGCATTTTTTTATCTTTATATATTTTATTTTCGGTTTCGGTAGCGGCACTTCTTTAATTTTTATTAATGGTTTGGGTATCTGCATTTCTTACGTAACGATTTAAATTTTCGGTTTGAGCATCTGCATTTATTACCTGATTTTTAACCACAGGCATAGAAAAACCATTAATAGGAGTAGTTTTGTGTTTTCCTTTCACATTTAAATATCTTAAAAGATTTTGACGATAACGATGCCATTTGCTAATCGTGCTTAATTTAGTATCATACAAAATTTTCTTAATTTCCCTATCCAGGTCGGATACCTTTTTATCCTCGACTACAATTTTTTTGAAACGTTCAAATGTTTCCGGTGGTATAACAATCATGCGATGCATTTTTATTGTTGTGAAGCCTGATCGATTAGTTTGCCCACAAGACCTGACAATACAGCTGACAAAAGAGTGGGTAGAAAACCTCCGTGCTGAATCAATAACTTCCGTTTCGATGATAAACAACTACCAGATGTAGCTAATTTGCGTAATACTGTTTTGTATTTACTTAATTTTTTTTATATTTTTCGGAAATTTTAGCATTACCATTTAAAACATTTAAACACACTTCACACAATGTCTTTATTAAATCTTTACTACTATTAGTTAATATATTCTTACGCCTACAAGGTTTACAATTTTTTAACACGTGAACAATATGTTTGTGTACCCTCAATCGTTTTATACTGTTCTAAATTACATATAAGATTTGATGGCACATAACAAGTTTCATAGACTGAATTAATGATATTTGTCCTAAAACGAAATATATCATTACATGTCTGTGTCAAATCCATAAATAAATATCCATATGGTTGCGATGCAGCTTCTTTATATACTCTTACAAACTCGTTTGAATTGTCCGGAAAAATTTGTCGTGCAAGCGGATAAATTTGTGATTTATCTCGAGGATTGTTAAACACAACCAAATATTTACAATTTAGCGATATGTCTCGACAAAATTTTCTCTGATGAAATATATTCTGTGTTATCAATTTAACTGATATCTGTCTATGATGTGAACCTTTCGTAAATAATTCACAAACATTTTTATTATATGCCTCGGTCATAAGATCATCCAAGACAATTAAAACATTATTTAAATTTTCAAAATAAGATTGACCAGTATCTTTAACTTCAACATTACAATTCAATTCGTCTACGGGTAATGCATTTTTCTCCGCATTACACCATAATACTTTACTCACATCTCGAACAACATGGGGTTTTAGTTTTAATACGAATGATGTTTTTCCACAACCAGAAGGTCCGGCAATCATCATTGTGAACGGTGTTTCAATATTTAACATCTTAAGTAATATAATAATTTACATAAGCTATCAACCTCTATTTATACATATTTCTTACATCAAAAACAAAACAAACAACATACAATTTTTGGAAACCAGAACAGAACAGACCATTTCCGCCTGTACTTAAAAATATTAAAAAGAAAAAACAATTACGAATTTATTCAATACCATTTTATTATTTGCTTATTTATTAATTACATTTTAATTTCTTCTTTTCCCCATAGATTTGTTCTTGAGCTCCTTTAACTAGCCACACGCTATTTTTATCTTTCAAAACTTCACGATTATCAAAATCAACTATTGAACCATCTTTCATGAAAATGGTTCTGCGAAACGGCTTGGAGAAATCGAAAAAAGCTTCCACAGAATCCATGATGATGATGATGATGCTGATTTTTATTTTAATTGTATATTGATGATAATCAGTTTCAAAAGTAGAATCTATAACCATTCAAACTCAACATTTATATCATTTTAAAAATGGGTTAAATCAATGAAATGTCCCTTGATAAAAAATTTGATTACATTTTATTTTGTATTAAACTAAATAAATCTAAATTAATATGGAATGTCAAGACTAATTTGTTTTAACTTGAAATACAAAAAACTTCATTCTAAATACAAGGTCAGTAAATAAATTTAACTGACCTTATTTTTAATCGTTTGTTGTTGTGACACATATGATTTTTTTGAAATTCATTTCTCTCAAACCAGAAGTAATAAGGGGAAGCGTGGGAATTTCATTCCCAAGAAATCATAAAAGTTAGCATAACAATAATAACAAAATTTAAGATCATTTAAATTTCTTCATTTACCACTCCGCCCCTCTGAAAAATACAATTCTTTAATTGATTACTTGCAAAATAAAATTCTTAAACCCCTCCTCGATAACCAAAATTAATATTTGTCATTTTTTCGAATCGCATCATTTTTATACATTGGTTTTCAAGTGGTGCAAATACAATACAAAAGCATAGGCTTCGTATATCGAGAACAAAAATTTATTTTTTTCATTTTTTCATTTTCATTTCCACACCATTCATATAATTCTTTAATTGATCGATACAGAAATAACTAAATCAAATTCTTAAAGCCCTCCCCTTCTCATATCATACACATCTCAATTATATTTATTCGCGCTTATTTGATCTTCATATTATATCTTAAATTCATGCTCTTCTGATATTTCGCCGTCGGACGATGACGTTTTTTCGAAAATCGCGTGTCTTTCAAAAATGTACATTCTCTATTTAATTTACCATATATCGCAGCATTTTTATACATCTGTTTTCATATATCGACTATCAAGAACAAAAATTAATTTTTTTCATTTTTTCATATCGAGAACAAACATTTATTTTCTTAACTTTTCTCTGTGGTTTCAAGTGGTGCAAATACAATACAACAGCATAGGCCTCATACATCGAGAAAAAAAATTTAGTTTTATCATTTCTTCGTTCTCATCATATACCAACCGCGCCCGCATTCCAAAATAAAATTATCGTATCGTCATAACAAATTATTATTTTTTTCCTCACACATATATTTTTTCTTGTATTTTTTCTCTTTTTTTTTGATTTGCTTTCAAGTGGTCAATATGGCGATTTTGGATTCTAGTGGTTATATACTACTTTATTGTTAAAAATGTCAGTTAAATGAAGAATTTTACCCCAAATGACATTAAATTGCACTTTAACATTACATATTTTGTAAAAAATAACGGTAAAAACGAAAATTTTTGTGTCAACTTGTCTATTTATTGTTATTTGTTATTAAATTTTTAGGTGCAAATCTATGTCATTTTGGGTTAAATTCTCCATTTACCCATTATTTTGTTAAGATTTTGGTACAAATCGTTCAAAATGACGTTCAAATGGACAAATAATGAACAGAAACAAAAAAAAAATATTAATTAGTAAAAAATTAATGCTTAATCGTGAGTTTTGTCACCGGAAATCAATTTTTTGATATTAAAATTGTTCATAATGTGGGTTTAAGGCACAATTGAACCCCACGCAATATGAAATGCACGTAAAAATTTTAAATTTATTTCGAAATAACGGTAAATAGACAAGTTTACAAAAAACTTGTCTGTTTTACCATTATTTAGAACCAAATATTAAATTTGTACGTGCATTTTTATGTTGCACGGGGTTTAATGGTCCATTTTACCCACATTTTGGACAATTGAAATTTAAAAAAGGTGAGTTGTGGTGATACAACACACGCTTTGGTAGTAATTTTTACTAGTTTATATTTTTTTTGTGTTTTTATTCATTATTTGTCCATTTGAACGTCATTTTGAACAATTAATACCAAAATTCTTCCAAAGTGTGTCTTATCACCACAACTCAATTGTTCATATTTAAATTGTTCAAAATGTCGGTTAAATGGAGAATTTAAGCCCAAATGAAATTAAATTGACCTTAAAAATTAAATATTTTTTTCAAAATAACACAAAAAAAATTATTAATAAGCAAAAATTACTACCAAAGCGTGTGTTTTGTCTCCACAATTCTATCTATTTATTCTTAAATTGTTCAAAATGTGGGTCAAATGCACAATTTTACCCTACGCAACATTAAAATGCACGTCAAAATTTAAAATTTGGTTTAAAATACCGGTAAGTAGACGAGTTTACATAAAACTTGTCTGTTTAACCGTTATTTCAAACAAAATGTTTAAGATTTACGTGCATTTATATGTCGTACGGGGTTAAATGGTTCATTTTACATATTGGACACTTGAAATATAAAAAAATTGAGTTGTGATAAAACACACGCTTTGGTAGTAATTTTTGCTAATTTATATATTTTTTTTGTTTTAATTAATTTTTTGGCCATTTGAACGTCTTTTTGAACAATTAATACCAAATTTCTACCAAAGTGTGATTTATCACCACAACTCAATTGTTTTTATATTGAAATTGTTCAAAATGTCGGTAAAATGGAGAATTTCACCCAAAATGACATTCAATTGCACCTTAAAATTATATATTTGGTTCTAAATAACACAAAAAAAATATTATTAACAAAATTTACTACGAAAGCGTGGGTTTTGTCACCTCAATTCACTTTTTTTTTGTTAAAAATGTTCAAAATGTGGGTAATATGCACAATGTTACTCCACGGAATACAAAAATGCACGTTAAAATTTTACAAAATTTCGAAATAACGGGAAAAAGACAAGTTAAAATAAAACTGTTTTACCGTTATATCGAACAAAATATTAAAATTTTACGTGCATTTCTATGTTGCGTGGGGTTATATTGTCCATTTAACCTTAAATATGAAAAATAAGAATATACAAAAATAGATTTGTTGTGATAAAACACACGCTTTGGTAGTAATTTTTGCTAATTTATATTATTTTTGAATTTTAATTCATAATTTGTCTATTTGAACGTCATTTTGAACAATTAGTACCAAAAATTCTACCATAGTGTGTTTTATCACCACAACTCAATTGTTTCATTTTAAAATTGTTCATAATTTCGGTTAAGTGGAGAATTTTATCCCAAATGACATTTCATTGCACTTACAAATATAATTATTAGTTCACAATAACGGTTTTAAACGACAAGTTTAATGGCAATTTGTCTATTTTCCGTTATTTCGATTAAAATTTTAAATTTTAAGGTGCAATTTCTTGTCATTTTGGGAGAAATTCTTTATTTACCAATTATTTTGTTTAGATTTTGGTACATGTCGTTCAAAATGACGTTCAAATGGACAAATAATTAACAAAAACACAAAAAAATATAAATAAGAAATAAAAATTACTACTAAAGCGTGGGTTTTGTCACCAGAATTCAATTTTTTGAAATAAAAACTGTTCAAAACGGAAGTCAAATGCGCAATTTTACCTTAAAGTAAAGTTAAGTTGATGTGGCTGCTATCGCATACTTAGACCAAATTTGATCCGTTTTGATACCACTCTATACGGCTATAGGTCCGATTTATTCCGAAGAGCCATTTGCGCATTGCATAGCTCCATGTTAGTCCTATAGTACTGACATGGAAAATTGATTCAAGGATTCTAAACACAACAGAAGATTCAGATTATTTTCCACTACCGATCGCACCGCCCAAACGATCGAAGGTGAAAAACCCATTTTGCATCCTGCCTCGAATCAGATTTGAACCCGGTACCTCCCGCTCCAACTGCCGCAGCTTTAACCACTGCGCCACCTGGCCGGTGCAATTTTACCTTACGCAATATAAAAATGAACGTAAAAATTCAAAATTTGGTTCGAAATAACGGTGAAGAGACAAGTTAACACAAAACTTATCCGTTTCACCGTTTTTTTCGAACAAAATATTAAATTTTAACGTGCATTTTATGTTGCGCGGAGTAAATTGGTCCGTTTTACCCACATTTTGGACAATTAAAATATAAAAACATTAAATTGTGATAATTAAACACACGCTTTGGTAGTAATTTTTGCTAATTTATATTTTTTTTTTGTGTTTTTATTCATTATTTGTCCATTTGAACGTCATTTTGAACAATTTAAACCAAAATTCTACCAAATTAAATTTTATCCTAACTCAATTGTTTCATATTTAAATTGTTCAAAATGTCGGTTTAACGGAGAATTTCGCCCCGAATGACATTAAATTGCACTTAAAAATTAAATAGTGGGTTCAAAATAACACATATTGTCCATTTTCCACACATTTTGTACAATTGGATAGATTTGTGACGACAAAAAACACGCTTTAGTAGTAATTTTTGCTAATAAATATTATTTTTTTTCTATTTTTATTCATTAAATGTCCATTTGAATGTCATTTTGAACAATTGAAACCAAAATTCTACCAAAGTGTGTTGTATCTACACACTTCAATTGTTTCATATTGAAATTGTTCAAAATGTCGGTTAAATGGAGAATTTCACCCCAAATGACATTCAATTGCACTTAAAAATTAAATATTTGGTTCAAAATAACAGTTGAAACGACGAGTTTTGTTTCAACTTGTCTATTTACCGTTATTTCGATTAGTATTTTTTAATTTTTAGAAGCAATTTAATGTCATTTCGGGTGAAATTTTTCATTTACCCATTATTTTGTTAAGATTTTGATACATGTCGTTCAAAATAACGTTCAAATGGAAAACTAATGTACAAAACACAAAAAAAATATTCATAACCAAAAATTACTACTAAAACATGTGTTTTGTCACCACAACTCAATGTTTTGATACTAAAATTGTTCAATATACGGATAAAATGCACAATTTTACCCCACGCAATACAAAAATTCAAATTTAAATTTAAAATTTGGTTCGAAATAACGGTAAATAGACAAGTTTACACAAAACTTGCCTGTAAGACCGTTATTTCGAACAAAATATTAAATTTTTACGTGCAGTTTTATGTTGCGGCGGATTAAATGGTCCATTTAACCCACATTTTGGACAATTGAAATATACAAAAATTGAGTTGTGGTGATAAAACACACGCTTTGGTAGTAATTTTTGCTAATTTATATTTTGTTCGTGTTTTTTTCTAGTTTTTGTCTATTTGAACGTCATTTTGAACAATTAATACCAAAATTCTAACAAAGTTAATTTTATCACCACAATTTAATTGTTTCATATTAAGATTGTTTAAACTGTCGGCTAAGTGGAGAATTTCACCCCAAATGACATTCAATTGCACTTCAAAATTCAATATTTGGTTCAAAATAACGGTAAAGACGACAAGTTTTGTGTCATTTTGTCTATTTACCGTTATTTCTACTAGAATATTTAATTTAAATGTGCAATTTTATGTCAGTTGGGGTGAAATTCTTCATTGTTCCAATATTTTGGAAAGATTATTGTACATATTGTTCAAAATGACGATCAAATGGACAAATAATGAACAAAAACACGAAAAAACATAAATTAGCAAAAATTACTACTAAAGCGTGTTTTTTGTCACCACAACTCAATGTTTTTGATATTTAAAAGGTTCAAAATGTAGGTTAAATGCACAATTTAACCCCACGCAATTAAAAAATGCATGTAAAAATTTAAAATTTGGTTCCAAATAACGGTTAAAAGACAAGTTTTCACAAAACTTAAATGGTTTGTTTTACCCACATTTTGGACAATTGAAATATAACAAAATTAAGTTGTGGTGGTAAAACACACGCTTTGGTAGTAATTTTTGCTAATTTGTATTTGTTTATGTGTTTTTATTCATTATTGGTCCATTTGAACGTCATTTTGAACAATCTATACCCAAATTTTTCCAAAGTGTGTTTTATAACCACAACTCAATTGCTACATATTAAAATTAATCCGAATAACGGTAAAAAAAAGAATTTAAGCCCAAATGACATTTAATTGCACTTAAAAATTTTATATTTGGTTCAAAATTACACAAAAAAATATTAATAAGCAAAAATTACTAACTAAGAGTTTGTTTTGTCACCAGAATTCAATTTTTTTATATTTAAATGGTTAAAAATGTGGGTAAAATGAATTTAAAATTTGGTTGATAATAACGATAAATAGTCAAGTTTACACAAAACTTGTCTGTCTAACCGTAATTAAGAACAAAATATTAACTTTTTACGTGCATTTTAATGTTGCGCGGGGTTAAATGGTCCATTTTACCCACATTTTCGACAATTGAAATATAAAAAAATTGAGTTGTGGTGATAAAAACAAACCGCTTTGGTAGTTTTTTTTTGCTAATTTATATTATATATATATATATATATATATATATATATATATATATATATATATATATATATATATATATATATATATATATATATATATATATATATATATATATATATATATATATATATATATATATATATATATATATGATTATATTTCATATATTATATAAAAAAATTATATATTTTGTTTCTGTATTTCTTCATTGTTTGTCCATTTGAACGTCATTTTGAACAATTTATACCAAAATTCTACGAAAGTGTTTTTTATCACCACAACTCAATTGTTTCATATTGAAATTGTTCAAAATGTCGGTTTAATGGAAAATTTCACCCAAAATGACATTAAGTTGCCCTTAAAATTTTAAAATTTGGTTCAAAATAACACAAAAAAAATATCAATAAGCAAAAATTATTACAAAAGCGCGTGTTTTGTCACCACAACTCAATTTTTTAATATTTAAATTATTCAAAATGTGGGTAAAATGCACAATTTAATCCCACGCAACAAAAAAATGCACGTGAAAATTAAAAATTTGGTTCGAAATAACGGTTAAAAGACAAATTTACACAAAACATGTCTGTTTTACCGTTATTTTGAACCAAATATTAAATTTTTACGTGCATTTTAACGTTGCGCGGGGTTAAATGGTCCATTTTACCCACATTTTGGACAATTGAAATATAAAAAAATTGAGTTGTGGTGATAAAACACACGCTTTGGTAGTATTTTTTGCCTATTTTTATTTTTTTGTGTTTTTTTTCATAATTTGTCCATTTGAACGTCATTTTGAACAATTAATACCAAAATTCTACCAAAGTGTGTTTTATCACCACAACTCAATTGTTTCATATTGAAAATGTTCAAAATGTCGGTTAAATGGAGAATTTCACCCCAAATCACATTAAATTGCCCGAAAAAAATTTAATATTTGGTTCAAACTAACACAAAAAAAATATTTATAAGCAAAAATTACTACAAAAGCATGTGTTTTGTCACCACAATTAAATTTTGTTATATTTAAATTGTTCAAAATCTGGGTTAAATGCACAATTTAAACCCACGCAATATAAAAATGCACGTAAAAATTTAAAATTTGGTTCGAAATAATGGTTACAAGACAAGTTTACACGAAACTGGTCTGTTTTACCGTTATTTCGAACAAAATATTAAATTTTTACGTGCATTTTTATTATGCGTGGGGTTATATTGTCCAATATACCCAAAATTTGAATAATTGGATAATTTTGTGGCGACAAAAAACACGCATTGGTAGTAGTTTTTGCTAATTTATATTATTTTTGTATTTTAATTCATTTTTTTTACCATTTGAACGTCATTTTGAACAATTAATACCAAAATTCTACCAAAGTGTGATTTGTCACCACAACTCAATTGTTTTATATTTAAATTGTTCAAAATGGCGGTTGAATGGAAAATTTTAGCACAAATGACATTTAATTGCACTTAAAAATTAAATATTTGATTCAAAATAACACAACAAAAAAAATTGATAAGCAAAAATTTCTACCAAAGAGGGTGTTTTGTCACCACTGTTCAATTTTTTGTGTT
The DNA here is from genome assembly GCA_963932295.1 of Tipula lateralis. Classification (NCBI taxonomy): domain Eukaryota; kingdom Metazoa; phylum Arthropoda; class Insecta; order Diptera; family Tipulidae; genus Tipula; species Tipula lateralis. The sequence goes on from CAWVQQ010000274.1 coordinate 354,168, forward strand.
CAAAATATGGGTTAAATGCACAATTTTTTTATGTTTTTGATGTTCAAAATGTGGGTTTAATGCTTAATTAAACCCTACGCAACATAAAAATGCACGTTCAAATTTAAAATTTTATTCGAAATAACGGTCAATAGACAAGTTTACACAAAACTTGTCTGTTTTACCGTTATTTCGAACCAAACTTTTAATTTAAACGTGCATTTTATATTGTGTGGGGTGGATTTGTGTAGTTTACCCACATTTTGAACAATTAAAATATCAAAAAAATTTTGTGTGGTGACAAAACACTCGTTTTAGTAGTAGTTTTTGCTAATTAATATTTTTTTGTGTTTTTGTTCATTATTTGTCCATTTGAACGCCATTTTGAACAATATGTACCAAAATCTTCAAAAATTAATGGGTAAATGGATTTGATCATCCCAAATGACATACAATTGTTCCTTAAAATTAATAATTTTTATCGCAATAACGGTAAAATAACGGTTTTCATTTTTACCGTTATTTTGAACCAATTTTTTAATTTTTAAGTGCAACCTTATGTCATTTGGGGTGAAATTTTCCATTTAACCGACACTTTGAACAATTCAAATATGAAACAATTGAGTTGTGGTGATCAAATTAAGTTTGGTAGAATTTTGGTATTAGTTGTTCAAAATGACGTTCAAATGGACATATAATGAATAATAATACAAACAAAATATAAATTTGCAAAAATTACGTCCAAAGTGTGTGTTTTGTCACCACAAATCTATTTTTGTATTTTCCAATTGTTCAAAATTTAGTTAAACTGGACAAAATAAACCCACACAACATTAAAATGCGCTTTAAAATTTAATATTTTGTTCGACATAACGGCAAAACAAACACGTTTTGTTTCAACTAGACATTTTACCGCTATTTCGGACAAAATTTAAAAATTTTACGTAAATTTATAAATATTGCATGGGGTTAAATTGTGCATTTTACCCACATTTTGAACAATTAAAATTTTGAAAAATTGAATAGTGGTGACAAAACACACGCTTTAGTAGTAATTTTTGCTTCCAAATAATTTTTTTTGTGTTATTTTGAACCAAATATTTATTTTTAAAGTGCAATTTAATGTCATTTTGGGTGAGATTCTCCATTTAACCGACATTTTGTACAATTTCAATATAAAACCATTGAGTTGTTGTGATAAAAATAACTTTGGTAGAATTTTGGTATTAATTGTTCAAAATGACGTTCAAATGGACAAAAAATGATTAAAAGTACAAAGAAAATATAAATTAGCAAAAATTACTACCAAAGCGTGTTTTATCACCACAAATCTGTTTTTGTATATAACAGTTGTTCAAAATTAAGGTAAAATGAACAATATAACACAACGCAACACGAAAATGCACATAAAAATTTAATATTTCGTTCAAAATAACGGTTAAATAGACAAGTTTTGTGTAAACTTGTCTATGAACTGTTATTCCAAACAAAATTTTAAATTTTAACGTGCATTTTAATGTTGCGTGGGGTTTTATTGTGCATTTTACCCACATTTTGAACAATATAAATATATAAAAATTAATTTGTGGTAACGAAACTCGCGCTTAAGTAGTAATTTTTGCTAAATAATATTTTTTTATATGTTACTTGAACCAAATATTTAATTTTTAAGTGCAATTTAATGTCATTTGGGGTGAAATTTCCATTAAACCGACATTTTGAACGATTTCAATATAAAACAACTGAGTTGTGGTGATAAAACACACTTTGGTAAAATTTTGGTGTTAAATTGTTCAAAATGACGTTCAAATGGACAAATAATGAATGAAAAACCAAAAAAAATATTATGTAGCAAAAATAATACCAAAGCGTGTGTTTATGCACCACAACTCAATTTTGTTATATTTCAATTGTCCAAACTGTGAGATAAATTGACCATTTTACCCCGCGCAACATAAAAATGCACGTAAAAATTAAATATTTTGCTCGAAATAACGGTAAAACAGACAAGTTTTGTGTAAACTTGTCTATTGACCGTTATTTCGAATAAAATTTTAAATTTGAACGTGCATTTTTATGTTGCGTAGGGTTTAATTAAGCATTAAACCCACATTTTGAACATCAAAAACATAAAAAAATTGAACTGTGGTGACAAAACACCCGTTTTGTTAGAAATTTTTGTTTATTTATAATTTTTGTTTATTATTTTGAATGAAATATTTAATTTATAAGTGCAGTTAAGTGTCATTTTGGATAAAATTCTCCGTTCAACTGACGTTTTGAACAATTTTAATATGAAACAATTGAGTTGTTGTGATAAAGCACACTTTGGTAGAATTTTGGTTTTAATTGTTCAAAATGACGATGAAATGGACAAATAATGAATTAAAACACAAACAAAACATAAATTTGCAAAAATTACTACCAAAGCGTGTGTTTAATCACCACAACTCAATTTTTTTATATTTCAATTGTCCAAAATGTGGGTAAAATGGACCATTTTATCCCGCGCAACAAAACAATGCACGTAAAAATTTCATATGTTGTTCATAATAATTGCTAAACAGGCAAGTTTTGTGTAAACTTGTCTATTTACCGTTATTTCGAACCAAATTTTAAATTTTTAGTTGAATTTTTGTTTTGGGTGGGGTTAAATTGTGCATTTTACCCATAAACACAATTTAACAAACAATAAAATTATAAAACAATTGAATTTTGGTGACAAAACAATCGCTTTGGTAGTAATGTTTGCTTATTTATATTTTGTTTGTGTTATTTTGAACCAAATATTTAATTTTTAAGTGCAATTTAATGTCATTTGGGGTGAAATTCTCCATTTAAACGACATTTTGAACAATTTTAATATGAAACAATTGTAATGTCGTGATAAAACACATTTTTGTAGAATTGTGGTATTAATTGTTCAAAATGACGTTCGAATGGACAAATAATGAATAAAATACAAACAAAATATAAATTAGCAAAAATAACACCAAAGCGTGTGTTTTACCACAACAAATCTATTTTTGAATACTCCAATTGTTTAAAATTTAGAATTAATGAACAATATAACTCCACGCAACATGAAAATGGACTTTAAACTGTAATATTTTGTTCGAAATAACGGTCAAACAGACAACTTTTGTGTAAACTTGTCTATTTACCGTTATTTTGAACCAAATTGAAAATTAAATGTTTAAATGAAATTTAAATGTTTAAATGAAATTTAAATGTTGCGTAGGGTGAAATTGTGGATTATACCCACAATTTAAACAATTTAAATACAAAAAGAAATTAAATTGTGGTGACAAAACGCACGTTTTGGTAGTAATTTTTGCTTAATAAAATTTTTTGTGTTTTTGTTCATTATTTGTCCATTTGAACGTTATTTTTGAACAATATGTACCAAAATCTTAACAAAATAATGGGTAAATGGAGAATTTCACCCCAAATAACATAAATTTGCATCTAAAAATTTGATATTTAAATCGAAAAAACGGAAAATAGACATTTAGACACAAAACTTGTCGTTCTAACCGTTATTTTGAACCAAATATTTAATTTTAAAGTGTAATTTAATGACATTTGGGGTGAAGTTCTGCAGTTTACCGATATTTTGGACAATTTTAATATGAATTATTTGAGTTGTGGTGATAAAATTAACTTTGATAGCATTTTGGTATTAACTGTTCAAAATGACGTTCAAATGGACAAATAATGAATGTAAATACAAAACAAATATGTAGTTGCTAAAATAACTACCAAAGCGTGTGTTTTGTCACCACAAATCTATTTTTGTTTATTTAAATTGTTCAAAATAAGGGAAAAATGGACAATATCACCCCACGCAACATTAAAATGCACGTTAAAATTAAATATTTTGTTCGAAACAACGGTAAAATAGACAAGTTTTGTGTAAACTTGTCTATGAACCGTAATTCCGAACAAAATTTTTAATTTTTACGTACATTTTTATATTTCGTTTATTATATTGTGCATTTTCTCCACATATTGAACAATTTAAATAATATAAAATTGAATTGTGGTGACAAAACACACGTTTTGGTAGAATTTTGATATTTATTGTTCAAAATGACGTTCAAATGGACAAATAATGAATAAAAACACAAAAAAAATATAAAAAAGCAAAAAATACTACCAACCAAAAAGTGTGTTTTATCACCACAACTCAATTTTTTTATATTTCAATGGTCCAAAATGTGGGTAAAATGGACCATTGAACCCCGCGCAACATAGAAAGGCACGTAAAAATAAATTAATTTTTTCGAAATAACGGTAAAACAGACAAGTTTTGTGAAAACTTGTCTATTGACAGTTATATCGAATAAAATTTTAAATTTTTACGTGCATTTTTATGTTGCGTAGGGTTTAATTGTGCATTTAACCCATATTTTGAACACAAAAAATTGAACAGTGGTGACAAAACACCCTCTTTGGTAGAAATTTTTGCTTATCAATTTTTTTTGTTGTGTTATTTTGAATCAAATATTTAATTTTTAAGTGCAATTAAATGTCATTTGTGCTAAAATTTTCCATTCAACCGCCATTTTGAACAATTTAAATATAAAACAATTGAGTTGTGGTGACAAATCACACTTTGGTAGAATTTTGGTATTACTTGTTCAAAATGACGTTCAAATGGTAAAAAAATGAATTAAAATACAAAAATAATATAAATTAGCAAAAACTACTACCAAAGTGTGTTTTTTGTCGCCACAAAATTATCCAATTATTCAAATTTTGGGTAAATTGGACAATATAACCCCACGCATAATAAAAATGCACGTAAAAATTTAATATTTTGTTCGAAATAACGGTAAAACAGACCAGTTTCGTGTAAACTTGTCTTGTAACCATTATTTCGAACCAAATTTTAAATTTTTACGTGCATTTTTATATTGCGTGGGTTTAAATTGTGCATTAAACCCACATTTTGAACAGTTTAAATATAACAAAATTTAATTGTGGTGACAAAACACATGCTTTTGTAGTAATTTTTGCTTATAAATATTTTTTTTGTGTTAGTTTGAACCAAATATTAAATTTTTTTCGGGCAATTTAATGTGATTTGGGGTGAAATTTTCCATTTAACCGACATTTTGAACATTTTCAATATGAAACAATTGAGTTGTGGTGATAAAACACACTTTGGTCGAATTTTGGTATTCATTGTTCAATATGACGTTCAAATGGACAAATAATGAAAAAATACACAAAAAAAATATATTTTATATATATATATTATATAAAATATATAAAATAAATATATATAATAAAAATTAGAAATAATTATTACCAAAGCGTGTGTTTTATAACCACAACTCAATTTTATTATTTTTCAATTGTCCAAAATGTGGGTAAAATTGACCATTAAACCACGCGCAACATCAAAATGCACGTAAAAATTTAACATTAAGTTTGAAGCAACGGTTAAACAGACAAGTTTTGTGTAAACTTGTCTATTGACCGTTATTTCGAAAAAAATTTAAAATTTTACGTGCATTTTTATATTTCGTAAAGTTTGATTGTGCATAATTAGCAAAAACTACTACTAAAACGAGTGTTTTGTCACCACACAAAATTTTTTTGATATTTTAATTGTTCAAAATGTGGGTAAAATACACAAATCCACCCCACACAATATAAAATGCACGTTTAAATTAAAAGTTTGGTTCGAAATAACGGTAAAGAGACAAGTTTACACAAAACTTGTCTGTTTTACCGTTATTTCGAACCAAATATTAAATTTTTACGTGCATTTTTATTTTGTTTTTTTTTTTTATTTTATATTTTATACTATGTTATTTTTTTTGGCGCTCAAGGCTCTCCAAGCTCTTTCGCGGTTCGCTTATTTTCGTCCTTCTTTACGCCTTAACGGCAAAATCGAGGACGTACCGCTTTAGGTCCGATTTTCGTGGAACCATCTGCGCATTGCATATCTCCATGCACGCCTATAGTACTGACATGGAAGATGGGTCGGCCTATGAGTTCTGCATTCCAACAGGGGGTCATAGATGTGTTCATTAACACCATCGATCGTAATCAGATAGTGAAAAGTCCCTTTTGCATCCTGCCCCTATTGGGATTCGAACCCGGTACCTCCCGCTCCAACTGCCACAGCTTTAACCACTGAGCCACCTGGGCGGTTATGCATTTTTATGTTTCGCGGGGTTTAATGGTCCATTTTACTCACATTTTGAACAATTGAAATATAAAAATTTAGTTGTGGTGAAATAACACACGTTAAGGTAGTAATTTTTACTAATTTATATTTTTTTTTGTGTTTTTTTTCATAATTTTTATCCATTTGAACGTCATTTTGAAAAATAAATACCACAACTCTACCAAAGTGTGTTAAATCACCACAGCTCAATTGTTCATATTTAAATTGTCCAAATGTCGATAAAATGGAGAACTTCAACACAAATGACATTGAATTGCCCTTATAAAGTTGAACATTTGGTTCAAAATATAACAAAAAAAATATTATTAAACAAATATTACTACCAAAGCGTGTGTTTTGTCACCACAACTCAATTTTATAGAATTTAAATTGTTCAAAGTGTGGGTAAAATGCACAATTTAACACCACGCATCATTAAAATGCACGTAAAATTTTAAAATTTTGTTCGAAATAACGGCAAATAGACAAGTTTAAAGAAAACTTGTCTATTGAACCGTTATATCGAACAAAATATTAAATTTCTAAGCGCATTTTTATGTTGCGGAAGGTTATTTTATCCATATTGAACAGATTTGTTGTGGTGATAAAACACACGCTTTGGTAGTAATTTTTGCTTATTTATATTTTGTTTGTATTTTGATTCATTATTTGTCCATTTGAAAGTCATTTTGAACAATTAACACCAAAAACATACAAAAGTTAATTTAATTACCACAACTCAATTGTTTCATATTAAAATTGTTCAAAATGTCGGTTAAATGGAAAATTTCACCCCAAACGACATAATGTTGCACTTAAAAATTGAAAATTTGGCTCAAAATAACGGTAAAAACGACACGTTTTGTGTCAACTTGTCTATTTACAGTTATTTTGATTAAAATAATAAATTTTTAGGTGTAATTTTATGTCATATGGGGTGAAATTCTCCAATTACTCATTATTTTGTGAAGATTTTGGTACATATCGTTCAAAATGGCGTTCAAATGGACAAATAATGATCAAAAAACCCAAAATTATATTAATTAGCAAAAATAACTACTAAAGCGTGTGTTTCATTACCACATTTCAATTTTTTGATATTACAATTGTTCAAAATGTGGGTAAAATGCACAACTTGACTTAACGCAAAATAAAATGCACGTTTACATTTAAAATTTTGTTCGAAATAACGGTAAATAGTTAAGTTACACAAAAATTAGCTCTTTTACCGTTATTTCGAACAGACTATTAAATTTTTACGTGCATTTTTATTTTCGCGGGGTTAAATGGTCCATTTTACCCACAATTTGAAATATTAAAAAATTGAGTTGTGGTGATAAAGCACACGCTTTGGACGTAATTTTTGCTAATTTAAATTTTTTATTGTTTTTTTATTTATTATTTTTCCATTTAAACGTCATTTTGAACAATTAATACCACAACTCTACCAATGTTAATTTTATCACCACAACTCAATTGTTTATACTAAAATTGTTCAAAACTTCGGTTAAATGGAGAATTTCAGCCCAAATGACATTCAAGTGCCCTTAAAAATTAAATATTTGGTTCAAAATAACACCAAAAAAAAAAATATTAATAAGGAAAAATTACTACCAAAGCATGTGTTTTGTCACCACAACTCAATTTATTTATATTTGAATTGTTTGAAATGTGGGTCAAATGCACAATTGAACCCCACGCAACATCAAAATGCACGTAAAATTTTAACATTGGTCCGAAATAACAGTAAATAGACAATTGTATACAAAACTTGTCTGTTTTACCGTTATTTCGAACAAAATATAAAATTTTTACGTGCATTTTTATGTCGCTTGGGGTTATATGGTCCATTTAACCCACATTTTGGACAATTGAAATATAAAAAATTTTAGTTGTGGTGATAAAACACACGCTTTGGTAGTAATGTTTGCTAATTTATATTTTGTTTGAATTTTTATTCATTATTTGTCCATTTGAACGTCATTTTGAACAATTAATACCAAAATTCTACCAAAGTTATTTTTATCACCACAACTTAATTGTTTCATATGTTAATTGTTCAAAATGTCGGTTAAGTGGATACTTTTACCCGAATAACATTAAATTGCACTTAAAAATTAAATATTTGGTTCAAAATAACGGTTAAAACGTTAAGTTTTGTGTCAACCTGTCTATTTACCGTTATTTTGATTAAAATATTTAGTTTTAAGGTGCAATTTAATGTCATTTCGGTTGAAAAACTCCACTTACCCATTATCTTGTTAAGATTTTGGTATATGTCGTTCAAAATAACGTTCAAATGGACAAAAAAAGGAACAAAAACACAAAAGAATATTAATAAGCAAAAATTACTACCAAAGCTTGTGTTTTGTCACCACAATTCAATTTTTTGATATTTAAATTGTTCAAAATGTGGTTAAAATAAACAATCTAACCTCGCGCATTATAAAAATGCTCGTAAAATTTTATAATTTTGTTCGAGATAACGGTAAATTTTTTACGTGCATTTTTATAATGCGTGTGGTATTATGGTTTATTTTATATGGTCCATCATATACAAAATAAATTTTTTCAGTTTAAACAAAATCCATTCATTAGCCAAATATATGGTCCATTTTATATGGTCTATCAAATACAAAATAGATTTGCAGTGATAAAACACACGCTTTGGTAGTAATTTTTGCTAATTTATTTTTTGTTTGTTTGTTTTTTATTTCATTATTTGTACATTTGAACGTCATTTTGAACAATTAATACCAAAATTCTACCAAAGTTAATTTTATCACCACAACTCAATTGTTTCATATTAAAATTGTTCAAAATGTCGGTCAAATGGAGAATTTCACCCCAAATGACATTAAATTGCACTTAAAAATTCAATATTTGGTTCAAAATAACGGTAAACACGAGAAGTTATGTGTCAACTTGCCTATTTACCGTTATTTCGATAAGAATATTTAATTTTTTAAGGTGCAATTTTATGTCATTTGGGGTGAAATTATCCATTTTTTTACTTGAAATTTTGTTCAGATTTTGGTACATGTAATTCAAAATAACGTTCAAATGGACAAATAATGAAGAAAAACACAAAAAAATATTAATTAACCAAAATTACTAAAGCGTGTGTTTTGTCACCACACCTCAATTTTTTGATATTTAAATTGTTCAAAATGTGGGTAAAACGGACCAATTATCCCCGCGCAACATAGAATTGCACGTTAACATTTAATATTTGGTTCAAAATAACGTTTAAACATAACACTTTTTTGTAAACTCGCCTATATACCGTTATTTCGAACCAATTTTAAAATTGTTACGTGCATTTTTATATTGCGTGGGGTTAAAATTTTGGACAATTGAAATATAAAAAAATTAAAATGTGTTGATATAACAAACGCTTTGGTAGTATTTTTTCAAATTTATTTTTTTTATGTGCATTTATTCATTATTTGTCCATTTGAACGTCATTTTGAACAATTTATTTCAAAATTCTATTAATGTGTGTTTTATTACTACAACTCAACCGTTCAAAAAGTCGGTTGAATGAAGAATTTCAGCCCAAAATGACATTAAATTGCACTTGAAAATTTAATATTTGGTTCAAAATGACACAAAAAAAAATATAAATAAGGAAATATTACTACCAAAGCGAGTGTTTTGTCACCACAATTCAATTTTATAGAATTTTAATTGTTCAAAATGTGGGTTCAATGCACAATTGTACCCCACGCAACATGAAAATTCACATTTAATTTTAAAATTTTGTTTCGAATAATAGCAAAAAGACAAGTTTAAACAAAACTTGTCTATTATACCGTTATTTCGAACAAAATATTAAATTTGAACGTGCATTTTTATGTTTCGCGGGGTATATTGTCCATTTTGAACAATTTTGAACAATTGGAATATACAGAATATACAAATTTTGTGGTGATTAAACACACGCTTTGGTAGTACTTTTTGCTAATTTAAATTTTGTTTGTATTTTGATTCATTATTTGTCCATTTGAACGTCATTTTGAACAATTTTTGCCGAAATTCTATCAAATTTAATTTAATCACCACAACTCAATTGTTTCATATTTAAATTGTTCAAAATGTCGGTTAAATGGAGAATTTCACCCAAAATGACATTAAATTGCCCGAAAAAAATTTAATATTTGGTTCAAAATAACTCAAAAAAAATATTTATAAGCAAAAATTACTACAAAAGCATGTGTTTTGTCACCACAATTCAATTTTTAAGTATTTAAATTGTTCAAAATGTGAGTAATATGCACAATTTAACCCCACACAATATAAAAACAATCTTAAAAATTTTAAATTTTGTTCAAAATAACGGTTATTTGACAATTTTTAACAAAACTTGTCTATTTTACCATTATTTCGTACAAAATTTAAAATTTGTGGTTTTGTTCATTATTTTTTCATTTGAACGTCATTTTTAACAATTAATACCAAAATTCAACCGAAGTGTGTTTAATACCAACAACTCAATTGTTTCATATTGAAATTGTTCAAAAGGTCGGTTAAATGGAGAATTTCAGCTCAAATGACATTAGATTGCCCTTTAAAATTAAATATTTGGTTCAAAATAATACATAAAAGAATATTTATAAGCAAAAATAACATTCAATCAAATAAAAATTTGATATTTTAAGTTCAAAGAATATTCCTTATAGTGGATTTTTTTTTATATTATCAATTTATTTCGGCAATCAAGTTGCCATCTTCAGTATTTATCATGAGTTCATGATAAATACTGAAGATGGCAACTTGATTGCCGAAATATATTTATAATATAAAAAATAAAAATCCACTATAAGGAATATTCTTTGAACTTAAAATATCAAATTTTTATTTGATTTAATTTTAAAGTGGAATAAGTCACACATAAGAGAAATTCTTAGTATGAATTTCAACAATCAAAAATAACATCTCAAGCGTGTGTTTTGTCACCACAATTCCATTTTTTTGATATTAAAATTGTTCAAAATGTGGGTTAAATGAATAGTTTAACCTCGCGCAATATATAAATGCACGTAAAATTTTATAATTTGGTTTGAAATAACGGAAGATAGACCAGTTTTCACAAAACTTGTCTGTTTTACCGTTATTTTGAACATAAAACTTCATTTTAATGTGCATTTTTACTATGCGCGGGGTAAAATTGTATATTTTATCTACATTTTGGACAAGTGAAATTAAAAAAAATTGAGTTGTGGTTATTAAACACACACTTTGGTAGTATTTTTTGCTTATTCATTTTTTTTGTGGTTTTGTTTATCATTGCATGTTTATTGTTGCATATTTAAATTTTTCCAAATGTCGGTTAAATGAATAATTTCAGCCCAAATGACATTCAATTGCACTTTAAAATTTAATAATTGGTTCAAAATAACACAAAAAAAGTATTTATAAGCAAAAATTACTACCAAACCGTGTGCAAAGCGTGTGTTTTGTCACCGCAATTTAATTTGTTTACATTTTTATTTTTCAAATGTGGGTTAAATGCACAATATAACCCCACGCAACATAAAAATGCAAGTAAAATTTTAAAATTTGGTTCGAAATAACGGTTAATAAACAAGTTTTAACCAAACTTGTATTTTATGCCGTTATATCGAACAAAATATTAAATTTTTAAGTGCATTTTTATGTTTCGTGGGGTTATATGGTCCATTTTATTTGGTCCATCAAATATAAAATTGATTTGAAGTGATAAAACACACTTTGGTTGTAATTTTTGCTTATTTATTTTTTGTTTGTATTTTTTTCATTATTTGTACATTTGAGCGTCATTTTGAACAATTAATACCAAAATTCTACCAAAGTGTGTTTTATCACCACAACTCAATTGTTTTATATTAAAATTGTTCAAAATGTCGGTTAAATGGAGAATTTTAACCCAAATGACATTAAATTGCACAAAAAAATTTTAAAATTTAGTTCAATTTAACGGTAAAAACGAGAAGTTTTGTGTCAACTTGCCTATTCACCGTTAAAAAAGAATATTTAATTTTAAGAAGTATATTAAATAAGAATATTTATTTTTAGGTGTAATTAAATGTCATTTGGGGTGAAATTCTCCATTAATTAACTAATAATTTTGTTAAGATTTTGGAACATATCGTTCAAAATGACGATTAAATGGACAATTAATAAACACAAACAAAAACAAAATTGAATAAGCAAAAATTACTTCTAAAGCGTGTGTTTTGTCAACACACCTCAATTTTTTGAAATTTAAATTGTTCAAATTGTGGGTAAAACGGACCATTTAACCCCACGCAACATCAAAATGCACGTAAAAATTTTAAATTTGGTTCGAAATAACGGTTAAACAGACAAGTTTTGTGTAAACTTGTCTATTTATCGCTATTAAGAACCAAATTGTCAATTTAAACGTGCATTTTAATATTGCGTTGGGTTAAAATTTTGGACAATTGAAATATATTTAAATAGAATTGTGGTTATATAACACACACTTTGGTAGTAATTTTTGCTAATTAATATTTTGTTTGTGTATATTTTTTATTATTTGTCCATTTGAACGTCAGTTTGAACAATTAATACCTAAATTCTTAGAAAGTGTGTTTTATCACCACAACAAAATTGTTCAAAATGTCAGTTAAATGGAGAATTTCACCCCAAATGACATTACATCGCCCTTACAAACTAAATATTTGGTTCAAAATAACACAAAAAAAATATTAATAAGCAAAAATTACTACTTCAGCGTGTGTTTTGTCACCGTTATTCAATTTTTTTATTAAAATTGTTCAAATGTGGGTAAAATGCACAATTTAACACCACGCATCATTAAAATGCACGTAAAATTTTAAAATTTGGTTCAAAATAACGGTAGATAGACAAGTTTACACAAAACTTGTCTGTTTTACCGTTATTTTGAACATAATATTGTTACGATTTCGCGGAGTGGTTATTCTAATAATTTTATCGGGTTCGATCACTAGATTGTGAATATTAAACTCGCAAAGATTAAATTTCAATTAAATTTATTTCCCACAAATATTTCACAAATAATTCACTAATATTTATTTTCACTATTATTTTACACAATATTTATCACTACTATTATTTTAACACTTCACTTTCACTATTATTTTCACTTCCCGATATTAACACTTCAAAATTCAAAATTGAACTGTTTCGTAACTCAAATGTCTACACGTATTTATACGACGCAAAGGCTTGAAGAACATTCCATTATTTTTCTTCTCTACACTTCTCTAATTTTCGTTCCGTCGTATTTGGTTCGCTCCGCCTATTTCATTATTTCTTTTTATTTTGTTCGTTTATGTAAGCATTTGGTTACAGGGTAATCCCTACTGTTATAATTTTCTTTTTAATTATAACAGGTGACATCTGTGATTCGTGACAATATTAAATTCTTACGTGCATTTTTATGTTTCGCGGGGTTAAAGGGTCCATTTCACCCACATTTTGGACAGTTAAAATATATATTTAAACTGAGTTGTGGTTATAAAACACACGCTTTGGTAGTAATTTTTGCTAATCTATATTTTTTTTCTGTTTTTGTTCATTATTTGTCCATTTGAACGTCATTTTGAATAATTAATACCAAAATTCTTCCAATGTTAATTTTATCACCACAACTCAAAAGTTTAAAATTGAAATTGTTCAAAATGTCGGTTAAATGAAGAAGTACAGCCCAAAGGACATTAAATTGGATCTACAAATAAAATATTTGGTTCAAAATAACACAAAAAAAAATATTATTTAACAAAAATTTCTACCAAAGCGTGTGTTTTGTCACCGCAATTCAATTTTTTACATTTTAATTGTTCAAATGGTAGTTAAATGCACAATTTAACCCCACGCAACATAAAAATATACGGAAAATTTTAAATTTTGGTTCGAAAAAACGGTTAAACGGTGCATTTTTATGTTGCGTGGGGTCCGATTTTTCATTTTACCCAAATTTTGAACAATTTGAATATACAAAATAGATTTGTGGTGATAAAACACACGCCTTGCTAGTAATTTTTGTAAAGGAAAAGTTTGTTGTTATTTTGTTTCATTATTTGTCCATTTGAACGTCATTTTGAACAATTAATTACAAAATTCTACCAAAGTAAATTTTATCACCACAACTCAATTGTTAAATATTAAGATTAATCAAAATGTCGGTTAAATGGAGAAGTTAAGCCCAAATGACAATAAATTGCACTTAAAAATTAAATATTCGGTTCAAAATAACGGTAAAAACGACAAATTTTGTGTCAACTTGTCCATTTACCGTTATTTCGATAAGAATATTTAATTTTTAGGTGCAATTTTATGTCAGTTGGGGTGAAATTTTTCCATTTACCCAATATTTTGTTAAGATTTTGGAACATATCGTTCAAAATGACGTTCAAATGGACAAAAATGCATAAGAACACAAAAAACTATTAATTAGCAAAATTTACTACTAAAGCGTTTGTTTTGTCACCACAACTTAATTTTTTGATATTTTAATTGTTCAAAATGTGGAGAAAATGCACAATTTAACCCCACGTAATATTAAAATGCACGTAAAAATTTTAAATTTGGTTCGAAATAACGGTAAATAGAAAAGTTAACACAAAACTTGTCGGTTTTACCGTTATTTCGAACAGAATATTAAATTTTGCCTTGCATTTTTATTTTGCGCGGGGTTGAATAGTCCGTTTTACCCACATGTTGGATAATTAAAAAATAAAAATATTAATTATGGTGATAAAAAACACATGCTTCGGTAGTAATTATTGCTAATTTATATTATTTTTGTGTTTTTATTAATTATTTATCCATTAGAACGTACTTTGAACAATTAATACCAAAATTCTACCAAAGTGTTTTTTATCTACACAAATCAATTGTTACTTATAAAAATGGTTCAAAATTACGGTTAAATGGAGAATTTCAGCCCAAATGACATTAAATTGCACTTAAAAATTAAAAATTTGGTTCAAAATAACAGAAAAAAAATATTAATAAGCAAAAATTACTACCAAAGTGTGTGCAAAACGTGAGTTTTGTCACCGCAATTCAATTATTTTACATTTTTATTTTTCAAATGTAGGTAAAATGCAATTTTACCTCACGCAAAATAAAAATGCACCAAATATTAAACTATAACGTGAATTTTTATGTTGCGTGGGGTAACATGGTCCATTTTATTAGGTCAATCATATACAAAAACAGATTTTGGTAATAAAACACACGCTTTGGTGGTAAAATTTGCTTATTGATATATTGTTTGTATTTTTATTCCTTATTTGTCCATGTGAACGTCTTTTTGAACAATTAATACCAAAATTCAACCAAAGTTTATTTTATCACCACAACTCAATTGTTTTTATATTAAATTTGTTCAAAATGTCCGTTAAATGGAAAATATGCACTAATGACATAAGATTGCACTTTAAAATAAAATATGTGGTTCAAAATAATAATATAATTGACAGGTTTTGTGTCAACTTGTCTATTGACCGTTATTTCGGTTTAAATATTTAATTTTTAGGTCCAATTTTATGTCATTTGGGGTTATATTCTTCATAGACCCATAAATTTGTTAAGATTTTGGTACATATCATTCAAAATGGCATTCAAATGGACAAAGAATAATTAAAAGCACAAAAAAAATATTTATTAGCAAAAATTACTACTAAAGCGTGGGTTTTGTCACCACATTCAATATTAAAATTGTTCAAAATGTGGGCAAAATGCACAAATTAACTCCACGTAATATAAAAATGCACGTCAAAATTTAAAATTTGGTTCATAATTACGGTAAAAGACAAGTTAACTCAAAACTTGTCTGTTTTACCGTTATTTTAAACAAAATATTAAATTTTTACGTGCAATTTTATGTTTCGAGGGGTAAAATGGTCCATTTTACCCACATTTTGGACAATTGAAATATAAAAAAATTAGGTTGTGGTGATTTAACACACGCTATAGAAGTAAATTTTGCTAATTTATATTTTTTTGTGTTTTGGTTCAATATTTGTTCATTTGAACGTCATTTTTAACAATGAATACCAAAATTCAACCGAAGAGTGTTTAATACCAACAACTCAATTGTTTCATATTAAAATTGTTCAAAAGGTCGGTTAAATGGAGAATTTCAGCTCAAATGACATTAATTTGCCCTTAAAAATTAAATATTTGGTTCAAATAAAACAAAAAAGAATATAAATAAGCAAAAATTACATTTTCAGCGTGCGTTTTGTCACCACAATTCCATTTTTTTCATATTTAAATTGTTCAAAATGTGGGTAAAATGAATAGTTTAACCTCGCGCAATATAAGAACGCAGGTAAAATTTTATAATTTGGTTTGAAATAACAGTAGATAGACAAGTTTTCACAAAACATAAAATTAAATTTTAATGTACATTTTTACTATGCGCGGTGTTCAATGGTACATTAGATCCACATTTTGGACAAGTGAAATATAAAAAAATTGAGTTGTGGTTATTAAATACACGCTTTGGTAGTATTATTTGCTAATTTATATATTTTTTGTGGTTTTGTTCATTATTTTTCCATTTGAACGTCATTTTGAACAATTAACACCAAAATTTCACCAAAATGTGTTTTATCACCACAACTCAATTGTTACATATTGAAATTTTTCCAAATGTCGGTTAAATGAATAATTTCAGCCCAAATGACATTCAATTGCACTTTAAAATTTAATAATTGATTCAAAATAACACAAAAAAATATTAATAAGCAAAAATAACTACCACAGCGTGTGCAAAGCGAGTGAGTGTCACCGCAATTCAATTTGTTTACATTTTTTTTTTCAAATGTGGGTGAAATGCACAATTTATCCCCACGCAACATAAAAATGCAAGTAAAATATCAAAATTTGATTCAAAATAACGGTTAATAGACAAGTTTAAACAAAACTTGTCCTTTATACCGTTATATCGAACAAAATATTTAATTTTTTAGTGCATTTTACTGTTGCGTGGGGTTATATGGTCCATTTAATCTGGTCCATCAAATATAAAATATATTTGGAAAGATAAAACACACTTTGGTAGTAATTTTTGCATATTAATTTTTTGTTTGTATTTTTTTCATTATTTGTACATTTGAACGTCATTTTGAACAATTAATACCAAAATTCTAGTTAATTTTATCACCACAACTCAATTGTTTTATATTAAAATTGTTCAAAATGTCGGTTAAATGGAGAATTTAACCCCAAATGTCATTAAATTGCACAAAAAAATTTATAATTTAGTTCAAAATAACGGTAAAAACGAGAAGTTTTGTGTCAAATTGCCTATTCACCGTTGTTTCGATAAATATTTAATTTAAAGGTGTAATTTTATGTCATTTGGGGTGAAATTCTCCATTTATTTACTTATAATTTTGTTAAGAGTTTGGAACATATCGTTCAAAATGACGGTAAAATGGACAATTTATTAACAAAAACAAAAAAAAATTAAATTAGCAAAAATTACTACTAAAGCGTGTGTTTTGTCGCCACACCTCAATTTTTTGAAATTTAAATTGTTCAAAATGTGGGTAAAACGGACCAATAAACCCCGCACAACATCAAATGCACGAAAAAATTTAAAATTTGGTTCGAAATAACGGTTAAACAGACAAGTTTTTTGTAAACTTGTCTATTTACCGTTATTAAGAACCAAATTTTCAATTTTTACGTGCATTTTTATATTGCGCTTAGTTAAAAGTTTGGACACGCTTTGGTAGTAATTTTTGCTAATTAATATTTTTTTTGTGTATTTTTTCATTATTTTGTCCATTTGAACGTCATTTTGAACAATTAATACGTATATTCTACCAAAGTGTGTTTTATCACCACAACACAATTGTTCAAAATGTCAGTTAAACGTAGATTTTCACCCCAAATGACATGACATCGCCCTTAAAAATTAAATATTTGGTTCAAAATAACACAAAAAAAATATTCATTAGCTAAAGTTACTACCAAAGCGTGTGTTTTGTCACCACAATTCAATTTTTTTATTTTAATTGTTTTAATGTGGGTTTAAGGCACAATTCAACCCCACGCAATATAAAAATGCACGTAAAATTTAAAATTTGGTTCGAAATAACGGGTCATAGACAAGTTTACACAAAACTTGTCTGTTTTTCATTATTTTGAACATAAAATTAAATTTTAACGTGCAGTTTAATGTTTCGCGGGGTTAAATGGTTCATTTAATTTAAAAGTTTATTTTATCGCCACAACTCAATTGTTTCATATTTAATGTGGCGAAGCGCACAAGAAAATATAATTATTTCTATGTAATTTTAAGTTTAATTATAATTTTAAGTTCAAAGTATACACCTGAAAAAAAAAAATTTTTTGTTATGAAGTTAGATGAACTTATGTTATTAATCGGGGAATACTAATTGAAAATGAAGTTAAAAAGGTTACGAATGAAGATGAAAGGAGAGAGAAAAAACAAGAATTTGGTACGAGTTGGACCTCATCAACTTTAATTAATTAAAAGAGAAGAAAAATGAAAATTAATGGCGTGGTGTTAGACGCCGTAAAAAATCTGATTTAATTAATAAATAGTTTTAATAATAATTTAAACTAAAATAAAATAATTATTCTAATAATAATTTCAATTAAAATAATAATAATATAAGTTAATTAATATGGTGTAAAGCCTAATCTAGTGTAAAAGAACGAGGAAAAAAAAAACAAGTGAAAATTGAAAATAGATGGACGTTAATTAAATAAAAATTATACAAATAATAACAACTAAATAAAATATTCGCCACATGTGGCCTGTTCTTAATTTTAACATTAGAAATAAAGAAACCAAATTTGGACTTAACTAAATCTTAATAATTTTCAATCGTCTGAGAGAAGATAACTATTTGTGAATAGTTTGTTTTTAGTTTATAATCAAGTTTTGTTTTATAAATAATTAAAAATTTTTTTTTGGTGAAGGTGTTTAAAAATGTTTCCATTTTGTTTATTTAATTATTCTAATTAAATTTTTTTGTTATCTTAGTAATTATATGAAATTGTTAAAATTCACATTAAGAATTTCTCTAATGTGTGACTTATTCCACTTTTAAATTCAATCAAATAAAAATTTGATATTTTAAGTTCAAAAAATATTCCTTATAGTGGATTTTTATTTTTTATATTATAAATATATTTCGGCAATCAAGTTGCCATCTTCAGTATTTATCATGAACTCATTTATCTTGAACTATAAGGAATATTTTTTGAACTTAAAATATCAAATTTTTATTTGATTGAATATATGAAATTATATATTTTCAAAAATTTTGAATTGGTGCGATTGTTTTTATTGTTTTTTTTTTTGTGACAACTCATAATTAAAATGAGTCGGTATATTAAATCATTGTTCGATTGATGAGGGTATTCAACGTCTTCGAAACACGATTTTGAATTCACAGCAAACTCAAGCTTTCTGATGGTCCAGAAAAGAACCCGCCCAACGACTGCAACCTAGCCGGCTGCAAAATGCTGTGTTGGATCATCAATCAGAGAGTCTGTGGCAAATTTCTAGACCAAAAGTGTGACTTGTTCTAGAAATTTTGTTACAGTGGCGCCCAAACCAACGGCATGTGAATATAAAGCTTTAATTAAAAATTTAGTTGCAAGATCATGCAAGCTTTAAATGGAAGAGTTATAATTTTTTTCCGGTTATTTTTTTTGTATCCATAACTTATTACACGTGGTTTCATATTAATATTTTTTTTTTCATTTTTAATTTATAGGCTTACAATAGAATATTTGTTTACTCCATTAATGAAATGTTTAATGATATAATTTTCTTTGATTCAATAATTCCGTATTGTTAGTTGTATAATTCTCTTTTGTATCCGTGGGCAGTTTAGGTAAACGCACAAGTTTTCGGTGGATACCTTTGTCAAATAATCTTGAATTACTTGTGGTAGCCATTTGCTTAAACTCGATCAATTTTTTTCAATTACTCTCACAGTGCGTCTTTTCCAGCTGATGTAATAGCTGTTTATTTTTTTTTGAAATAGATGCTTGGAGGTAGTGTTATTTGTCATTTGTAGAATAAAGAAACATTTTTTATTTGAGTTCCATCTAAAGTTGTTTTGTATAGTACCGGTTTCGAGGTTGTTGCATTGATCATCAATTGAATAGTAATATTATACATTTTATACATACATACATTTTTATTACATTTTAATATTAAATTTTTTTTATAGCTATAAATGTTATATTATATTAATCTATCATCAGTATAATCAGTTTATCGAGTATTCTTCGCTGATATATATATATTTTTTTGTCATCCGATCTACAAACATTACGATGAATCCAAACTATTTGAGTATTGATGAACTAGAAATCGAATGTGTCGTTCGTAGTCTTTCCGGTTCGTTTATGGAGCAAATCGCTTTACTTGAGAATTGCTTGAAGCTAGAATCGGAAGTTTCAGCATCCTTACCTGAGAAAGCTCATAAGGCTGCCCGAAAATCACCAGAAAGGGAGTTTAACGTATGCTCTAATAAATTGAAAGAACTGAAACCGCAAGTTACTGCTCTGTAACGCTTTAATTAAAATAAAGCTTAAGCTTTATTAATATAAAGCTTTAATTAAAAATTTAGTTGCAAGGTCATGCAAGCTTTAAATGGAAGAGTTATAATTTTTTTCCGGTTATTTTTTTTGTATCCATAACTTATTACACGTGGTTTCATATTAATATTTTTTTTTCATTTTTAATTTATAAGCTTACAATAGAATATTTGTTTACTCCATTTATGAAATGTTTAATGATATAATTTTCTTTGATTCAATAATTCCGTATTGTTAGTTGTATAATTCTCTTTTGTATCCGTGGGCAGTTTAGGTAAACGCACAAGTTTTCGGTGGATACCTTTGTCAAATAATCTTGAATTACTTGTGGTAGCCATTTGCTTAAACTCGATCAATTTTTTTCAATTACTCTCACAGTGCGTCTTTTCCAGCTGATGTAATAGCTGTTTATTTTTTTTTTGAAATAGATGCTTGGAGGTAGTGTTATTTGTCATTTGTAGAATAAAGAAACATTTTTTATTTGAGTTCCATCTAAAGTTGTTTTGTATAGTACCGGTTTCGAGGTTGTTGCATTGATCATCAATTGAATAGTAATATTATACATTTTATACATACATACATTTTTATTACATTTTAATATTAAATTTTTTTTATAGCTATAAATGTTATATTATATTAATCTATCATCAGTATAATCAGTTTATCGAGTATTCTTCGCTGATATATATATATTTTTTTGTCATCCGATCTACAAACATTACGATGAATCCAAACTATTTGAGTATTGATGAACTAGAAATCGAATGTGTCGTTCGTAGTCTTTCCGGTTCGTTTATGGAGCAAATCGCTTTACTTGAGAATTGCTTGAAGCTAGAATCGGAAGGTTCAGCATCCTTACCTGAGAAAGCTCATAAGGCTGCCCGAAAATCACCAGAAAGCGAGTTTAACATATGCTCTAATAAATTGAAAGAACTGAAACCGCAAGTTACTGCTCTGGTTCAACTGGACGAAAACCAACGACAGGTTAAATTGAAAATTTTGTAAACTCAAATACTGCATATAACTGGGCGGTTTCAGCGTCTCGGTCAATCTTCTCCAACATATCGTGAACAATGTACAATAATGTTGGCCTCTTGTGACAAACTCTTAGAGGCATTAAGTGCGCTTATGGAATCCAAATTGACTCTAAACGATTTTGAGCAATCTGTCTCTGAAGCTATACAATCATCGTCACCTGAAAGGCTTTATTCCATGAGCGTTGAGTCAACTGATTCTGAGACTGAAACGAGCACCAGGAAACCATTAATAATGCCATCAAGAAAAATCATAGATTCAGAACTTAAATCTTTCCCTATTTCGAATAAAGCGCTAGAAAAAACAGAATCGTCAGGCTTACTACCACAACGTCAACTATCCGAAAAGATAAGACAAAATCAGCCAGCTTCTCCCGATGTTGAGAAACCACTAAGGTCTCAGGGCACTATGAGCGCTACTGAACCTTCGGTATCTGCCAACGAGCTACAATTCATTAATTTGGCTCGAAGAATATCTTTGGGTGGTAATGTTGCACCTACTCCAAATCAATCCGACAACATAAATCAAAATTAAGTTAATAACCGAGAAACTAAAGGTTCGAATAATAACACGTTTCCACCTTCCAATATAGATATTTCATACCCGCTTTAGGTACACGAAAGAACATCAAATAGCTTGGAAAATCAAGGCACCTTGTTGCCTATTCACAAATGGAATTTAATTTTTGATGGAACTCCATTTGGTTCTCCTATCGATCGATTTTTATACCGAGTGGAACACTTAGCTAAATCCAACAAAATTCCATTTAGTAAGTTGGTAAATGATTTGCATATTTTACTGCGGAAAAATGCATTAGAATGATACTGGTCTTATTTACAGCGAAATTGTTTGGTGCAGTGGGAAAGTTTAGTACAGGATATGCGAAGTAGATTCCAAGACCGAAAGACAAACTTTGAGATTCGGCAGTCAATTGTTGCTAGAAAACAAAAATATCGTGAGAGCTTTTAAGAATTCTATTCTGCGATTTTAGATTCAACCTTATCGTTAAACCAACCGCTTCTCGAATCAGAAATTTTTTTGATCTTGCGTCAAAATATGAGTCCTGATCTACAATTTAAGTTGGCAGGACGAAAAATCACAACAGTCCCCGATCTGGTGAATCAGTGTGTAGATATCGAGGATACCTGGAAGCGTTTAAATAATTATTCAGATTTTTCTCGAAAAAACGTACATGAACTACAAATCAACTACGATTCCCGGAATGAGTCTAATTGTTATGTACCATCGCAAATGAATTTAATCAAGTACGATGACGAGCATGCTTATCCTGATACTAAACAAGAAAGGCCACCGATCCCTTCGGACGTGAGCACTTTATACCGTGGCCAGGGTTTTAATCGTTCAGGTTTTCATGTGCCAAATACGTCACATCATGATTCTCAATCACGGTATAACAATCAATCGCCTCAACCTCGAAAAGTACTATATTTCGGAGCTATTAAATCTTGCTATGGATGTGGTGCTCCAAACGTGATTAAATCACTGTGTCGCAATTGCAATTCAAATATTTCGGGAAACAAACAAGAGGAAATGAAACCACCTGGAGTCCATTTTCCGAAAGAAATTCCCAGGAAACAAGTAGTAGAACAAGCCACGAATACTTGTCCGGAACTTTATCGCCGGCATATATAAATTCGTCAGACTCTTGTTATTCGTTGTATTCCATAAACACTCCGTCTATAACGTTGAGTACTTCTACTCAGTCAACTCAAACTCCAACTTATCATTCAGCCTTGACAGTAAAACCAACAAGATGTATTCGATATTGGACACTAAGAAACCAAATTAAGAAGATGATTGCGGAATCTGTTTTCAATTTGCACGTTGATAAAAGACCTTATGCAAACGTCTTAATAAATGGCATAACGTATACTGGGCTACTGGATAGCGGGGCCAATGTTTGTGTGTAAGGAGCTGGTTCAGAGAAATTTTTCGAACAATCAAATGTTAAAGTCCATTATCTCCCTTCTTATTTACGAACAGCTAGTGGAGCAAAGCAAGCCATTATTGGTCATGTATTGTTGCCTGTTTCCTACGAAAGTACAGTAAAGCGAATACGGTTTCATATTGCTCCTGGATTGGTCCAGCCTCTTTATCTTGGCATGGATTTCTGGGAGTCGTTTGGTCTTATGCCTATACGGGTATTCGTTTATCTGGACGACTTGCTTGTAGTTTCAGCAGATCTTACTGAGCACTTTTCTCTTTTAAGGGAGGTAGCTAGATTGCTTAAGACTGCGAATCTAACGATTAATCTTGAGAAAAGCAAGTTCGTCTTAAAAGTAACGAAATATCTTGGTCATGTGATTGGTAATGGGATTATCCGAATGGATCCAGATAAGGTTAAAGCTATCACAGAGTATCCAAAACCTAAAACCACCAGACATCTTCGTAGATTTCTTGGGATGGCCGGGTGGTATCACAGATTTATATCTAATTTTGCATCCATATGTTCTCCTTTAACTGATTTGCTAAAACGTACCAAAAATTAGAATGGAATGACAAAGCTCAACATGCGTTTAAATCACTCATAACTGCCTTGACCTCTGCACCGGTACTTCGTAACGCTGACTTTGAAAAGCACATTTATATTCAGTGTGACGCCAGTTCATGTGGGATTGGGAGTGTTTTATTTCAGCGCTTAGACGATGGCACTGAATATCCAATTGCATATTATTCTCGCATAAGTTGAACTCAGCCAAGCGTAGGTATAGTGTCACCGAGCTTGAGTGCTTATCAGCGGTTATGAGTGTTAAAAAATTCAGGCCATATGTGGAGGGGTACTCGTTTACTATTATAACCGACCACTCTAGTCTCCGTTGGTTAATGGATCAACGCGATTTAACTGGGTGGCTTGCGAGGTGGAGTAAGAAGCTTCAGGGATTTAACTTTGATATCGAATACCGTAAAGGTTCTCTTAATATTGTTCCTGATGCTCTTTCTTGAGTTCATATCGAAGCCATTGACAAAGAGGAGGTGGTCGGTGATGGTGGTGCAGGTTTGCCACCTTTACATGTGGACCTGGATCATCCAGCCTTTACTGACGATTCCTATGTTGGAAGAGTTCAGGCATTGCGGCAAAACTTGACACACAAAACTAATTACAAAGAGATCGATGGTAAACTCTACATTTTACTTGACGCTAATAAACATTAAATGGGTGATCTCTCTCGCTAGAAGTTAATTATAAAAGAGCGATTAGTTCTAGATCTTTTACGACAAGCTCACGACGTTCCTTCCAGCGCTCATCATGGGTATGCTAAAACATTAGAGTTGTTAAAGCGTCAATTCAACTGGCTGTCCATGTCCCGGGATGTTCTTGATTATAACCAACGTTGCGAGATTTGTAAGAAGACTAAATCTCCAAATTCTATTCTGCAGCCTACTATGGGAAACTATCGAGAAATAAATCGGCCATTCCAAAGGCTTTTTATACATTTCCTTGGGCCATATCCACGAAGTACTAGTGGAAACACGTATCTTTTAATACAATTGGATCAGTATACGAAGTTTGTTTTGTTAGAACCTCTGAGAA
The DNA here is from genome assembly GCA_963932295.1 of Tipula lateralis. Taxonomy (NCBI): domain Eukaryota; kingdom Metazoa; phylum Arthropoda; class Insecta; order Diptera; family Tipulidae; genus Tipula; species Tipula lateralis. The sequence goes on from CAWVQQ010000274.1 coordinate 379,514, forward strand.
ATGCTACTGCCAAAGATGTAGTGACATTTTTAAAAACGAAAGTTTTTAATATTTTTGGAGTTCCAGAATTTTTGTTTTCGGATAACGGAAAACAATTTCGCTCGAATTTATTAAATGACTTTCTAAAATCTTACGGCGTCGTGCATCAATTTACTGCCAATTATTCCCCGCAATCAAATCAATCGGAGAGGGTGAACCGCACAATAATCGCAGCTATTCGTGCTTATATTGGTGATAATCATAAGTATTGGGATGTGTTTATTCCCGAAATCGGCTCCGCCTTACGTAACGTAAATCATGATTCCACGAGGTTTTTTCCATATTTCTTAACGTTCGGTCAGCAAATGATTAACCACGGGTCTTCATATCGTTAAATGCGAGAACTTGATTTACTCAATGATCGGCATTTTACCGCTGAAGACAATATGAGTCGTATGACAAATGCACAAGAGCTTGTTTTATCCCAACTTAAAAACGCATATAATCGAAATGTCACAAATTACAATTTAAGAAGCAAATCTCGTCAATTCTTTCCCGGTCAACAAGTTTTTGTACGGAACTATATTCAAAGTCGAGCTGGTGACAATTTTTGTGCGAAATTAGCTCCGAAATTTGTGAAAGCGAATGTAAGACGGAAAATTGGCAATGTATCGTACGAATTATCTGGGTGCAATGGGAAGAAGTTAGGTATATATCATGCGAAGGACATCAGATGAGCTGTATAAACGTGATTGTCTTTTTGATTAACTTGCTGCTCATATTTTTGTGTATGTTTATATTCTACAGTATAATATGAAGTTTAATTATAATGATGCCCGGCATTGAGACTATCTCAAGGTGCTGGGTCTGCCCCACGATTTGTGGCGCAGCGCACAAGAAAATATAATTATTTCTATGTACTTTTAATTTTAATTTTAAGTTCAAAGTATCACACCTGAAACAAAAAGATTTTTTGTTATGAAGTTAGATGTACTAATGTAATTAATCGGGGAATACTAATTGAAAATGCAGTAAAAATGGAACGAATGAAGATGAAAGGAGAGAGAAAAACAAGAATTTGGTACGAGTTGGACCTTATCAACTTTAATTAATTAAAAGAGAAGAAAAATGAAAATTAATGGCGTGGTGATAGATGCTGTAAAAAATCTGATTTAATTAATAAATAGTTTTAATAATAATTTAAACTAAAATAAAATAATTATTCTAATAATAATTTCAATTAAAATAATAACAATATAAGTTAATTAATATGGTGTAAAGCCTAATCTAGTGTAAAAGAACGAGGAAAAACAAACAAGTGAAAATTGAAAATAGATGGACGTTAATTAAATAAAAATAAAACAAATAATAACAACTAAATAAAATATTCGCCACATGTGGCCTGTTCTTAATAATAACATTTGAAATAAAGAAAACAAATTTGGACTTAACTTAATCTTAATAATTTTCAATCGTCTGAGAAAAGATAACTATTTGTGAATAGTTTTTTTTTTAGTTTATAATCAAGTTTTGTTTTGTAAATAATTAAAAAAATTTTTTGGTGAAGGTGTTTAAAAATGTTTCCATTTTGTTTATTTAATTATTCTAATTAATTTTTTTGTTATCTTAGTAATTATATGAAATTATAAGTTTTCAAAAATTTTGAATTGTTGCGATTGTTTTTATTGTTTTTGTTTTTTTGTGACAACTCATAATTAAAATAAGTTGGTAAATTAAATCATTGTTCGATTGATGATCGTATTCAACGTCTTCGAAACACAATTTTGAATTCACAGCAAACTCAAACTTTCTGATGGTCCAGAAAAGAACCCGCCCAAAGACTGCAACCTAGCCGGCTGCAAAATGCTGTGTTGGATCATCTATCAGAGAGTCTGTGGCAAATTTCTAGACCAAAAGTGTAAGTTGTTCTAGAAATTTTGTTACAGTAAATTAATCAAAATGTCGGTAAAATGGAGAAGTTAAGTCCAAATGACAATAAATTGCACTTAAAAATTAAATATTCGGTTCAAAATAACGGTTAAAACGACAAATTTTGTGTCAACTTGTCCATTTACCGTTTTTTCGAAAAGAATATTTAGTTTTTAGGTGCAATTTAATATCATTTGGGGTAAAATTTTCCATTTACCCAATATTTTATTAAGATTTTGGAACATATTGTTCAAAATGACGTTCAAATGGACAAAAACTGCATAAAAACATAAAAAGATATAAATTAGCAAAAATTACTACTAAAGCGTGTGTTTTGTCACCACAACTCAATTTTTTGATATTTTAATTATTCAAAATGTGAGTAAAATGCACAATTTAACCCCACGCAATATAAAAATGCACGTAAAAATTTTAAATTTGGTTCGAAATAACGGTAAATAGAAAAATTAACACCAAACTTGTCGGTTTTACCGTTACTTTTAACTGAATATTCAATTTTGACGTGCAATTTTATGTTGCGCGGGGTTAAATGGTCCGTTTTGCCCACATGTTGGACAATTGAAATATAAAAAAATTGAGTTGTGGTGATAAAACACACGCTTTGGAAGTCATATTTGCTAATTTATATTATTTTTGTGTTCTTATTATTAATTTATCTATTTGAACGTCATTTGAACAATTTAAACCAAAAAATTCTACCAAAGTGTGTTTTATCACCACAATTTAATGGTTACTTCCTAAATTTGTTCAAAATGTCAGTTTAATGGAAAATTTCCGCCTAAATGACATTAAATTGAACTAAAAAATTAAATATTTGGTTCAAAACAACAGAAAAAAAATATTAATAAGCAAAAATTACTACCAAAGAGTGTGTTTTGTCACGAAATTTCAATTTTTTTATATTTAAATTGTTCAAATTTGGATAAAATGCACAATTTATCCCCACGCAACATAAAAATGCACGTTAAACTTTTAAATTCTGTTTGAAATAACGGTAAATAGACAAGTTTTAACAAAACTTGTCTTTTATACCGTTATTTCGAACAAAACATTATATTTTTACGTGCATTTTTATATTGCTCGGGGTTATATTGTTCATTTTACCCAAATTTTGAAGAATTGGTATATTTAAATTAGTTTTGTGGTGTTAAAACACACGCTTTGGAAGTATTTTTTGCAAATAAATATTTGGTTTGTATTTTTTTTTATTATTTGTCCATTTGAACGTCATTTTGAACAATTAATTACAAAATTCTACCAAAGTTAATTTTATCACAACAACTCAATTGTTTCATATGTTAATGAATCAAAATGTCGGTTTAATGGAGAATTTTACCTCAAATGACATTCAATGGCACTTAAAAATACAATATTTGGATCAAAATAACACAAAAAAAATATTAATAAGCAAAAAATACTACCAAACCATGTGTTTTGTCACCACAATTCAATTTTTTACTATTAAAATTGTATAAAATGTGGGTAAAATGCAAATTTTAACCCTACGCAATATAAAAATTAAAATTTTTGTTCGGAATAAAGGTAACTCGACTAGTTTACACAAAACTTGTCGGTTTTACCGTTATTTCGCACCAAATATTAAATTTTTACGTGCATTTTCATGTTGCGCGGGGCTATATTGTTCATTGATCCCACAATTTGGACAATTGATATTTTAAAAAAAAAATGTGGTGATAAAACACACGCTTTGGTAGTAATTTTTGCTAATTTTAATTTTTTTTGTGTTTTTATTCATTATTGGTCCATTTGAACGTCATTTTGAACAATTTATACCTAAATTCTACCGAAGTGTGTTTTATCATCACAACTCAATTGTTTTATTTTGAAAATGTTCAAAATGGAGAATTTCACCACAAATGACATTAAATTGCACTTACAAATTAAATATTTGTTTCCAAATAACACAAAAAAAATATTAATAAGTAACAATTACTAATGTGGGTTAAATGCACAACTTAACCCCACGCAATAAAAAAATGAACGTAAAAATTTAAAATTAAGTACGAAATAACGAATAATTTACACAAAACTTGTCTGTTTTACCGTTTTTTCGAAAAAAATATAAAATTTTTACGTGCATTTTTATTTTAGGTGGGGTTATATTGACCATTTAACTCTAATTTTGAGTAATTGGAATATACAAAAATAGAGTTGTGGAAATAAAACACACGATTTGGTAGTAATTTTTGCTTACTTATATATTTTTTGTATTTTTATTCATTTTTTGTCAATTTGGACGTCATTTTGAACAAGTAATACCAAAATTTTACCAAAGTTAATTTTATCACCACATTTTAATTGTTTCATATAAAAATTGTTCAAAATGTCGGTTTAATGGAGAATTTCACCCTTACTGACATTTAATTGCACTTTAAACTAAAATAATTGGTTCGAAATAACACAAAAAAAAATAAACAAAAACTACTACCAAAGCGTGTGTTTTGTCACCTCAAATCAATTTTGTGATATTTAAATTGTTCAAAATGTGAGTAATATCTAACAATTATTACCAAAATTCAACCAAAGTGTGTTTTATCACCACAATTTACCCTAAATGATATTAATTGGCATTTAAAAATTAAATATTTGGTTCAAAATAACAGTAAAAACGACAAGTTTTGTGTCAACTTGTTTATTTACCGTTATTTCGATTAAAATTTTTAATTTTAAGGTGCAATTTTATGTCATTTGGGGTGAAATTCTCCATTTACCCATTGTTTTGTAAAGGTTTTGGTACATGTCGTTAAAATGTCGTTCAAATGTACAAATAATGAACCAAAGTACAAAAAAATATAAGTTAGCAAAAATAAGTACTTAAGCGTGGGTTTTGTCACCACCACCCAATTTTTGATGTTTAAATTGTTCAGAATGTTGGTAAAATGCACAATTCAACCCCACGCAATTAAAAATTTGGTTCGAAATAACGGTAAATCGACAAGTTTACACACAACTTGTATGTTTTACCGTTATTCTGAACAAAATATTAAATTTTTACGTACATTATTATGTTGCGTGGGGTTAAATTGTCCATTTATCTCAAAATTTAAACAATTGAAATATATAAAAATAGATTTGTGGTGATAAAACACACGCTTTGATAGTTATTTTTGCTAATTTGTATTTTGTTTGTATTTTATTTCATAATTTGTCCATTTTAACGTCTTTGTTACCAAGTAATATCAAAATTTTATCAAAATTTATTTGATCACCACAACTGAATTGTTTCATATTAAAATTGCTAAAATTGTCTGTTGAATGGAGAGTTTCACCCCAAAGGACATAAAATCGCACTTTTAATTTAATATTTGGATCATAATATCGGTTAAAATGACAAGTTTTGTGTCAACTTGTCTATTTAAGGGTATTTCGATTAAAACATTTCATTTTTAAGTGCAATTTTATGTTATTTGGGGTGAAATTCTCCATTCAACCATTATTTTGTTAAGATTTTGGTACACATCGTTCTAAATGACGTTAAAATGGACAAATAATAAACAACACAAAAAAATATTTTTTAGCCAAAATATCAAACAAAATATTAAATTTTTAAGTGCATTCTTATCTTGCGCGGGGTTACATGGTCTATTTTATTCACATTTTGGACAATTAAAATATATATAAATTGAGTTGTGGTGATAAAACACACGCTATGGTTATAAAACACAAGTTTTTTTGTGTTTTTATTCATTATTTGTCCTTTTGAACGTCATTTTGAACAATTACTACAAAAATTCTACCAAAGTGTGTTTTATAACCACAACTCAATTGTTTCATTTTGAAATTGTTCAAAATGTCGGTTAACTGGAGAATTTCAGCCCAAATGACATTAAATTGCACTTAAAAATTAAATATTTGGTTCAAAATAACACAAAAAAAATATAAATAAGCAAAAATTACTACCGAAGCGTGTGTTTTGTCACCACAATTCAACTTTTTGTATATTAAAAATGTTTTAAATATGGGTATAATGCACAATTTAACCCCACGCAACATAAAAATGCACGTAAACATTTTAAATTTGATTCGAAATAACGGTAAATAGACAAGTTTACACAAAATTTGACTGTTTAACCGTTACTTCGAACCAAATATAAAATTTTTACGTACATTTTTATGTTGCGCGGGGTTTATCTCTTTAACCCACAGTTTGGACCATTGAAATATAAAAAAATTTGAGTTGTGGTGATAAAACACACGTTTTGGTAGTAATTTTGGCTAATTTATATTTTTTGTGTTTTTATTCATTATTTGTCCATTTGAACGTCATTTTAAACAATTAATACCAAAGATAATTTTATAACCACAACTCAATTATTTCATATTGAAATTGTTCAAAATGTCAATTCAATGAAGAATTTCACCCAAAACGACATTAAATTGCACTTTAAAATTAAATTTTTGGTTCAAAATAACGTCAAAAACCACAAATTTTGTGTCAACTAGTCTATTTACCGTTATTTCGATTAAAATATTTAATTTTAAGGTGCAATTGTATGTCATTTGGGGTGAAATTTTCCATTTACCCATTATTTTGTTGAGATTTTGGTACATATTGTTCAAAATGACGTTCAAATGGATAAATATTGATAAAAAACACCAAAAAATTTTAGTTAGCAAAAATTTCTACTAAAGCGTGTGTTTGTTCACCTCAAATCAATTTTTTGATATTTAAATGGTTCAAAATAAGGGTGAAATGCACAATTTAACTCCTTGCAATATAAAAAAGCATTTAAAAATTTTAAAGTTTGGTTCGAAATAACGGTTCATAGATAATTTTACACGAAATTTGTCTGTTTTACCGTAATTTCGAACAAAATTACCATAACGTTAACATGCATTTTTATATTGCGCTGGGTTAAATGTTCTATTTTACCCACATTTTGGACAATTGAAATATAAAACAATTGAGTTGTGGTGATAAAACACACGCTTTGGTAGTAATTTTTGCTAATTTATATTTTTTTTGTGTTTTTATTCATTATTTGTCCATTAGAAGGTCATTTTTAACAAATATTACCAAAATTCTACCAAAGTGCGTTTTATCACCACAACTCAATTGTTTCATTTTAAAGTTGTTCAAAATGTCAGTTAAATGGAGAATTTCACCCCAAAAACATTACTTTGCACTTAAAAATTAAATATCTGGTCCAAAATAACACACAAAATAAATATTAATAAGCATAAATTACTACCAAATTGTGTGTTTTGTCACCGCAATTAGATTTTTTTATATTTAAATTGTTCTTAATTAGATAAATTGCACAATTTAACCCCACGCAATATAAAAAGCCCTTTAAAATTCTAAATTTGTTTCAAAATAACGGTAAATAGACAAGTTTTCACAAAACTTGTCTGTTTCACCGTTATTTCGAACAAAATGTTACATTTTTACGTCTTACACATTTCGAACAATTGGAATATACAAAAATAGAATTGTGGTGATAAAACACACGCTTTGGCATTAATTTTTGCTAATTTATAATTTTTCGTGTTTTTTATTCATTGTTTGTCCATTTGAACGTCATTTTGAACAATAAATACCAAAATTCTACCAAAGTAAATTTTATCACCACAACTCAATTGTTTCATATGTAAATTGTTCAAAATGTCGGTAAAATGGAGAACTTCACCCCAAATGATATCAATTGGCATTAAAAAATTAACTATTTGGTTCAAAATAACAGTAAACACGACAAGTTTTGTGTCAACTTGTTTATTTACCGTTATTTTGATAAGAATATTAAATTTTTAGGTGCAATTTTATGTCATTTAGGGTAAAATTCTCCATTTACATAGTGTTTTGTTAAGATTTTGGTACATGTCGTTCAAAATGTCATTTTAATGGACAAATAATGAACCAAAACACAAAAAAATAATTAATCAGCAAAAATTAGTACTTAAGCGTGTGTTTGGTCACCTCAAATCAAATTTTTGATATTTAAATTGTTCAAAATATGGGTAAATGCACAATTTAACTCACCGCAATATAAAAATGCACGTCAAAATTTAAAATTTTGTTCGAAATAACGGTAAATAGATAAGTTTGTGGTGTCGCATGGTATTTTGGTGCTTTTTCACTCCTCGCTCTTAAATTTATTTGTGAATAATTATCTTAATTTTTAAACTGGCTCCTTTAATAGATAGTTGAGTATTCAACTCTTGTAAATAGATTTTGGTATTATTCAAGTTTCCTTTGAAAAACAGTATTTTTTAGTTTTTTATTCAATAACAATAAGTTTTTGCTGTCCCGTTGTTCGATTAACTTCGATTTTAAAATATGACAAAATATTAAATAATTAATTATAAATAGTGAATCTTGTATATAAAAATATATATTGTTAAACATAATAAATAATAGTTTGTGTTAATTTCAGTAATTAATTAATTTATATCGCAATAAACATCGAAATTATGGAGTCAAGTTTTATCGAAATTAAGGAGTCACTAGTATTTGTCTAATAATATAAATCACCGAACTTTAATAAATCTAATAAATTAATATGGAGTTTATTGATGTGAGCACTAACACACGATAATATACATACATCGTAAAATTGGTGACCCCGACGTGATCTGAGGCTCACACTGCGCAACTTTATCTGTTGTACTTATAAATTTTCATCATTTCTACAATTTCGTCAAACAATCACCACGATAGGATTCATCTTACTTGTACCTGGATTTTTCAAAACATCCGGCTAAATATTCCACATTTGGACAACGGAGGCCGTTTCTGGTTTTTCCAATTGACGAGACAAACTTAACACAACATCTTCCAACGTTCGAGGCAGCGGGCGGCACAGATATTCCAACGTTCAGAGGATACAAAGGATTTCTGCAAGATACAAATGATTTCTGCAACGTTCTTCAGAAAGAAAAATTGTAAGTACTCAACTATTTAATTAACGGTGCCGATAAATTAATTTTTTGTTTCTTTTTTGTTGTTTTAAAAAAATATTTATTGTTTTAATTATTTGAAATGACTTTCGCGTTGATTTTTTTCATATTTTCGGTTTCATTTCTGATTCTTTCGTTTTTGTTGCGGCGTGTTGTTCATGGTGTGAACGACCCACCAGGTACCAATGCGTCATCTAGTGCGGCAGACCCGTCATCAGCATCAGGTAGCAATGCAGTTGAGGAAACTAGTATGTCTCTGACAGCCACTAAGCTTGCTAGTCTAATTAACGATGCTGTTGCCAAGGCTGCGGCACACACGAATTTCAATCCTCCTCCTTCTGAGTCGAGGATAAATGCTAATGTCTCTGCCAATACTGGATTTGTTGCTCGAGTGGCTTTCAAGCCACCCCAACCTTTATACACACAGAACCCTAGTGTGTGGTTTGAGATACTCGAGCAGCAGTTCACAGTGGCAGAGATTACGGTAGAAGCGACCAGGTATACTCATGTGGTTGGTGCTTTGGATGCACGATTGCATGACACATTCGCCTATTTGATAATGGGTCCTAGGGGAAATACCCCTTATACTTCTTTTAAAGCGGTGGTAATTCGAGTTCTGGGCGAGTCGGAAAAGACCAAGTTGAACAACTTGATGCATGGTTTGGCTCTTGGAGACAGAAAGCCGTCTCAACTGTTGAGTGCCATGAAGTTGAATGCTGGGAACAACTTCAACGAAGCGACCCTTCGTCAACTTTGGATGAAGAGTTTGCCCCAGACCGTTCAAATGGTGCTCACACCATTTGAAAATGACGTCTCACTGTTGGTCCTTGCAGAACGGGCTGACAATGTGCATGAAACAATGACTCACTCGCGAGTTGATGCTATAGAGACTTCTGCTTCCTGCAGTTCTACTTCGAATTCAAATTTCACCATTGACCAAAAGCTTTCGGAATTTAAAAGAACATTGCTATCGGAAATTGCGGAAATTGTAAATCAAAATTATAGATCTCGGTCTGTTTCAAATTCACGAAGTCCTAATCATTCTAGGTCTAATTCAAAAAATAACTACTCTCGGAACAATTCACCAAATCATAGAAATTCATTTTATGGCAATCTTTCAGCCTAAAATAATTATATTTGCTACTACCATCATCATTTCGGCACAAAAGCTTTAAAATGCAAGCCAAATTGTAAATTTATTTCAAACAAGTTATCCGATAGCAATGTTCCAAAAAACTAAATTGTCATTCACAAGTGGCGGTGTGCAATGACATTACTAAAACTAACCGCCTTTTAATTTTCGAAATTTTTCTTCAGACACATTTTTTAATAGACACAGGAGCAGATGTCTCTGTATTGCCAGTCCGTTTTGTTCGGAACCCAAGGGTCGATCCATCCTTCAAATTGTTTGCAGCGAACGGTTCTTCAGTTGACGCTTACGGTACAAAATTTTTAAGACTAGACATTGGACTGCGCCGCGAATTCACCTGGGAGTTTATTGTTGCTGACGTGTCGATGCCTATTATCGGCGCGGATTTTTTGTGTAAAACTGGTCTACTGGTTGATATACAGAAGCAAAGACTTTTTGATCCGCTAACCTCGTTGTATACAACCGGTACTACTTCCAGCTATAACCAAACTACTGTATCTAGGATCGACAGGTCAGCAATGGATCCAGGAGTTTTCAACGTTGTTTCAAAATTTTCAACAGTCATTCATGGTAACATAAACATTGATTCTTTAAAACATGACGTGACTCATAAAATAGAAACGAACGGACCACCGGTTGCATGCAGACCACGACAACTAGCACCAGACAAATTCATTATCGCGAAGACAGAATTCGAAAAAATGATGAAGCTCGGAATTTGTCGACCTAGTAGCAGCCCTTGGTCAAGTCCATTGCATATGGTCCCTAAAAAGAATGGAGAGTGGAGACCTTGTGGAGACTTTCGTGCGCTAAATAAAGTCACAATTCCAGACAGGTACCCAATTCCACACAAACAAGATTTTACGCAACGACTCGAGGGTTGCACTATATTTACAACATTAGATCTTGTCCAGGCCTACCATCAAATTCCTATTGAACCGACAGACATTCCGAAGACAGCAATTTCGACACCTTTTGGACTTTTTAAATTTTGCAGAATGACTTTCAGCCTGAGGAATGCAGCACAGTCGTTCCAAAGGCTTATGCATGCAGCACTACGCGGTCTGGATTTCTGCTTTGCTTATTTGGACGATGTGCTCATTGCCTCTCGAAATTATGACGAACATCTCGAACATGTTAAATTGACTTTTACTAAACTAGAGGAATACGGACTAGTAATTAATGTTGACAAATGTGTTTTTGCAAAAACGGAAATTATCTTTTAAGGTCATTTGGTAACTGGACAAGGTTTATTACCGTCACATGAACGGGTTCAAGTCATCAAAGATTTCGAACGACCACTGACTGTTAAACAACTGAAACGGTTTTTAGGCATGATAAACTTTTATCGCCGCTTCATTCCTGGTGCTACTGCTGACCAGGAATTGTTGAATGACTACCTGAAAGGGTATACTAAGAACAGTCAAGTTCCAATTAAATGGTCAGTTGCGGCTACTGAAGCATTTGAAAATTGTAAAACTAAACTTACGGACGCGACTTTACTCTGTCATCCATCATCATCAGCTCCTCTGGCCATCATGGTTGACGCTTCCGATTCTGCGATTGGAGCAGTGGTTCAGCAGCTTGTTTCGGATACTTGGAAATCACTCGGTTTCTTTTCGGTACGTCTCAATGATACGCAAAAAAGATATAGTGCTTATGATCGTGAACTTCTCGCGGCTTATTCGGGCATAAAACATTTTCGACATCTTCTTGAAGGTCGTATTTTTACGCTCTATACCGATCATAAACCACTTATCTACGCTTTTAATCAGAAACTGGAAAAAGCATCTCCTCGTCAATTTCGACACTTAGATTTCATTGGTCAATTCACGACCGATATTCAACACATTTCTGGTCTGGACAACGTAGTCGCAGATACACTTTCACGCATTAATCAAATTTCTATCTCTGAAAGCATTGATTATGCTATCATCGCAGATGCTCAAACCAATGATGAGGAACTTCAAGAACTTTTAAGGAGTAACTCTGTTATCAAATTTGAGAAATATCCCGTTTCCTTCAATTCGAAACAATTAATTTATTGCGATGCTTCTTGTAACACACCTAGGCCATTCATACCCTTAAATTTCCGAAAACAAGTTTTCGAGGCTTTTCATAATCTGTCTCATCCTGGCGTCAAAGCTTCCATTAAACTTTTGACTCAGAATGTAATCTGGCCATCAATGAAAAAAGACGTGCAGAAGATAGCTCAAAGTTGTGTAGCTTGCCAGAAGGCTAAAGTTTCTCGTCATACAAAATCTCCACTTGGTACTTACAAATTAATTTCTCAACGCTTTTCGATTATTCACCTTGATATCATTGGTCCGTTGCCTGTTTCTGATAATCAGCGGTATTGCGTTACATTGATTGATAGATACACAAGCTGGCCTGAGGCGATACCAGTGCCTGATATAACGGCTGCAACTGTTGCTTTTGCTGTCTATTCGCATTGGTTAGCTCGCTTTGGTGTGCCAGAGTCCATTGTTACGGACCAAGGCATGCAATTCGAATCACAACTATTTCACGAACTGGCTAACTTACTCGGTTTTGAACGAAGGAGAACAACTAGTTACAATCCTAAATAGATTATTACATTGTGATTAAATCACCTTTAATAGATAGTTGAGTATACAACTCTTGTAAATAGATTTTTGTATTATTCAAGTTAACTTTAAAAAACAGTATTCTTTAGTTTTTCATTCAATAAAAATAAGTTTTTTCTGTCCCGTTGTTCGATTAACTTCGATTTTAAAATATGACAAAATATTAAATAATTAATTATAAATAGTGAATCTTGTATATAAAAATATATATTGTTAAACATAGTAAATAATAGTTTGTGTTTATTTCAATAATTAATTAATTTATATCGCAATAAACATCGAAATTATGGAGTCAAGTTTTATCGAAATTAAGGAGTCACTAGTATTTGTCTAATAATATAAATCACCGAACTTTAATAAATCTAATAAATTAATATGGAGTTTATTGATGTGAGCACTAACACATACATACATACATAATATACATACATCGTAAAAAGTTTACACAATACTGGTCTGTTTTACCGTTATTCTGAACAAAATATTAAATGATTACGTGTGTTTTTATGTTTCAAGGGTTTTAAGTGTCCATTTTACCCAAATTTTGGACAATTGAAATATAAAAAAATTGAGTTGTGGTGATAAAACACACACTTTGATAGTCGTTTTTGCTAATTTATATTTATTTTGTGTTTTTATTCTTCACTTGTCCATTCGAACGAATTTTGAACAATAAATACCAAAATTCTACTGAAGTGTGTTTTATCACAACTCAATTGTTTCATATTGAAATTGTTCAAAATGTCAGTGAAATGGAGAATTTCACCCCAAAAGACATTTTACTTGACTTAAAAATGAAATATTTGGTTCAAAATAACACAAAAAAACTATTTATAAGCAAAAATTACTACCAAAGCGTGTGTTTTGTCACCTCAAATCAATTTTTTGATATTTAAATTGTTCAAAATGTGGGTAAAATGTACAATTCAACCCCACGCAAAATTAAATTGCACGTCAAAATTTAAAATTTGGTTCGAAATAACGGTTTATAGACAAGTTAACACAAAACTTGTCTGTTCTACCGTTATTTTGAACAAAGTATTAAATTTTAACGAGCATTTTTATAATGCGCAGCGTTGAATGGTCCATTTTACCGACATTTTGGACAATTGAAACATAAAAAAAAATTGAGTTTTGATGATTAATTACACGCTTTGGTAGTAATTTTGGCCAATTATATTTTTTTTGTTTTTTATTCATTATTTGTCTATTTGAACGTCATTTTGAACAATCAATACCACAATTCTACCAAAGTGTGTTTTATCACCACAACTCAATTGCTTCATATTTAAATTGTTCAAAATGTCGGTTAAATGGAGAATTTAAGCCCAAATGACATTGAATTGCACTTAAAAATTAAATGTTTGATTCAAAATAACACAAAAAAACAATTTATAAGCAAAAATTACTACCAAAGCTTGTGTATTGTCACCACAATTCACTTTCTTTGAATTTAAGTTGTTTCAAATGTGGGTAAAATGCACAATTTAACCCCACGCAACATTAAAATGCACGTGGAAATTAAAAATTTGGTTCGAAATAACGGTGTATAGACAAGTTTACATAAACCTTGTCATTTGAACCGTTATTCCAAATAAAATATTTAATTTTACACTTGGTTGCGCGGGGTTTAATGGTCCATGGTGTTGTTTCGTGCGAGGATTTATCCTTACACTTCCGGATCGACTGAGGATCTTAGCCGTGCAGTTTTCTTCGCCTATTTTGATGGCACATTTCGCAAAAAGAGATTCTACTTGTGCCATATGTGTATCTACGATGATTGGAGGATGGGATGATTTAGTGATTTCGTTATCAATAACGCCCAATGATAATGGTGTGAACCTTTTATCGTTAGGTTAGTTAAACTTGGCTGGGTTTTTCTTTGTTGGCGCTCCAAGAGGACACGACAGATTTCTTTTCGATGGAACTGTGCGAAAACCACCGTCTGAATTTGAAATATCTACGGATCCATAGGGCACTTTCACTAGTTTTCACTTACACTATTTGATTTTTCACTGATTACAGTTAACAGTTTAATTTTCAGTATAACACCTATACTTAATATCGATTACAATTTTTATACGAGCACAAACAACTTGACTGAATGACTTGCACACACAGCAGGATGATGGTAAAAAAAAAATTTAATTTTCATGCCTTTTTATACTTTTTTCTCTAGGGTATATTGTTTGAAAATGGGCGTATATTTTGTGATGTATTTTTCAAAACTAGCTCGTAGAGTTTGTTCGTCATAGTTTTAATATTGTTGTTAAAGGGAAATTTATTGTGGCGATTTTTATATATTTCAAATTCTTCTAGCCTGTTCATTTGGTCGCTTTTATTCATCTTGTAGAGAATTTTTAAGTTTGTATCCATATTTGTGTAGTTGTGTAAAGTATTATTGATATGAAAAGCAAATCTTGACTCAGTATTCATTTTACCGATATCCTTTATATGTTTGTTAAATCTTATTTTAAAGGATATTTCGGTTTATCCTATGTAAAATGATAGACAGTCTGAGCATGTTAATTTATAAATACCGCTGTCTAATGTAATGTTACTGTTTGGTCTAATTTGGTGTTCTAATTGATCGTTGCCGAAATAATTATATATATATAAAAAAAAAAAAAATTACGAAAATATAATTCAACGAAAAGGAATATTTAAAATAAAAATATTTTAATAATATTTTATTTTTTATAAAAAAAGTGGAATAAGTTACACACAAAGAAATTTATAATGAATTTCCATGATTTGAATGAACCAATCTTAAGTGTGAATAATTATTTAAGGACCTTATTCAAAATAAGGTGTAACAAAATAAATTTATATTTTAACAAAACATGCAAACGGAAAAATATTATACCGAATAACATAAAGGTACCAATTAAGAATAAATCGAAAATGGCAAGACAACCAAACACTTAGCAGAACATTTTTGGCTTACAAATGAAATAAAAGCAATTTATACCAAGATTAATCAACTGACAATGAAATTATATAACCTACAACTAAAAATGTCTAAAGAATTCCATTATATCGAATATTTAGAAATCTTACAACAAATCGACATAAAAGTAGAAAAAAAACAATAAAGAAATTAAAAGCTTTAATACAAAAACAACAATAAATCAAATAATAACAGGCCGAACATAACACATAACTTTTTCCAACGGATAGAAAATCATACTAACATCCAATTTAACAAACTGAAATATTTTTATTGGAAAACATTTTAAAATATAACATAACTCCGAAAAAACGTTAATTATCAAAATAAACATATCCTAAGTATTGAAAATGCATTTACAAAACCAAATATAGAACATCAATCTGATATAAATATAAAAATATTGAGTTGTGGTGATAAAACACACGCTTTGGTAGTTATTTTTGCTTTTTATATATTTTTTTTGTGTTTTCATTCATTATTTGTCCATTTGAACGTCAGTTTGAACAATTAATACCAAAATTCTACCAAAGTTAATTTTATCACCACAACTCAATTGTTTCATATTTAAGTTGTTCATTATGTTAGTTAAATGGAAAATGGTACTCCAAATGACATTAAATTGCACTTAAAAATTAAATATTTGGTTCGAAATAACCGTTAAAACGACAAGTTTTGTGTCAACTTGTCTATTTACCATTATTTCGATTAAAATATTTAATTTTTTTGGTGCCATTTTATTTCATTTAGGATAAAATTCTCCATTTACCCATTATTTTGTAAAGATTTTGGTTCATGTCGTTCGAAATGATGTTTAAATGGACAAATAATGAACAAAAACACAAAAACCTATTAATTAGCCAAAACTACTACCAAAGCGTGTGTTTGGTCACCACAATTCAATTTTTTTATACAAAAATTGTTTAAAATGTTGGTAAAAAGCACAATCGAACCCCACGCAATATAAAAATGCACTTTTAAATTAAAAACTGGGTGCGAAATAACGATAAATAGACAAGTAAAAACAAAACGTCTGTTTTACCGTTATTTCGAAAAGGATATTAAATTGTTACGTGCATTTTAATGTTTCGCGAGTTTAATGGTCCATTTTACCCACATTTTGGTCAAATGAAATAAAAAAAATTGAGTTCTTTCGATAAAACACACGCTTTGGTAATAAATTTTGCTAATTTATATTTTTTTGTGTTTTTATTTATTATTTGTCCATTTGAACGTCATTTTAAACCAATTTTAACTTAATTCTACCAAAGTGTGTTTTATCACTACAACTCAACTGTTTTATATTGAAATTATTCAAAATGTCGGTTACATGGAGAATTTCACACCAAACGACATTAAATTGCACTTTAAAATAAAATATTGGGTTCAAAATAACACAAAAAAAAATATCAATAAGCAAAAATTACTACCAAAGAGTGTGTTGTGTCACCACAATTCAATTTTTATATATTTAAATTGTTCAAAATGTGGGTAAAATGTACAATTTAACCCTTAGCAACATTAAAATGCACGTGTAAGTTAAAAATTTGGTTCGAAATAACGGTAAATAGACAAGTTTATACAAACTTGTCTGTTTTACCGTTATTTATAACCAAATATTTAATTTTTAAGTAAACTTTGCAAAGTCGTTTTAATGGTGGTTTTAAACCAAATATTTAATTTAAAAGTTTTTTTTATTGTCATTTGGGCTGAAATTCTCTACTTAACCCAAATGTGACCACTGGTTCATTTGCGCACCAGATGAGACAACATTGTTTTTTCCTCTTTACTCTAAACTGCAGTTTTTTTCATGATAAAATCATCCGTTATATTTTACAGTTATACTAAATAATATATAAAAGGAGCTGTTTCGAATTTTTTTGTTTTATTGTGAAAGTGGTATTTAGTGAAACATGGTGATGATAATTTGATCAAAAAAAAAATGAATCCCAACGATTTAAAATATTGGTAAGTTTACTGTGATACATATTATATTTTTTTTATGGGTTGATTGTGTTGAATATACTGTAAGTTATTTATTAAAAATATGCCAGTGTCTGAAATGTTTAAGTGTGAGTGGTTTTTGGAGCGATGTATAGCCGTGGTGCGTAAACGCACCGTTGGGATTTTAGTAATATCTTTTTTTTTTTTATAGGAAAACGAAACTTACGTTAGCACAGGCATTAGAAGAACTAGATAATATTCCCGACGACGTTCCGAT
This sequence comes from Tipula lateralis, assembly GCA_963932295.1. NCBI lineage: Eukaryota > Metazoa > Arthropoda > Insecta > Diptera > Tipulidae > Tipula > Tipula lateralis. The sequence continues at coordinate 397,288 of CAWVQQ010000274.1, forward strand.
TCCTAGTGATATTTATTTAGAGCCTCCCGACTGGAATGCTGAAACAGATGAGGATTCTGGCGACGAGGACGGTACCGACCCTAACTGTTTTACTGGAAATCAACTGCAGACGATGGTTGAATTAAGATTCAATAAAAACGGCATCGACATCACACCAGATGATGTCGAGATTGTAAATGAAATTACAAGTGAAACGGCTGGTCGAATTTCACAACAATGGAAACTTGGAGATGAGAACAGCTTACCATTATCGTCACTCATGTACCGTAAAAAGGAATGGCATGATATGAAGGTATACCCTTTAGCTCTAAGTGCACAGTCGACGGCTTTAGAGTTTTTTTCAATTATTTTTTCCACGTGAGTTTGTCGAAAGTGTTATAGAACATACTAAAACCTACGCTGCGAGTAAAAATAGACCAATAAATGTGGATGTGGATGATTTTTACGCATTTATCGGTGTAATGATTGTTTCAGGGTACAATTCTTTACCAAGAAGGCGTCTTTATTGGTCTAACGACGATGATACCACCAACGCACTGATATGCAAATGGATGCGTCGAAAAATGTTTGAAGACATATTTACAAATATTCACTTTTGTGACAATAACTCAATTGTACAATCAAATGATAGATTTATAAAAGTGCGCCCGCTAATTAAACATTTAAATCATGTATTTCTACAGTATGCTCCTTTAGAATCAAATATTTCTGTGGACGAATCGATGATACCTTATTTTGGAAAACACCCTTGTAAGCAGTATATCAGAAATAAACCAGTAAGGTTCGGATATAAAGCTTGGGTAGCAGCTACCAGTTCGGGTTATTGCTATCAATTTAACATCTATCAAGGCCGAAGTGAAGTGCGTGATCCTTCATTAGGACTAGGAGAATCAGTTGTATTGAACTTCGCTAAACAAATTAATGATCGTTTTCCAAACGTTTCATTTTCATATTATTTTGATAACTTTTTTACGGGGCCAAACCTAGTATATGCACTTTCAAAAATGGGATGTTACGGCACTGGAACCGTCCGCGAAAACAGAATAAAAAATAAAAAAATGACTGGTAAAAAAGTTATAAACAAACAAATAAGAGGGTATTTCGAGAATTACGTCGATAAAACCAATCAAATTGTACATACCAGATGGAAGGATAATCAAATCGTTTCGATTTTATCCAATATTCATGGAGTACATCCTGTAGGTGTAGCTCGACGATACGAACGCAAATTATTTAAAAAATTGACATACCACAACCAAAGGTTGTCAAAATGTATAATCGATATATGGGGGGTGTGGATTTAATGGATCGCCATATTTCCAACTACCGGATGAGTATTCGTGGCAAAAAATTTTATATGCCAACCATTTTATGGATGCTGGATTTAGCTGTAACCAATTCATGGTCTCTAGCTAAAAGTTATAACTATAAAAAAGATCAGCTCGCTTTTCGTCGAGAACTAGCAACAATGTTACTCACCAGATATGGTAATTTATCCTCACAAGGGAAAACAGTGAAAAAACCAGAATTTATCTCTAAAGGGCCGCATGTTTTTTTAACATCAAAGTCACGACTACGCTGCAAACTGTGCCATTCTCATACATTATATAGATGTTCAACTTGCAACGTTGCGTTGCATCCTAAATGCTCGGAAGCATTCCACAGTCAATTAAAATAAATTATGCCTTAAACTTTTCCAAAGAATTATTAGTTCCAAAAATGAATTGTGATATGAAATTTTATGTTAATTAGTTTTAATTTTTTATTTATTATATAAAACAACAGAATTTGTTAATTTTTTTTTATTATTTTTGTGAAGTTTTTTCAATAAATGAATTAAAAGTAAAATTTTTTTTTTGTTTCTGAACGACCAGTGGTGCGTTAACGCACCACCCCATATCTCCCCAAATAGATAATCGAGAATTATATTTTTGCTTTTTTTCGTCTAGTTTGACCAAAATACGTTGTAAAAGTAAAGAAAATTTAAAAAACGAACTAAAAAAAACTTTGGTCACACATGGGTTAACCGACATTTTGAACAATCTCAATATAAAACAATTGAGTTGTGGTGATCAAATTAACTTTGGTAGAATTTTGGTATTTATAGTTCAAAATGACGTTCAAATGGACAAATAATGAAAAAAAAACACAACAAAACAAAAATTAGCTAAAATTACTACCAAAGCGTGTTTTATATCACCACACCTCCATTTGTTTATATTTCTACTCTCCAAAATATGGAACAAATGGACGATTTACCCCGCGCAACATATAAAAACCCGTAAAAATTTTATATTTTGTTCAAAATAACGGTATAACAGACAAGTTTTGTGTAAATTTGTCTATTTACCGTTGTTTTGAACCAAATTAAAAATTTTTACGTGCAATTTGATGTTTTGTGGGGTTAAATGCACTATATTTTACCCACATTTTGGACCATTTAAATATAAAAAAAATTTAGTTGTGGTGATAAAACAGACGCTTTGGTATAAAATTTTGCTAGTTGATATTTTTTTGTGTTTTTATTCATTACTTTTTCATTTGAACGTCATTTTGAACGATTAGTACTAACATCTAACCGAAGTGTGTTTTATTACCACATTTCAATTATTTCGTATCGAAATTGTTCCAAATGTTAGTTAAATGGAGATTTTCACCCCAAATGACATTAAATTGCACTTAAAAATTAAATATTTGGTTCAAAATAACACAAAAAAAATATAAATAAGCAAAAAGTACTACCAAAGCTTGTGTTTTGTCACCACACTTCATTTTTTTTATATTAAAATTGTTCAAAATGTGGGTTAAATGCACAATTTAACCCCACACAATATAAAAATGCACGTAAAAATTTAAAAATTTGTACAAATTAACGAATAATAGACAAGTTAACACAAGACTTGTCTTTTCTATCGTTATTTTGAACAAACTATAATATTTTTAAGTGCATTTTTATGTTGCGTTATAATGTCCGTTTTACCGACATTTTGAACAATTGGAATATACAAAAATGGTGTTGTGGTGATAAAATTCACGTTTTGGTAGTAATTTTTAATAATTTATATATTTTTTGTATTTTTTATTCATTTTTGAATAAAAATTTGAACGTCATTCATATTTGAAAGTCATTTACAACAATAAATACCAAAATTCTACCAATGTTAATTTTATCACAAACACTCAATGGTTTTGTATTTAAATCGTTCAAAATGTCGGGTTAATGGAGACTTTCACCCCAAATGACATAACATTGCACTTCAAAATAAAATATATGGTTCAAAATAACGGTAAAAACGACAAATTTTGTGTCAACTTGTCTATATACCGTTATTACGATTCAAATATTTAATTTTTATGTGCAACTGTATGTCGTTTGGGAAGAAATTCTCCATTAACCCATTATTTTGTTAAAATTTTGGTACATATCGTTCAAAATTACGTTAAAATGTACAAATAATGCACAAAAAAAAAAAAATTAATTAGGAAGAATTACTACCAAAGCGTGTCACTTTAAATCTATTTTTTGATATTTAAATTATTAAAAATGTTGGTAAAATGCAAAATTGAACCCCACGCACTACTAAAATTCACGTGAAAATTTAAAATTTGGTTCGAAATAACGGAAAATAGACAAGTTCACACTAAACTTTTCTGTTAAACCGTTATTTCAAACCAAATAATAAACTCTTTCGTGCATTTTAATGTTCCGTGGGGTTATGGTCCATTGTACCCACATTTTGGACAAAATAAAATATAAAAAAATTGAATTGTGGTGATAAAACACACGCTTCGGTAGAAATTTTTGCTAATTTATATATATTTTGTATTTTTATTCATTATTTGTCCATTTGAACGTCATTTTGAACGATTAATACCAAAATACTACCAAAGTGTGTTCCATCACCACAACTCAATTGTTTTATATTTAAATTGTTCAAAATGTCGGTTAAATGGAGAATTTTAGCCCAAATGACCTTAAATTGCACTTAAAAATTTGTTATTTGGTACAAAATAACAGCACAAATAAACATTAATAAGCAAAAATTACTACCAAAGCGTGTGTTTTGTCACCACAATTAAATTTTTTGCTATTTAAATTGTTCAAAAGTTGGGTAAAAACACAATTTTACCCCACGCAATATAAAAATGCACGTAAAAATTTAGAATTTGGTTCAAAATAACGGTTAATAGACAAGTTTACTTAAAACTTGTCTGTTTAACCGTTATTTCGAACAAAATATTTAATTTTTACGTGCATTTTTATGTTGCGCGGTAAGTGATCCATTTGACCCACATTTTGGACAAATGAAATATAAAAAATTGAATTCTGGTGATAAAACACACGCTATGGTAGTTATTTTTGCTAATTTATATTTATTGTGTTTTTATTCATTATTTGTCCATTTGAACGTCATTTTTAACAATTGATACCAAAACTCTACCAAAGTGTATTTTATCACAACATTTCATTTGTTTTATATGAAAATTGTTCAAAATGTCGGTTAAATGAAGAATTTGGCCCCAAACGACATTGAATTGCACTTAAAAATGAAATATTTGGTTCAAAATAACACAAAAAAAATATAATTAGGCCAAAATTTCTACCAAAGTGTGTGTTGTGTCACCAAAATTCAATTTTTATATATTTTAAAAGTTTAAAATATGGGTTAAATGCAAATGTCACCACAACTCAATATTTCGATATTTAAATTGTTCAAAATTTGGGTAAAATGCACATTTTAACCACTTGCAATATAAAAAAGCACGTAAAAATTTTTAATTTGGTTCGAAATAATGGTAAATAGACAAGTATTCACGAAACTTGTCGGTTTTACCGTTATTTCGAACAAAATATTAAATTTTTACGTGCATTTTTATGTTTCACGGGGTTTTATTGTGCATTTAATCCACATTGTGGACAATTGAAATATAAAAAAATTGAGTTGTGGTGATAAAACACACGCTTTGGTACTTATTTTTCTTATTATAGTTTTTTGTGTTTTTATTTTTTATTTGTCCATTTGAACGTCATTTTGAATAATTTATACCAAAATTCAACCAAAAAGTGTTTTATCACCACAGTTTAATTGTTTCATATTGAACTTGTTCAAAATGTTAGTTTAATTGAGAATTTCACCTCAATTGACATTAAATTGCACTTTAAAATTAAGTATTTGGTTCAAAATAACCGTTTAAACGACAAGTTTGATGTCAACTGGTTTATTTACCATTATTTCGATGAAAATACTTAATTTTAAGGTGCAATTAAATGTCATTTAGGGTAAAATTCTCCATTTACCTATTAATTTGATAAGATTTTTGTATATGTCGTTGAAAGGGACAAATAATAAACAAAAACACTAAAATTTTCTTTCGAAATAACCGGAAATAGACAAGTTTTTACAAAACTTGTCTGTTTTACCGTTATTTCGAACAAAAAATTAAAATTTCACGTTGAATTTTATGTTGTTCGGGGTTATATTGCCTTTTTTTTCCAAATTTTGAACAATAAGAATAAACAAAAATAGATTTGTGATGATAAAACACACGCTTTGTTAGTAATTTTTTGCTTATCAATGTTATTTTAGTATTTTAATTAATTATTTGTCCATTTGAACGTCATTTTGAACAATTATTCCAAAATTCTATCAAAGTTAAATTTATCACCACAACTCAATTGTTTTATATTTAAATTGTTCAAACAGTCGATTTAATGAAAAATTTCTTCCAAAATGACATTAAATTGCACTTAAAAATTAAAAATTTAGTTCAAAATAACCATTTAAACGACAAATTTTGTGTCAACTTGTTTATTTACCATTATTTCGATTAAAATATTTAATTTTTAGGTGCAATGTTATGTTACTAAGGGTAAAATTCTCCATTAACCCATTATAATGTTAAGATTTTGGTACATGTCGTTCAAAATGACGTACAAATGAACAAACAATGAACAAAAACACAAAAAAAAAATATAAATTAGCAAAAATTACTACGAAAGCATGTGTTTTGTCACCACAATTTAATTTTTTACATTTTAATTGTTCAAACTGTGAGAAAAATTTTCAATATAACCCCACGCAACATAAAAATGCACGTTAAAATTTCAAATTTGGTTCAAAATAACGGTAAATAGACAAGTTAACACAAAACTTGTATGTTTTACCGTTAATTCGAACAAAATATTAAATTTTTACGTGCATTTCTATGTTGCGAAGGTTAATGGTCTATTTTACTCAATTTTTGAACAATTAAAATTAACAAAAATAGATTTGTGGTGATAAAACACATGCTTTGGTAATAATTTTGGCTTATTATATTTTTTTTTGTGGTTTTTTTCATTATTTGTCCATTTGAACGTCATTTACAACAATGAATTCCAAAATTCTACCAAAGTTAATTTTATCACCACAATTTAACCACAAATGACATTAAATGGCACTTTAAAATTCAATATTTGGTTCAAAATAACCGTTAAAACGACAAGTTTTGTGTCAACTTGTTTATTTACCATTATTTCGATTAAAATATTTAATTTTTAATAAACTACCGAAGTGTGTTTTATCACCAAAACTCAATTGTTTCATATTGAACTTGTTCCAAATGTCAGTTAAATGGAGATGTTCACCCCAAATGACATTAAATTGCACGTAAAAAATTAATTTTTTATTCGAAATGACGGTAAAACAGAAACGTTTTGTGAAAACTTGTCTATTTATAACGGTTCGATTAAAATATTTAATTTAAAGTGCAATTTAATGTCATTTTGGGTGAAATTTCTATTGACCCATTAGTTTGTTCAGATTTTGGTTCTTGTCGTTCAAAATGACGTTCAAATAGACAAAGAATGAAAGAAAACACAAAAAAATTTTTAATAAGCAAAACTTGCTACTAAAGCGTGTGTTTTGTCAGCCAAACTCAAATTTTTTTATATTTAAATTGTTCAAAATGTGGGTTAAATGCGCCATTGAACCTCACGCAATATAAAAATGCACGTAAAAATTTCAAATTTGGTTCGAAGTGACGGCAAATAGAAAATTTTTTACAAAACTTGTCTGTTTTACCGTTATTCCGAAAAAAATATTAAATTTTTACGTGCTTTTATATGTAGAGTTTGGTTAAATGGTCTATTTGACCCACATTTGGGGCCATTAAAAAATATAAACATTGAGTTGTGGTGATAGAACACACGCTTTGGTAGTAATTTTTGCTAATTTATATTTTTTTTTTTTGTATTTTTATTCATTATTTGTCCATTTAAACGTATTCATCATTTGTCCATTTAAATAGAAACCAAAATTCTACCAAAGCGTGTTTTATCACCACATTTCAATTGTTTTATATTAAAATTGTTCAAAATGTCGGTTAAATGGAGAATTTCAGCCCAAATGACATTAAATTGCCCTTTAAAATTAATAATTTGATTCCAAATAACGCATAAAAATATTAATAAGCAAAAATTTCTACCAAAGCGTGTATTTTGTCACCACAATTCAATTTTTTTATTTTTAAATTGTTCAAAATGTGGGTAAATGCACAATTTAACCCCACGCAACATTAAAATGAACGTTAAAATTAAAATTTGTTTCGAAATAATTGTAAATAGACAAGTTTACACAATACTTGTCTTTTTTACCGTTATTTCGAACATAAAATTAAATTTTTACGTTCTATAATATAAAGAAATGGGTTATGTTGTGCATTTAACCCACATTTTGGACAATTGAAATATAAAAAAATTCAGTTGTGGTGATAAAACACATGGTTTGGTAGTTATTATTGCTAATTAATATTTATTTATGTGTTTAAATTCACTATTTGTCCATTTGAACGTCATTTTGAATAATAAATACCAAAGTTCTACCAAAGTGCGATTTATCATCACAACTCAATTGTTTCATATCGAACTTGATCAAAAACACGGTAAAATGGAGAATTTCACCCAAAATGACATTTAATTGCACTTTAAAATTTAATATTTGGTTCCAAATAACACAAAAAAAAATATTTAAATGCCAAAATTACTACCAAACTGTGTGTTTTGTCACCACAATTCAATTTTTTTATATTTAAATTGTTCAAAATAAGGGTAAAATGCACAATTAAACATCACGCAATATAAAAATGCACAAGAAAATTTAAAATTTTTGTTCGAAGTAACGGTAAATAGACAAGTTTAAACAAAACTTGTCTATTTTACCGTTATTTCAAACAAAAAATTAAAATTTAACGTGCACTTAAATGTTGCGTGGGGTTATTTGTCCATTTTACCTAAGTTTTGAACAATTGAAATATACAAAAATAGATTTGTGGTGATAAAACACGCGCTTTGGTAATTCTTTTTGCTATTTTTTATTATTTTTGAATTTTTATTAACTATTGGTACATTTGAACGTCATTTTGATCAATTAATACCAAAATTCTACCAAAGTTAATTTTATCACTACAACTCAATTGTTTCATATTTTAATTTTTAAAAATGTCGGTAAAATGGTGAATTTCGCCACAAATGCCATTTAATTGCACTTTAAAATAAAATACTTGGTTCAAAACAACGATCAGAACGACAAGTTTTGTGTCAAATTGTCTATTTACCGTTATTTCGATTAGAATATTAAATTTTAAGGTGAAATTTTATTTCTTTTTGGGTATTTTTTTCATTGACTTATTATTTTGTTAAGATTTTGGTACATGTCGTTCAAAATGACGTTCAAATGGACAAATAATGAACAAAAACACAAAAAAATATTAATTAGCAAAACATACTATTTAAGCTTGTGTTTTGTCACCACAACTCGTTTTTTGATATTTAAATTGTTCAAAATGTGGATAAAATGGACCATTTAACCGACAATTTAAAATTTTGTTCGAAATAACGGTAAATAGACAAGTTTACACAAAACTTGTCTAGTTTACCGTTATTCCGAACAAAATATTAAATTTTAACGTGCATTTTTATGTTGGGTTGGGTTAAATGGTCCACTTTACCCACATTTTGAACAATTGAAATATAAAAAAATTGAGTTGTGGTGATAAAACACACTTTTTGGTAGTATTTTTTGCTTAATATATATTATTTTGTGTTTTTATTCATTTTGTGTCCATTTGAACGTCATTTTTAATAATTAATACCAAAATTCTACCAAAGTGTGATTTATCATTACAACTTAATTGTTTCATATAAAAATTGTTCAAAATATCGGTTAAATGGAGAATTTCAGCCCAAATGACATTAAATTGCACTTAAAAATTAAATATTTTGTTCAAAATAACACAAAAAAAATATAAATTAGCAAAAATAATACCAAAGCGTGTGTTTTGCCAACACAATTCAATTTTTTTTATTTTCAAATTGTTCAAAATGTGGGTAAAATGCACAATTTAATCCCACGCAATATAAAAAAGCACGTTAAAACTTAAAATTTAGTTCAAAATAACGATCAATAGACAAGTTTACTCAAAACGTGTTTTTTATACCGTTATTTCGAAAAAAATATTGGATGGATGAATGGTCCATTTTACCCACAATTTGGCAATTGCAATATAAAAAAATTGAGTTGTGGTGATAAAACACACGCTTTGGTAGTAGTAGGTTTTGCTAATTTTTATTTTTTTTATATTTTAATTCATTATTTGTCCATTTGAACGTCATTTTGAACGATTAATAACAAAATTCTACCAAAGTGTGTTTTTTCACAACAACTCAATTGTTGCATATTAAAATTGTTCAAACTGTCGGTTAAATGGAGAATTTTGGCCCAAATGACATTTAATTTCACTTAAAAATTAAAAATTTGGTTAAAAATAACACAAAAAAAATATTAATAAGCAAAAACTACTACCAAAGCGTGTGTTTTATCACTACAATTCAATTTTTTTATATTTGTTTTGTTCAAAATGTGGGTCAAATGCACAATTTAACTCCACGCAACATAAAAATGCACGTAAAAATTTAAAATTAGGTTCGAAATAACGGTTAATAGACAAGGTAACACGAAACATGTCTGTTTAACCGTTATTTCGAACAAAATATTAAATTTAACATGCATTTTATGTTCCACGGGGTTAAATGGTCCATTTCACTCACATTTTGGACAATTGAAATATAAAAAAATTGAGTTGTGGTGATAAAACACACGCTTAGATGATAGTTTTCGCTAATTTATATTTTTTTTATCTTTTTATTCATTTTTTGTTTAGTTGACCGTCATTTTGAACAATTAATTCTTAAATTCTACCACAGTGTGATTTATCACCACAACTTTATTGTTTCATATTAAAATTGTTCAAAATGCCGGTTAAATGAAGAATTTCAGCCCAAATGACATTAAATTGCACTTAAAAATTAAATATTTGATTCGAAATAACACCAAAAAACATAATTATTAGCCAAAATTATTACCAAAGCGTGTGATTTGTCACCACAATTCAATTGTTATATTAAAGTTGTTCAAAATGTGGGTAAAAGGCACAATTAAACCCCATGCAATATAAAAAAGCAAGTACAAATTTAAAATTTTGTTCGAAACAACGGTAAATAGACAAGTTTACACAAAACTTGTTTATTAGACCGTTATGTTGAACAAAATATTAAGTTTTAACGTGCATTTTTATGTTAACCGTGGTTATATGGTCCATTTTACCCACATTCTGGACCGTTTAAATAAAAAAAAAAATTGAATTGTGGTGACAAAACACACGCATTGGTAGTAATTTTTGCTAATTTATATTATTTTTGTATTTTTATTCATCATTTGTCCATTTGAACATCATTTTGAACAATTAATACCAAAAATGCACCAAAGTGTGTTTTATCAACACAACTCAATTGTTTCATATTGAAATTGTTCAAAATGTCGGTTAACTGGAGAATTTCAGCCCAAATGACATTAAATTGCACTTAAAAATTAAATATTTGGTTCAAAATAACACAAAAAAAAATATAAATAAGCAAAAATTACTACCGAAGCGTGTGTTTTGTCACCACAATTCAATTTTTTGAATATTAAAAATGTTTCAAATATGGGTATAATGCACAATTTAACCCCACGCAACATAAAAATGCACGTAAACATTAAAACATTTTAAATTTGATTCGAAATAACGGTAAATAGACAAGTTTACACAAAATTTGACTGTTTAACCGTTACTTCGAACCAAATATAAAATTTTTACGTTCATTTTTATGTTGCGCGGGGTTTATCTCTTTTACCCACAGTTTGGACCATTGAAATATAAAAAAAATTGAGTTGTGGTGATAAAACACACGTTTTGGTAGTAATTTTGGCTAATTTATATTTTTTTGTGTTTTTATTCATTATTTGTCCATTTGAACGTCATTTTGAACAATTAATACCAAAGATAATTTTACCACCACAACTCAATTATTTCATATTGAAATTGTTCAAAATGTCAATTCAATGAAGAATTTCACCCCGAACGACATTAAATTGCACTTTAAAATTAAATTTTTGGTTCAAAATAACGTCAAAAACCACAAATTTTGTGTCAACTAGTCTATTTTACCGTTATTTCGATTAAAATATTTAATTTTAAGGTGCAATTGTATGTCATTTGGGGTGAAATTTTCCATTTACCCATTATTTTGTTAAGATTTTGGTACATATTGTTCAAAATGACGTTCAAATGGATAAATATTGATAGAAAACACAAAAAAATTTTAGTTAGCAAAAATTTCTACTAAAGCGTGTGTTTGTTCACCTCAAATCAATTTTTTGATATTTAAATGGTTCAAAATAAGGGTGAAATGCACAATTTAACTCCTTGCAATATAAAAGTGCATTTAAAAATTTTAAAGTTTGGTTCGAAATAACGGTTCATAGATAATTTTACACGAAATTTGTCTGTTTTACCGTAATTTCGAACAAAATTACCATAACGTTAACATGCATTTTTATATTGCGCTGGGTTAAATGTTCTATTTTACCCACATTTTGGACAATTGAAATATAAAACAATTGAGTTGTGGTGATAAAACACACGCTTTGGTAGTAATTTTTGCTAAATTATATTTTTTTTGTGTTTTTATTCATTATTTGTTCATTAGAAGGTCATTTTTAACAAATATTAACAAAATTCTACCAAAGTGCGTTTTATCACCACAACTCAATTGTTTTATTTTAAAGTTGTTCAAAATGTCGGTTAAATGGAGAATTTCACCCCAAAAACATTACTTTGCACTTAAAAATTAAATATCTGGTCCAAAATAACACAAAAAATAAATATTAATAAGCATAAATTACTACCAAATTGTGTGTTTTGTCACCGCAATTAGATTTTTTTATATTTAAATTGTTCTTAATTAGGATAAATTGCACAATTTAACCCCACGCAATATAAAAAAGCCCTTTAAAATTCCAAATTTGTTTCAAAATAACGGTAAATAGACAAGTTTTCACAAAACTTGTCTGTTTCACCGTTATTTCGAACAAAATGTTACATTTTTACGTCTTACACATTTCGAACAATTGGAATATACAAAAATAGAATTGTGGTGATAAAACACACGCTTTGGCATTAATTTTTGCAAATTTATAATTTTTCGTGTTTTTTATTCATTGTTTGTCCATTTGAACGTCATTTTGAACAATAAATACCAAAATTCTACCAAAGTAAATTTTATCACCACAACTCAATTGTTTCATATGTAAATTGTTCAAAATGTCGGTAAAATGGAGAACTTCACCCCAAATGACATCAATTGGCATTAGAAAATTAACTATTTGGTTCAAAATAACAGTAAACACGACAAGTTTTGTGTCAACTTGTTTATTTACCGTTATTTTGATAAGAATATTAAATTTTTAGGTGCAATTTTATGTCATTTAGGGTGAAATTCTCCATTTACATAGTGTTTTGTTAAGATTTTGGTACATGTCGTTCAAAATGTCATTTTAATGGACAAATAATGAACCAAAACACAAAAAAATATTAATCAGCAAAAATTAGTACTTAAGCGTGTGTTTGGTCACCTCAAATCAAATTTTTGATATTTAAATTGTTCAAAATATGGGTAAATGCACAATTTAACTCACCGCAGTATAAAAATGCACGTCAAAATTTAAAATTTTGTTCGAAATAACGGTAAATAGATAAGTTTGTGGTGTCGCATGGTATTTTGGTGCTTTTTCACTCCTCGCTCTTAAATTTATTTGTGAATAATTATCTTAATTTTTAAACTGGCACCTTTAATAGATAGTTGAGTATTCAACTCTTGTAAATAGATTTTGGTATTATTCAAGTTTACTTTGAAAAACAGTATTTTTTAGTTTTTTATTCAATAACAATAAGTTTTTTCTGTCCCGTTGTTCGATTAACTTCGATTTTAAAATATGACAAAATATTAAATAATTAATTATAAATAGTGAATCTTGTATATAAAAATATATATTGTTAAACATAATAAATAATAGTTTGTGTTAATTTCAGTAATTAATTAATTTATATCGCAATAAACATCGAAATTATGGAGTCAAGTTTTATCGAAATTAAGGAGTCACTAGTATTTGTCTAATAATATAAATCACCGAACTTTAATAAATCTAATAAATTAATATGGAGTTTATTGATGTGAGCACTAACACACGATAATATACATACATCGTAAAATTGGTGACCCCGACGTGATCTGAGGCTCACACTGCGCAACTATATCTGTTGTACTTATAAATTTTCATCATTTCTACAATTTCGTCAAAAAATCACCACGATGGGATTCATCTTACTTGTACCTGGATTTTTCAAAACATCCGGCTAAATATTCCACATTTGGACAACGGAGGCCGTTTTTGGTTTTTCCAATTGACGAGACAAACTTAACACAACATCTTCCAACGTTCGAGGCAGCGGGCGGCACAGATATTCCAACGTTCAGAGGATACAAAGGATTTCTGCAAGATACAAATGATTTCTGCAACGTTCTTCAAAAAGAAAAATTGTTAGTACTCAACTATTTAATTAACGGTGCCGATAAATTAATTTTTTTTTTCTTTTTTGTTGTTTTAAAAAAATATTTATTGTTTTAATTATTTGAAATAACTTTCGCGTTGATTTTTTTCATATTTTCGGTTTCATTTCTGATTCTTTCGTTTTTGGTATCTTAAATCTGCCAGTTTATAAAATAAAATTTTTTTTGACCCAAAATTCTTTGCCGAGCCGCCTGTTTCAGCACTATTTGACAAATTTTAGTCAAAAAAAAAATAATTTTTTTTTTTGATTGATTTTGTCTTTTCTCGCATTAAACGACATAAACTGGCAAATTTTTGGTCAAAAAAAATTTTTAATAATTAAATATTAAAAAATTAAGTTGTTATGAACTACATTTAACACACGCTTTGGTTGGATATCTGTATAAATCATTCAAAATGACGTTCAAATGGAAATATAATGAATAAAAAGACCAAAAAAAATATAAATTTATATTTTTTTGGTGTTTTGATTCATTATTTATCCATTTGAACGTAGTTCAGAACCATTTATACCAAAATCCTTTAACACCACGATTAATCCAAAACCATTGAAGTATTAAAAAAATTTATTTGTGCTGATCAAACGCTTTGGTAAGATTTTTATATAAATCATTCAAATGACGTTTAAATGAAAAAATACTGCATTCAAAATGACGTTCAAATAGACAAATATTGAATAAAAACACCAAAAAAAATATAAATTAGCCAAAATAACAACCAAAGCGACCCAAAAATCTGTGACAAGCCCTCTGTTTCGCCACGCTTTGACAAAATTTGGTCAAAAAAAATATTGCACGTAAAAATTAAATATTTTGTTCGAAATATTGATTAAATAGACAAGCTTAGACAAAACTTATCAATTTTATAATTTTTTGGGTGAAATTGTCCATTAAACTGACATTTTGATCAATTTTAATATAAAACAATTGAGTTGTGGTGATTAAACACACGCTTTGATAGTAATTTTTGCTAATTTATATTTTTTTGGTGTTTTTATTCAATTATTGTCTATTTGAACGTCATTTTGAATGATTTATATAAAAATCTTACCAAAGCGTTTGATCAGCACAAATAAATTATTTTAATACTTCAATGGTTTTGTATTAATCGTGGTTTTAAAGGATTTTGGTATAAATCGTTCTAAACTACGTTCAAATGGATAAATAATGAATAAAAACACCAAAAAAATATAAATTTATATTTTTTTTGGTCTTTTTATTCATTATATTTCCATTTGAACGTCATTTTGAATGATTTATACAGATATCCTACCAAATCGTGTGTTAAATGTAGTTCATAACAACTCAATTTTTTAATATTTAATTATTAAAAATTTTTTTTGACCAAAAATTTGCCAATTTATGTCGTTTTTAGCGAGAAAAGACAAAATCAATCAAAAAAAAAATTATTTTTTTTTTGACTAAAATTTGTCAAAAAGTGCTGAAACAGGCGGCTCGACAAAGAATTTTGGGTCAAAAAAAAATTTTATTTTATAAACTGGCAGATTTAAGATAAAAAAAATTTTTTTTTGACCCAAAATTCTTTGTCGAGCCCCGTGTTTCACCACTATTAGACAAATTTTACTAAACTTTATTAAGTATATTTGTAAGTATTTTTTTGGTTTGATTTTGTCATTTCTCGCATAGAACGACATAAACTGGTAAATTAAAGATAAAAAAATTTTTTTTTTTTGACCCAAAATTGTTTGTCGACCCTCGTGTTAAAGCACTTTTTGACAAATTTTTGTAAAAAAAAAAAAAATTTTTTTTTGTTTTTTGTTCATTTTTTTGCCTCGAATTTGGATAGTTATTGTATAATATGACATAAAACAACCATTTAAGGCAAAAAAAAAATTTTTTTTTCGACCCAAAATTCTTTGTCGAGCCCCGTGTTTCACCACTATTAGACAAATTTTACTAAACTTTATTAAGTATATTTGTAAGTATTTTTTTGGTTTGATTTTGTCATTTCTCGCATAGAACGACAAAAACTGGTAAATTAAAGATAAAAAAATTTTTGTTTTGACCCAAAATTGTTTGTCGACCCTCGTGTTAAAGCACTTTTTGACAAATTTTTGTAAAAAAAAAAAATTTTTTTTTGTTTTTTTTTTTCATTTTTTTGCCTCGAATTTGGTAAGTTATTGTATAATATGACATAAAACAACCATTTAAGGCAAAAAAAAAAATTTTTTTTTTGACCCAAAATTCTTTGCCGAGCCGCCTGTTTCAGCACTATTTGACAAATTTTAGTCAAAAAAAAAATAATTTTTTTTTTGATTGATTTTGTCTTTTCTCGCATAAAACGACATAAACTGGCAAATTTTTGGTCAAAAAAATTTTTTAATAATTAAATATTAAAAAATTGAGTTGTTATGAACTACATTTAACACACGCTTTGGTTGGATATCTGTATAAATCATTCAAAATGACGTTCAAATGGAAATATAATGAATAAAAAGACCAAAAAAAATATAAATTTATATTTTTTGGTGTTTTGATTCATTATTTATCCATTTGAACGTAGTTCAGAACCATTTATACCAAAATCCTTTAACACCACGATTAATCCAAAACCATTGAAGTATTAAAAAAATTTATTTGTGCTGATCAAACGCTTTGGTAAGATTTTTATATAAATCATTCAAATGACGTTTAAATGGAAAAATACTGCATTCAAAATGACGTTCAAATAGACAAATATTGAATAAAAACACCAAAAAAAATATAAATTAGCCAAAATAACAACCAAAGCGACCCAAAAATCTGTGACAAGCCCTCTGTTTCGCCACGCTTTGACAAAATTTGGTCAAAAAAAATATTGCACGTAAAAATTTAATATTTTGTTCGAAATAACGATTAAATAGACAAGCTTAGACAAAACTTATCAATTTTATAATTTTTTGTGTGAAATTGTCCATTAAACCGACATTTTGATCAATTTTAATATAAAACAATTGAGTTGTGGTGATTAAACACACGCTTTGGTAGTAATTTTGGCTAATTATATTTTTTTTTGGTGTTTTTATTCAATATTTGTCTATTTGAACGTCATTTTGAATGATTTATATAAAAATCTTACTTAAGCGTTTGATCAGCACAAATAAATTATTTTAATACTTCAATGGTTTTGTATTAATCGTGGTGTTAAAGGATTTTGGTATAAATCGTTCTAAACTACGTTCAAATCGATAAATAATGAATAAAAACACCAAAAAAATATAAATTTATATTTTTTTTTGGTCATTTAATTCAAATTATTTCCATTTGAACGTCATTTTGAATGATTTATACAGATATCCAACCAAATCGTGTGTTAAATGTAGTTCATAACAACTCAATTTTTAATATTTAATTATTAAAATTTTTTTTGACCAAAAATTTGCCAGTTTATGTCGTTTAATGCGAGAAAAGACAAAATCAATCAAAAAAAAAATTATTTTTTTTTTTGACTAAAATTTGTCAAATAGTGCTGAAACAGGCGGCTCGGCAAAGAATTTTGGGTCAAAAAAAAATTTTATTTTATAAACTGGCAGATTTAAGATAAAAAAAATTGTTTTTTGACCCAAAATTCTTTGTCGAGCCGCCTGTTTCAGCACTTTTTGACAAATATTAGTCAAAAAAAAAATATTTTTTTTTTGATTGATTTTGTCTTTTCTCGCATAAAACGACATAAATTGGCAAATTTTTGGTCAAAAAAAATTTTTAATAATTAAATATTAAAAAATTGAGTTGTTATGAACTACATTTAACACACGATTTGGTTGGATATCTGTATAAATCATTCAAAATGACGTTCAAATGGAAATAATTTGAATTAAATGACCAAAAAAAAATATAAATTTATATTTTTTTGGTGTTTTTATTCATTATTTATCCATTTGAACGTAGTTTAGAACGATTTATACCAAAACCCTTTAACACCACGATTAATACAAAACCATTGAAGTATTAAAATAATTTATTTGTGCTGATCAAACGCTTAAGTAAGATTTTTATATAAATCATTCAAAATGACGTTCAAATAGACAAAAAACACCAAAAAAAATATAAATTAGCAAAAATTACTACCAAAGCGTGTGTTCAATCACCACAACTCAATTGTTTTATATTAAAATTGATCAAAATGTCGGTTTAATGGACAATTTCACCCAAAAAATTATAAAATTGATAAGTTTTGTCTAAGCTTGTCTATTTAATCGTTCAATTTGAACGTCATTTTGAATGATTTATACAGATATCCAACCAAATCGTGTGTTAAATGTAGTTCATAACAACTCAATTTTTTAATATTTAATTATTAAAAATTTTGTTTGACCAAAAATTTGCCAATTTATGTCGTTTTATGCGAGAAAAGACAAAATCAATCAAAAAAAAAATTATTATTTTTTTGACTAAAATTTGTCAAAAAGTGCTGAAACAGGCGGCTCGACAAAGAATTTTGGGTCAAAAAAAAATTTTTTTTATCGTAAATCTGCCAGTTTATAAAATAAAATTTTTTTTTGACCCCAAAATTCTTTGTCGAGCCGCCTGTTTCAGCACTTTTTGACAAATTTTAGTCAAAAAAAAAATAATTTTTTTTGATTGATTTTGTCTTTTCTCGCATAAAACGACATAAATTGGCAAATTTTTGGTCAAAAAAAATTTTTAATAATTAAATATTAAATAATTGAGTTGTTATGAACTACATTTAACACACGATTTGGTTGGATATCTGTATAAATCATTCAAAATGACGTTCAAATGGAAATATAATGAATAAAAAGACCAAAAAAAATATAAATTTATATTTTTTTGGTGTTTTTATTCATTATTTATCCATTTGAACGTAGTTTAGAACGATTTATACCAAAATCCTTTAAAACCACGATTAATACAAAACCATTGAAGTATTTAAATAATTTATTTGTGCTGATCAAACGCTTTGGTAAGATTTTTATATAAATCATTCAAAATGACGTTCAAATAGACAATAATTGAATAAAAACACCAAAAAAATATAAATTAGCAAAAATTACTACCAAAGCGTGTGTTCAATCACCACAACTCAATTGTTTTATATTAAAATTGATCAAAATGTCGGTTTAATGGACAATTTCACCCAAAAAATTATAAAATTGATAAGTTTTGTCTAAGCTTGTCTATTTAATCGTTCAATTTGAACGTCATTTTGAATGATTTATACAGATATCCAACCAAATCGTGTGTTAAATGTAGTTCATAACAACTCAATTTTTTAATATTTAATTATTAAAAATTTTGTTTGACCAAAAATTTGCCAATTTATGTCGTTTTTATGCGAGAAAAGACAAAATCAATCAAAAAAAAAATTATTTTTTTTTTGACTAAAATTTGTCAAAAAGTGCTGAAACAGGCGGCTCGACAAAGAATTTTGGGTAAAAAAAAAATTTTTTTTATCTTAAATCTGCAGTTTATAAAATGACAAAATCAAACCAAAAAAATACTTTCAAATATACTTAATATAGTTTAGTAAAATTTGTCTAATAGTGGTGAAACACGGGGCTCGACAAAGAATTTTGGGTCGAAAAAAAATTTTTTTTTTTTGCCTTAAATGGTTGTTTTATGTCATATTATACAATAATTAACCAAATTCGAGGCAAAAAAAATGAACAAAAAACAAAAAAAATTTTTTTTTTTTTTACAAAAATTTGTCAAAAAGTGCTTTAACACGAGGGTCGACAAACAATTTTGGGTCAAAAAAAAAAATTTTTTTATCTTTAATTTACCAGTTTATGTCGTTCTATGCTAGAAAAGACAAAATCAAACCAAAAAAATACTTACAAATATACTTAATAAAGTTTAGTAAAATTTGTCTTATAGTGGTGAAACACGGGGCTCGACAAAGAATTTTGGGTCGAAAAAAAAAATTTTTTTTTTTTTGCCTTAAATGGTTGTTTTATGTCATATTATACAATAACTAACCAAATTCGAGGCAAAAAAATGAAAAAAAAAACAAAAAAAATTTTTTTTTTTTTTTTACAAAAATTTGTCAAAAAGTGCTTTAACACGAGGGTCGACAAACAATTTTGGGTCAAAAAAAAAATTTTTTTTATCTTTAATTAACCAGTTTATGTCGTTCTATGCGAGAAATGACAAAATCAAACCAAAAAAATACTTACAAATATACTTAATAAAGTTTAGTAAAATTTGTCTTATAGTGGTGAAACACGGGGCTCAACAAAGAATTTTGGGTCGAAAAAAAAACTTTTTTTTTTTTTGCCATAAATGGTTGTTTTATGTCATATTATACAATAACTAACCAAATTCGAGGCAAAAAAATGAAAAAAAAAACAAAAAAAATTTTTTTTTTTTTTTTTTACAAAAATTTGTCAAAAAGTGCTTTAACACGAGGGTCGACAAACAATTTTGGGTCAAAAAAAAAATTTTTTTATCTTTAATTTACCAGTTTATGTCGTTCTATGCGAGAAATGACAAAATCAAACCAAAAAAATACTTTCAAATATACTTAATATAGTTTAGTAAAATTTGTCTAATAGTGGTGAAACACGGGGCTCGACAAAGAATTTTGGGTCGAAAAAAAAATTTTTTTTTTTTGCCTTAAATGGTTGTTTTATGTCATATTATACAATAATTAACCAAATTCGAGGCAAAAAAATGAACAAAAAACAAAAAAAAAATTTTTTTTTTTTTTTACAAAAATTTGTCAAAAAGTGCTTTAACACGAGGGTCGACAAACAATTTTGGGTCAAAAAAAAAAATTTTTTTATCTTTAATTTACCAGTTTATGTCGTTCTATGCTAGAAAAGACAAAATCAAACCAAAAAAATACTTACAAATATACTTAATAAAGTTTAGTAAAATTTGTCTTATAGTGGTGAAACACGGGGCTCGACAAAGAATTTTGGGTCGAAAAAAAAAATTTTTTTTTTTTGCCTTAAATGGTTGTTTTATGTCATATTATACAATAACTAACCAAATTCGAGGCAAAAAAATGAAAAAAAAACAAAAAAAATTTTTTTTTTTTTTTTACAAAAATTTGTCAAAAAGTGCTTTAACACGAGGGTCGACAAACAATTTTGGGTCAAAAAAAAAATTTTTTTTATCTTTAATTAACCAGTTTATGTCGTTCTATGCGAGAAATGACAAAATCAAACCAAAAAAATACTTACAAATATACTTAATAAAGTTTAGTAAAATTTGTCTTATAGTGGTGAAACACGGGGCTCGACAAAGAATTTTGGGTCGAAAAAAAAAAATTTTTTTTTTTTGCCATAAATGGTTGTTTTATGTCATATTATACAATAACTAACCAAATTCGAGGCAAAAAAATGAAAAAAAAACAAAAAAAATTTTTTTTTTGTTCCTCCATTTGTTTGGACTTCTCCCTTCTATATAGGAAAGAAAAAAATTATTTTTTGAAAAAATTTTTTTTTTTTTTTCTGACTATTTCTTGTAAGAAATACTCATATTTGGTTGATGTGAGAATTTTATATTAAAAAAGTTCATATTCACATACAAAACATACAAAACAATTTGCCCCTTTATACAAAGGAATATATAACGCAAAGACGTATATAAAAATTCATTTGAATTGAATTGAACATGAAAATATATAATTTTTTATGTAAAAATGCTTCATTTAGCAAATAAGCTTTATGATAAATAAACAAAATATTTACATTCTGGTTGATCCTGCCAGTAGTTATATGCTTGTCTCAAAGATTAAGCCATGCATGTCTAAGTACACACTCTCGAATAGTGAAACCGCAAAAGGCTCAGTATATCAGTTATGATTTATTAGATCGTATACATAGTTACATGGATAACTGTGGTAATTCTAGAGCTAATACATGCAAATAATCACGGACCGCAAGGAACGTGTGCTTTTATTAGATTAAAATCAATCGATACATTAAGGTATATTTATATACTGTATCGTTTATAAGATGAATCTGAATAACATGTAGATCGCATGGTCCAGTACCGGCGATAGATCTTTCAAATGTCTGCCCTATCAACTATTGATGGTAGTATCTAGGACTACCATGGTTGCAACGGGTAACGGGGAATCAGGGTTCGATTCCGGAGAGGGAGCCTGAGAAACGGCTACCACATCTAAGGAAGGCAGCAGGCGCGTAAATTACCCAATCCCAGCACGGGGAGGTAGTGACGAAAAATAACAATACAGGACTCAATCCGAGGCCCTGTAATTGGAATGAGTACACTTTAAATCCTTTAACAAGGAACAATTGGAGGGCAAGTCTGGTGCCAGCAGCCGCGGTAATTCCAGCTCCAATAGCGTATATTAAAGTTGTTGCGGTTAAAACGTTCGTAGTTGAACTTGTGTCAAGCACAGGTGGTACACCGTAACTGGGTTCGTACATCATCTTGATGCTATGACGTATTACTGTAGTGGTTTAAACGTAAGTTTATCCACGTAATAAATCTAAATTAGTGCTCTTTACCGAGTGCTGGTCTAGAACAGTACAATTACTTTGAACAAATTAGAGTGCTTAAAGCAGGCCATTTGTGCCTAAATATTCTCTGCATGGAATAATGGAATAAGACGTCTGTTCTATTTTCAATTGGTTTTTAGATCAAGACGTAATGATTAATAGAAGCAGTTGGGGGCATTAGTATAACGGCGCGAGAGGTGAAATTCGTGGACCGTCGTAAGACTAACATAAGCGAAAGCATTTTCCAAAGATGTTTTCATTAATCAAGAACGAAAGTTAGAGGTTCGAAGGCGATCAGATACCGCCCTAGTTCTAACCATAAACGATGCCGGCTAGCAATTGGATGGAGCTACATATATGGCTCTTTCAGTCGCTTTCCGGGAAACCAAAGCTTTTGGGCTCCGGGGGAAGTATGGTTGCAAAGTTGAAACTTAAAGGAATTGACGGAAGGGCACCACCAGGAGTGGAGCCTGCGGCTTAATTTGACTCAACACGGGGAAACTTACCAGGTCCGAACATAAATGAGTAAGACAGATTAATAGCTCTTTCTCGAATCTATGGGTGGTGGTGCATGGCCGTTCTTAGTTCGTGGAGTGATTTGTCTGGTTAATTCCGATAACGAACGAGACTCAAATTTCTTAACTAGATGCCGGCAGGGTTATGGTGTAGAAACTTTGCAGACTTTTTTGCCTCTGTTATCCATGTTTCTAACGGGATGTGGTTTTAATACGTAAAAATTGTCTGTAAGTGGAGTCATACCTGGTGGTTTGTCTGAATAAGACACTTGCTTCTTAAATAGACAAATTGCGTCTAGCAATAATGAGATTGAGCAATAACAGGTCTGTGATGCCCTTAGATGTCCTGGGCTGCACGCGCGCTACAATGAAGGTATCAACGTGTCCTCCTAGTCTAAAAAGACCGGGTAAACCGCTGAACCACCTTCGTGGTTGGGATTGTGGACTGAAACTGTTCACATAAACCTGGAATTCCCAGTAAGTGCGGGTCATAAGCTCGCATTGATTACGTCCCTGCCCTTTGTACACACCGCCCGTCGCTACTACCGATTGAATATGTTAGTGAGGTCCTCAGAGGTGATCACCGTGATGCTTCTTGTGTTGTGGTTGTTTTACCAAAGCTGACCGAACTTGTATATTTAGAGGAAGTAAAAGTCGTAACAAGGTTTCCGTAGGTGAACCTGCGGAAGGATCATTAAAGAACATGATCAAGAAAAAGAAAATAATAAAATTTACATTCATGGAGTTCGATACATTATCACTGATAAAGTAATATTCGATTAAAGTTTTTCGCTCTACAAATGAAACCTAAACATAATACTAACCAAAAAAAAAAATCACTCTTAGCGGGGGATCACTAGGCTCGTGGGTCGATGAAGAACGCAGCAAACTGCGTGAAGTTATGTGAACTGCAGGACACATGAACATCAACATTTTGAACGCACATTGCGGTCCATGCTAATAGTATATAAATACTCTGCTTGGACCACATATGGTTGAGGGTCACTAATATAAGCAAAATAAATTAGAACTCAGTTATTTTTTATATGTAATGTTTAATAACATTTACACTATTGCATAAAATAATTTGTGTCAAATAAAAAAATTAAAGACATAAGTCATTTAAAACCGTTAATGATGCGTTTTTATTATCTTTTTTAGCGGACACGATTATTTTTGTGACTTCAACTCATATGTGATTACCTCCTGAATTTAAGCATATTAATTAGGAGAGGAAAAGAAATTAACTAAGATTCCCTTAGTAGCGGCGAGCGAAATGGGAAACGTCCAGCATTAAGTTCTTTTACTGATTACTGGTAAAATGAAGGTTCAATGTAAAAGAGTATCTAACATCTTAGGCATTTTGATTATATGTTCAAGTCCATCTTGAATGGGGCCATTTACCCACAGAGGGTGCCAGGCCCGTAGTGACTATAATCTTGTTTAAGGAGATATCTCTTGAGAGTCGTGTTGCTTGATAGTGCAGCACTAAGTTGGTGGTAAACTCCATCTAAGACTAAATATAACCACGAGACCGATAGCGAACAAGTACCGTGAGGGAAAGTTGAAAAGAACTCTGAATAGAGAGTTAAACAGTACGTGAAACCACTAAGAGGTTAAACCCAATGAACCCGAACTTGAAAAAGAAGAGATTCATTGATATAAAAGTTGATTTTATCAATAAATTATATTATGCACTTTTCTTCTATAATCGCATTGCGATGTGTTATCAATATACTACATATGTAGATTTCTGTCAATGATTTTATATGGAGCTCCTTTCATATTTACTTGTAAATGTTACTTAAGGAACTATAAAAATATCTGCCAGTATGATGACACATGTATCTGATCGTACAAGCATTTTTGCAGCGAAAATCGTAGCGGTTTATTCTATATAAATGCAGCTATAGTTAACGATCTTATCGGCAATGAAATGATTTGGGATACCTTTGGGACCCGTCTTGAAACACGGACCAAGGAGTCTAGTATATGTGCGAGTCATTTGGCTTTAAAGCCTAAAGGCATAATTAACGTAACTAATATATGGGATTACATGTAATTTTATATGATTGCATCTTCATCCATGGGCGTTTTAATCCACTCATATTGCTTATGTTTTATGAGTTAAAGCGTACTGTAAGCATATATACTGTGACCCGAAAGATGGTGAACTATACCTGATCAGGTCGAAGTCAGAGGAAACCCTGATGGAGGATCGTAGCAGTTCTGACGTGCAAATCGATTGTCAGAATTGGGTATAGGGGCGAAAGACC